>VWZG01004507.1:100391-153996 GCA_013396735.1 Grallaria varia | reverse complement strand
GTGGTGTGGGTGCTAAATGCAGCTGCTTTTTCATCATGAATTCAGTGTTATGATCTCTGAATATGCAAACTGAGAAATATTTGGTGAATTTACTACAGCAATAACATAGAGTTCCAGGGAAAATCTGTTTAATACTTCAGGAAAAAAGGAAAACAATCTTCAGCACTTTTGTACTACATAGAAAAAATATTTGCTTCAAATTTAACTTTCTGAATGCTGATATCTTATAAAATCCTAAAGAATGTAAGGACTTGTTTCAAATTTTCTCTTACCACAGGAGTATATTGTAGTTTGGAGATGGATATGAAGTTCTATTCACACTGAGATGATCCTGGGTTTGATATAAATTGGAATTGTGTATTATAATTTTTCTTTTTCTTACACTGCATTTCAAACTGAGAAGTTGTTGCCCATAATTGTTATAGAGGAATTTGCCATTTTGTGACTCCATGGAACCAGCTATGTGCATACATACTATATATTGCTTCGGTACTTACTTTTCTTGGACTCTTTAGTTTCTCAGTATAAAAAACCCAACAGTTAATTTTATTTCTTTATGTGCTCTTTCACATAAGTCCATCATAAATAACCATCTAGCATTTTTTAAAAGTCAATAGGTTGTGTTTTCAAATAGTTTTCAAGCATCTGACATAAAAGTGTCTGCATTTTGCTGCCTCAAAAAGGACATCATAGTAAGAGTTGCTTATAGGTCAACACAATGGTTGTGGGAGAAACAGAACTGCTTTGCAATTGAATTAATTTTTCAGCACCCTTCTGCATGAAGGCTATAACATTCATATACATCACCTGTATTTTTTCTCAAAATCTTAAAAAAATATAACATAACAGTTCCTATTGAAATGTCACATCCAGAGGATTATTGAACTCTCTATAGCCAAAATTTTCAAAGGAAAAGAAGTAAAAAGTATAACAGTTTTACATGAAGGCACTAGTTACATCAATAGAACTTGCCATTATTGTGGAAAAGAAATTTGAATGTCTGGATTGATATCACATATAACAGATAGAAAAAAATTTTAAGTGTTATTTCTTTGATTTGATGTACTTTTCTGTATCATGAGAAAGGATTTTTGAACCTGAAATCTGAATTCATCAAGGCTATTGAAATAATTTTTAAATACATTCTTCATTAAATTCTGAGCTAATATGGAGCTTTTAAATCTTCTAGCTATCAAGGAACAAGAGAGCTTAACCATATTTATGAAAGCCTTAAAAAAGTAGAGAATGAGTACCAAACTGAAGGCTCTTCTCATAATTCCCCAATGGGAAGCCACCAATAACTAACAAAGTAGTCTGAGGGTTCCACACTGGGTACCAAAGTCCTACCATAAGGGAAGGAGATACAAACCTCATGCTGACGTCAAATTGCTTAATGAGCAAATACCAACACACTTAAAGAATAGTTCAAAAATGTTATTCCTTCTAAAACATGCACATAGCTTCAGTTATCTTCCCAAACAGCTACTGAGAACAAATTTTTTTATCAAATGATAAGATATATTTGAAAATGTTGTGCAATCATGAAGGAAAAAGATCCAATAAGCTTGAATACAGTGTGAAAGTTAACTTCTACAGAAATGCTCTTTTAAACTCCAGTCTCCAGAGGCTGCAGATTTTAGAAAAGAGAATGCAGATAATAATGATGTGAAGATTAAAGATAGTCTTAAACAACAGATAATGAGTAGAGTCTATGAAGACTGTACATGAAAAGACCCAAAAAAGGCACAAGTCTGTGTGGAATGTTTCTTCACTAGGGAGTATTCTGCAATCAATCCCCTTTTGTGACCATACTGTCTCTCTCTAGCAAATATGTCTATATTTGAAAACAAATCCCATTCTGTAATTTCTTGCATTCAATAAAATTGTATTTGCACTTGTGATAGAATAAAATTTTCTGGGTCTTCTATAAGATAATACTTATCTAGCAGACTAGCTGAATTATTCACATAAATAATGCACCTTATATTCTTTCTTTTCTCTTTCTTTGTCTTTTGTAAGACAGAAAAACTCACGTCATAGATTTTAAGAAATGATGAAGATATCACAATGAAATAAATAAAAACATTGGTGTTCCACTCAATATACCATTCTTGCTGGGGTGCATGAACATGCAGTGGAGACGGACGTATAGTGATAGGACAAGAGGAATGGCTTTAGACTCAAAGATTAGATAATAGATTTAGTTTAGACATGTTCAAGACCAGATTAGATGGGGGTTTGAGAAACTTGTTCTAGTGGAAGGTGTCCCCACCTTTGGCAAAGGGTTTGGAACTAAATGACTTTTAAGGTCCTTTCCAACCCAAACCATTTTCTGATTCTATGATGATATTGCAGCTCTGGTTTTCAGACCTGTTTCTGAAAATGAACAATGCGGCCCAACATCTGCATGTGTGACTATGGAACAGGCTGCATCAGTATGCAAGTCTCTCTATATTTCCATATTTTTTGCCTTTGATTAATTATGTTCTCCCTTGAATCTATAACTAAAGCAAGATAATCTCTATTTTGCAAAGATTAACCCCATTAATACCAATTAACACATAACAAAGAAGGCTTTTGAAGTTTTACAGCATCAGGCTAAGGAGGATAGTACTGAAGAGGATTAGAGGGGATCACTTGTATCTTTAGTTTATGACATCTCATTAAATCTATATTGAAGAAGTTGTAAATGTTTAAGCCGTAGGATCCATTAATTGCAGTGAAGAAGAGGAATTCCCCTCAAACTGATTCATACGTGGAAAAAGAGGAAGAAGACAAGTGGGGTTGAGGTCCTACAGACAGTAAAGACTCAAAGATGCTCATTTTCCTACTACTGTGAAAGACAGTAATAACAAGTCAGGACCGTATTCAGGCACCAGCTGCATCACCTGGGACAGGCACCACACTTGGCCATTTTTTCAAGTGTTTTGCATGTACTCTTATTTTCCACTGCTAACACTGTCACACTTAGTGACATACCAGCTCCCTGCCGTCCCATGCTAAAGATGCTTATAATATGGCTGTTCTTAAGAACTGGAGAATAAGTCACCCTGATAAGACTTTGTAGACATCAGAATACAGAATTTCCTTAGAAAGCCACACTTACCATTACAGGTGTTGCTTATAATGAAATCTATGCTTGTTTGCTTGTTTATAGAAAAAAACCCAACAACAATCACAAAAGAACTCCAACCAACCAACCCACCAAAAAACAACCAACCAACCAACCAACCAACCAACCAACCAGCCAAACAAAAACAACAAAAGCCCCCAACCAAACACCCTATTCCCCACTTTAAAACATTCCAGGTTCAATCAAGAAATCACCTTTTTCTTGACTGTGGATAATGACTATATTTGCTCAATTTCTTCTTTGCATTTAACCCTAAGAAAATCTCTGACCAATGTCAGTGAATTAATAAATTTTTCAGAATCAGAACTTCAAGTACATTATATTTTTTCATTGAAACTATCAAGGGTAAATTTTTAGATAAAATTAGTATTTTATTTTTAAATTAATTACATCCTTCCTAGCACTCAATTCTTACAAACTTTTACTTAAATGAGAATAGGGTCCTTAGTGCTAGGGATCTCTAAAATAATAAAGAAGAACCCCTCTCCTGGGGCCTTTACAAGGGACATGGAGAAAGCAGATAATAAAACATTATTATCCTACATTTGCTGAATGGATTTATGAACAGGAAAATTTCATATGTTTTTCCCTAAAACAGTTCCATAACTGTTTCCCTCTCCCCTTTCAGATGGATATGCTCAAACTTTCATTGAAAATAATTTTATTAGGCATACTAACGTCAGAATTTATTTAATAAACAACAACTGAATTAGTAGTTTGTGGTTTATTTGAGTTTTTTCCCTTTCAGACACGGAAGTCAGAAATATTTGAATGGATGAATGCATATTGAAATCCTTGGGAAATAGCCTTGATATTTCTAGAGCAGACAGAAACTGTAAAAGGAATTTTCTTCCTCTGTACAAGACATTACCTTTAAAAGGGAAGAAAAAATAGAACCTTGCATATTTGATGAGCCAATTAATCTCCAATGAAATGCTCTGTTCTATTCTACTTTGCAACCCTCCTCTTCTGCTATTTTATTCTTCTAAAGATCTGAGAATATATTGGGCATAGAAGCTGCCACTCTGGCAGGTTCATGAGAGGAGATGCTAGTGACAGACCATATAACACTTGCAGTTATTGCATTTCAGTAACCATATTAATTTAACAGAGATACCTATATAAATACAGTGACCTATATAAAGTCTGCTTTGCTGAAGTGACACTGTTGCTGCTGTGTTTTGCCTCAGAGCCCTCCAGCTCCCCCACATCCTTCCTGCTTGTTGCCAGGTAACCAGAAGGATTTCATAAGCCATCTCAAAGCAGGTTTTTGGGTTTGGGCATGAACTTCACTAATTTGTTAACTAGCAAATACAGAAATCAGCATTTATTACCTGATGGCAAAATTACATCTCTAAGTTGTATGTATGTGTTCCTGGCCACTGAAGCAGTCTTCTTGTCAGAACAAAGCCATGGTGCCTTTTCCACATATTCCACAGGGATATCAAATATAGCCATCTGCTAAAAAATTGCATTATCTCCTATCTGAACATGATGTACCTTCTCAGAATTTCAAGAGGCCATTATGAGCAATGTGCTATTCAATAACTGATATGTCAAACACGCTTTAAAACTTCAGATGTAGCAACAGAACACAGATAACGATATATGTTTGCATATTTTCATCATGCTTTCATTTAAGAATATCTCAAATTATGGTAGAAATACAGCAATTATGCATGTGTATGTAGTTTTTCACTTCTAGAATGATTCAGAAGCATCTTTGAGAAAAGAAAAAGATGAACACGTGTATGTCAACCACCCACAACAAATCTGGTCACAGCATATTTTTGCTTTCATGGTATAGCCTCAGAGTTATAATGGCAATGTCAGAGGTTATTTATCTTCTACTACCCTTTTATAGTTAAAGTTTATTTTATAGGAATTCAATTACTGAATTGGAGAAGGTATACAGACATCATGTTCATTATCTTCTACTTCCTTTCCACAGAAGTACTCCCTTCAAAACTAATTTCTGACTTTCCTTCTACAGCACTTGCCATTGAAGTTTCTAACTAAAAGACTCTGAGAACCAGAGACCCTCGTCTCTGTCCCAAGTCTTCCATGATCTACTTCAGGCATTTCCTTTAAAAGATAAATTTTCTAAAATACTAATAGCCCAAGGTTCTCTCCTTGTTATTTCATACAGAAACATTAGAAAATCATATGACAGTGCAAATCAGAAAGCTGCCTGCAAATCACAGATTTTCTAAGAGGTGATAAAATAACACAGTTCACTTAGTCACCTGGCTTTTGTCACATCAACTAATTTTATCTCTAAAAGATTACAACTCTTTATAAGGAATTCCCTTTGGCTCCATTGGATTTTTTTCCTTTGTTCACTGAGAAGACCAGCAGTGACAGACTTCCTCCAAGCCACAGACCAGGACTCAACATGTGACACAATAATCAGGAACTGAGGGGGAAAAAAAAAAAGAATATGGTGCTCCTCCTGAGTTCTCTTCATTGTTTGCACCTTATAAATAGTAATGATACCAAACAATAAGCAAGTGCTATGTAAGTCCTGTGCTCTGGATGACATGCTTGCTTCCTAGCAGTTGAAGTTACTATGAGAAGCTAAAACAACTGTCCTGTATAATTGACAACAGCCAACATTTTCAAACCCCAGAAATCTGATCACACATGATTTAGCATAAAAGCTTACTGTTCAACATGTTGCACTTTAAATATGTCATGACGTGTTATTTTATTCACCCTACAATCTTGAAGGCTTCAGTGTCTGAATTAAAATCAGGAACATAATTCTCCATTTACCTAAGAAAACAACCAACCAACAAGCAAACAAACAAATAAAAAAGCCTTCCATATTTTCTGATCTCTCCCATCTTTGAATATCATTTGAATAGTTTCTCTGTGCTTCAGATATAACCCTGAGTAGTAAATGCTGGTCTGGGAATAATGTAAACTATGCACTGTCTGGATGAGTGCAGTTGCCAAGGGGATTGTGATGCAGAGTTCTCTTACCCTGGAGGTGTATAATTGTAGGTACTCAGAATAGACATGAATGCTTATCCAGATTTTGATGATGCTCCATGATCTGCTATATTATTTCACAGAAAAAGAGGAAAAGAGCAAAAGTTAAAATGAAAATGTACAGTAGGGACCATGGATGGTAATTTATCTCGAGTCACGTATGAGGTATTTTGATTAGCTCCTCAAGTACTATATCTCCTGCCAGTTCAGTAGACATACTCAACTCACATTTTCTGAGAATTTTCATGCAGAAATCTTTATCACCATCAAAATATCAAATAGAGAGCAACAGGATAAGGTTTAGGAAGTCCTTGTGCCAAAACATAAGTACCTGCTGCTTTTCTGTGAGCAGACGTGGTCATCTTCTAGTATCGCCAATCTCATTTGGCACAGACAAACCACCGAATACCAAACACAGCCTCTGTGATCCCCAGGGGAAGGTTTCACTCAAATGGCAATATGAAAAGCAATGTAAATATGGAAAGCATTATTTGTTTATAATACATTGTGCAGAAGAAAATAATAGGATTCAATGACTCCTGATAGAAAAAACTCGAAAACTCTTTAGTGGATTGTTTAAAGCTGGATACTTATTTGGAGCCCAGTGGAAGTGACTTTGAGTAGTAGCAGAATTTGCCATCAAAAGTAAATATCCTGCGAAGGCAATTTCAAATGCCTTTGTTTACTCTCCCCTAGTGCTGACTACACTGAAAAACTATAAGAAAAATTGCATTCCATTGACAATAAAGAAATTAAACCAAAAGAAATTAAAAACAAACAAAATAATCAAACCACTAAAATTCCTGATAATCTTTAAAAGAGTCAACGTGGGGTGAATTTTAAATGGGGCTTAGTGTCTTCCTTTATGATAGATGGAAGGATTAGCATGTCCTTCAGCATGATTCAGCTCTCTTATCAAGCCATTAAGATACATAAATATTATATCTATTTCGTTGCTTCTCTAATGATATGTGAAGGTATTTGCTTTCTCCCAAGGGTATTCTTTTAAAAAGAACAAATAAATAAGCCCAAGCTTTTTTTTTTATTTTTATTTACACTTAAAACTTCGAGCTTACTTAGTGATAAAGGCCTACAGATTTGCCCCAAGAGCTCTAGAAGCTTATTAAATGGCATTTTCCAGTGCAGATGTTGCATATGAGAGAGAAGAATGTTGATAAGACTGTTTTTACTTTCATTGAAGACATTTATGGATGAAGTTTCTCACACATATGTACATACTCACATTCAGTCTCCTCCCAAAGACCTCAAATCAAATATACATACATTATGTTAAATGAAATTTGTGTGAGTGCTCTTCAGGGTAGTGTGCTTCATTAAAAGTCTCTAATACTAATAATTTTATTCAAAAACTGACAATCAAGAACAAACATTTAAAAAAAAAATAGAGTCCAGTGTTGTGAGAGGCAAATTTACACTGGCAATGAAAATCATCCCATCATTTAATTTCCTTATGAAGGTAAACTTCCTACTAAGTTATTAATATTATCTTAAACCAAAAAGTAATGCTTTCAAACCCACTCTTTCAGTCTTAATGAGCTGTGTAAAAGGTACCTCACTCCTCTGGAGACTGTTGGCTTCCATGTGCCTTTTATGGATCTCCATGTTTCCTTTGTTTGCTTCCTGGAAGAAGTGGGACAACTAACATGATTTCATGCTGTTGGATCTCATCACCTTCTCTAGAATTCTCTCTACCCTCTCACATTTCCTAACCTTATACTCCAGAAAATGGAGTTAATAAATTGCATACCTTTAAAGGAATTCAGTTTTTGTTTGAGTACTTTTTCACCCTAACTCCTTTTCAAGGTTAGTTTAACAATCTGTCTAAACTAACCATCTGAATGTAGTAATACTAGGAGGGCTTTTTCCCATTTGGTCACTGTTTCCTGCTCCATTTGATTGTCATTTCCCAATATTCTTTTGGTTTTCTACTTAATATACCATATCTTTATTTTTTCTCATGTATATATTGGAAACTGCTCTGCAGTGAGCTTTCTAATCTGGGTAATTCCAATCATAAACAGTTCAAGCTACAGTAGCTTCAGGAAACTAAAGATGTACAAAGGCATAAATAACTATACATATATATACATATATATATCTAAATACACACACACACACGCACACACAGAGCTAAACAGGGAATTGAGAGTGGGATGCACGGGGTGGGGGGAAAAAAATTCTGTAACTGTAGGGAAACCAAAAGCTTTTTTGCAGATCAAAGGTATATGATGTGTAGAACCACTCTCTTTCTCCTCTGTAATTCCTTATTTGCAGAGAATATTTTAAAATTAACAAATCAAACTAACGGAGACAAAACTGTAAACTATTTTCAGCAAAGGGTGGGAATTTTCATTTTTAGCTTTGAAAAGTCCACACTTCCAAATAAAACTTATTACATGCCCTTAAAGATGAATTTTGATAAATTCTTTGGAGGTAGCATTGCCATGCCAAATTGAACATTTGTAATCTTCCTATAGACTATGCAGCACCTGTGGAATTGCAGAACAGTCCTCATCAGAGACCTGGTCTGGCACTACATTCATTCAAATTTCAATTGAAAACTCCTTGCAGCACTGTGAGAAAAAGTAAATTGAAGACTCTTCAAAAAATGAGAGAGAACCATTTCCAGTATACAAGGCATGTGCAACTAATACAATTCTTATATCTTTCTATCTGGACTAGAAAGTCACCCTGGTTTTATTACTGGAAATCATTGTACATCCCTTATAAAAGAGAAGGTATAACACACTTACATATTCAAATAAATGTATAGATTTAATTTACGGGATTTCAGTCAGAAGTGGAAGTGGCTCTTTGCAGCACAATTCAGGTACAGCATAATTCAACTCTTTTTGGTTACAAACGTTCTCTGATGGGTGAGTTATGCTCTTCCACATTGCAATGAGATTGATTCATTGGCAAACAGGTGCAATTTAATCGCTTTAGTCTACATGGCTTATGGCACAAAAGAGGGTTAATAATCTTAGAAGCTTGAACGCATTTTAAGTGCCAACTGTTTATTCAGAAGAGGGATTTCCAGTCTCTTGGGTACTGCTTCACAATTCCTATTTGTATCCTCAAATAATTACTGTCCAAAATATACTTGAAACAACTCAGTCTGTTTCTTTATCTACTCTTTCTGACAGCCATTCCATTGAGGGATGCAACATAATTGTGTTATTTCAGGCAATAAAATGGTCGTCCCCCACAGACAAATAATCAAGCAATTTAAAATGTGGTCACGGTTGCCTGAGCAGCCTGATTCTGATTTCAAAAGACCTAGCTACATAACCCTAAGAATACAGAGCTTTTTAAGGGAAAATCTGTTCACAAAACAAATATTACTTGGAGGTGTGGGGAAAGTATACATTTATTGTTTTTGCAAACATTTTGTCTGCTTTCTGGATATAACAGCATGTGAACTTCCTTAATTAAATCTCAGGAATTAAAAAAATTCTGTGTTTTGCTTCCCATACACACTTTTCTGTCTGCTTTTCACATACACACAAGCTTTGTTTTGTTTTGTTTTTAAATCTAAGACCTCAAGCTGTGGAGATTGTGTTAATTTACTATGATACTGTGTGAGGACTATTCAAAGCAGTTAATAAATCCTACAGACAAGAAAGCAGTTGGAAAAAGATAGAAGACAGATGATAGTTATATCAAGAGAAGTATGTTCTTGATAGCATTAAACTTATTTATATACCCTTCACTGCCAGTCCTGAGGCACTGAATTCAAATGAAATTGAGTAATGTAATATATACCAGTCACCAAGTTAGAATCTGCAACTTCATCTACTAAGTATTAGAGGTTCTTTGGTTAAGGCTTGACTTCATTTTCTTGAAGTGTTTAAGTCAGAGCCAGCTGCAGCAGTTAACAGGTGATAACACTTTGATCTGGACTCTTTTAAATGAAGTAGCAATATTATACCAGGTATCACAATTCTAGTGAGTTTTTAGAACATAAGACCCATAAGGCGAAGGCAGGAGGGGAAGATCTCCTCATTTACTGGTTGCTTTTTGACCATCAAATCCTGAGGCTTTCACTATTTGGAGAGCCATATTTTCCTGTTTCTAAGATGTGCATCCCACTCTACTCCAGGACCTGCTCTTCCTCTCCTTCCTTTAGGCACAGGATCTGCCCTTTCAGTACTCCCCACTGGCACCATTTATGCATCAGGGAATGCAGAGCTTAAACTGGAGGCAAAACCAATGTGACCCAACACCACAGGACTGGGCAACAACCAACAAAAGCTAAAAAACAGGATCTGAAACATGCACTGAACAGCTTTTATATTGTTACATATTGTGAATCTCAAACTGATTCTATTACAGTACGAATGCATTGTCCAGTCCCGAACAGTAAACCAGCATGAACAGCATGATTACATCAGACTGGTGCTTAATGAGATCACCTTTCCCGTACGCCTACCGCCTGCAGCACCCTGACAGCTCTCTCCTTTGCATCATACCAACCACACAACTTGCTCTCAAACCCTTTTATAGCCTATTTTCTGTCGCTGGCTCCAAGCGGCTTTCTCCTCATATTTTACAGTTGTAATAAAGGCCCGTTTTCTCACAGTTCAGTAACCACAGACCTCTGACAGCTGCTTAGTTTCCTTCATGGGCAGTGTTTCATTAAAAGGGTTTGTCAATTTAAAAATAATTTAAAAAAGTATATCTGAATACGCTCAAGTCAGTAAAATCCTCAGATATGCATAACTATAATGAAAATAATTTCCCTGAGATATTTTGTAAAATGACATGGATTTTTTAATTTCTTCTTAAAAACAAATACAGTGAAAATAAGTCCGACTCTTACCCACATTTGTCACTGTCATTTCTATCTTAACTTACACAGGCAATGACAACAACAAAACCATACTTGCTTATGTGTTATTTTTCTCAATGACTACGAATGAAGTAAAAAAAAAAAAAAAAAAAGTATTTTTTAACCATACAACCCACTTCTCTTAAATTAAGAGTCAGAACACTGATGCAAATATTTTGTAGCGACTTGATCTGTTCCAAAATTACTTTTCTTTGATGAAATTGTCCTGAATGTTTTATACTTTACCTTGGGAAAGTAATTCTAGAGCTGGAAAAACTTGTGGCACATTGGAGAACACCACTATCCCCCAGATTTTTCCCTCAGTTAGTTTTTCTTTTGGCTTTTTTTTAGTGAAATAAGGAGGTACAGAATATAACTTCCCCTTCCATGTGCTCCCGGAAGTGAACAATTGTGCCAATATTAGAAGGCAATAAGTAATTCCTCACTGGTATCCATATAAGATTTATCCTAAAGCTAATGTTTGAGAAAGCTACAAGGGAAATAAAAGTGTTGCATTATTTAGTCACATCTCACACCATCTGAATGTACTGTTACTGGCTTTGGCAGTGCTGTCACAGATGTGCAACAGATATGCCACAAAAGATGGCATATCCATCAAGTAATACCATAATATAATGCATTAGTTTTACTTGTGGACCATGGCTCATTGACTCTTCCATTTGAAATTCTCAAAGAGAAGTGTTGAATGCTTGAGAAACGCAAAAGAAAAAACCACCAAAGAACCCAACAAAACAAAGTCCCACCCTGGCATAAAGAGCAACAGCAGCACTCACACAGCTTTTCATGTTTGTTTCCCAACACATATGCAAATGAGGAAACTGCTTCAAAAAACGATATAAAGAGTTTTTACATGGTGATTATATAGACCAGTGGCAAAACCAGAATTACTACATTCACTTTCTCCCACTTTCAGAACCATAAACTAGAGTACTCTTTTCCCCTACTTATACATGAGGAACTACAGTTGCCTGTAATAGAGCAGATCCTTGACTCACTGCACTGCATGTATGGGGTCCATTCTCACGTCAGGCATAGAGGAACTCTGCACTAGACCTTTGACCTTTGGAAAGAGCTTTTCTGTCTTATTTTCCTCCTCTGCTATACATGCCAGTGGCCAGCTAATCACTCAAGGAGAAGTGCACTGAATCTCCACTGTATCTGCAGTGCTTTCCAGGGGCACACTGATGAAAAGCATCAGTGCCACAAAAGAGTGGATGTAGGTATCTCTCTATATATCTATACATATCTATACATGTGTGTGTGTACAATAGAGAAAAGAATGGAATTTATATTTGCTTCTAATCTTTTGTGCCTTGACTGATCTATTTTTTCCAGTATTTTTTTTCATAGACTCTGTACTCAAACATTGTCTCTGCCCATGGCAGGGGATGGAACTAGTGATCTGTAAGTTCCTTTCCAATCCAAGCCATTCTATGATTATCTGGATGCAATTATGTTCTGTACGTAAAATCACCGACTTCTTCCTTCTTGTCATTACTTGTGCCATTCCTTTGAAACACCCTGAGAAGTGAAATGGAATAAAAAGAATTAATCATATCAAGTAGGATTTCAAAGAAACATGACTATTGGAAGTTTCCATAAGGAATGGATAGAGAGTAGTTTGTATCTGAACAGCAGACATATAGTGATGACACGTTTACTTTTGCATAACTTACCGTGCAAAGAAAGGCTCTTAGCTACCAAACACTTTGCAGATGCACTAACATAGACCTCTTGATGGAAACTTAAATGAAGACAGAGAAATTTAACACAAGGCCAAACCCAAAGGAAGAGGTGTTATATTTATTACCCTATGATGAATATACTGTGACCTATTTACAATGTGTTTGGCATATGTCTCATAGAGTTGAAAACTTAGTGTTCATACAGAGAACTGCATTTATCACAGAAGACTGGTTGGAAGAGATGAACACTTCTCATACACTTCTGGTACACACTAAAGGCAAGGCTGCAACAGTGTCACAGCAAAGCAGTGTGAAGGACTTGGTTTTCAGCACATCAGTTCTCTTAGGACTTAATTAACATTTTAAAAGAACAAAACTATTTCTCCTACTGGACCAATATAGCAACACGTGTCAGATCAAAACTGTAAAATTAAACTAAGCAACAGACCACTAGCAGTCGATTAGATGCACAGCTGTAGAATTTTGACATCATTCCTGGTAATGTGCTTTCATAGCCATATTAACAGTACTTAGAAGTCATTTTAAAAAGACCCATAATTACCTGTGGTTAGCAGAAGGAAAATACATTTAGAAAAGGGCTGATCCAATAATTCATTTATGTTGACTGAATGACAGTCTCGTGGCATCTCCCTCAACCATACATGAAATACTATTGCAGAAATCTAAACCACCAATAGGTTTCAGAAGTTTTAAATAAGAAAACAGCTTACTAAAAAAAAAAAAAAATCAACTTCTTTTTTTACGAAGGTTGTCAAACAGACAAGAGGAGACAGACTATTCTTCTCTTCAGAGGTATCATCTTCCTAAGTTAAGATACGCACAAGAGATTAATTGCCTCACACCAGTCAGGCTGTTCTGCTGATTTTCTGCAGCCAAAATGCAATTGCCACAGAAGCCTGAAAAGTTTGACTTTATCCTGTTTTGCTGCTAAGCCCTGAAGCAAGTGCTCCATAGTCATACTGTTCCACACTTCCAATTACTATCAATGCTTTGTGTTTGTGTGGAGAAAAAATTCCTAATGACTGTGCAGACTGACTCTCAATTAGACACAGAGAAAGATACAGCGCTGTGAATGTACTGAATGAGAGCAGATACATAGCAGGGCAATGCAGATGTAGAACCTACAATCACACATCATGGAGAAAATATATAATAAAAAAAAAATACACAGCCTTTGAGAAAATATGTTGAGTGAAAACTGAAGGTACAGAAAAAAGTTGAAATTGTAAATAGAGACAAAGGGAAAAGGCTTGAATCTGAAACATAATAAAATTCACTGAATATTCATTTGACTAGTGAAGGAAAACAGCATATCCAAAACCCTAAAGAATCATTAAAAGAATTTTAAGGAAGACTTATTTGGATTTCCCACCTTTTGTGCCAGCAAATGAGAATGAAATTAAGAAAATAGTAAGGACATAAAAATTTTACATGAAAGTAGTCAGGACATCTGACACCCTCACAAATTCATCATAGAGTCGATTTTTATATGTTATAGTTTCCTTCTATTATTTTGTAAAGGCAAGAAAATGGGAGTTAAAACAAAAAGCAAAAGCATGCTACAAAATTACTAGTGTTTAAAAAAGCATCTTTCTCCCCTTCCCCCCCTCCCTGCCTCCGAATTCTAGCCGTTGGAAAATGCTATCCTCACTTGAGGAGATGAAAAAATGTACACAAAAAACACAAAGCTCTTCTTATTTCCTAATGAAAAATATTGTATTACTGAAAATAGCTCCAGAGGTTAAAAAAGGAAAGTTCTACTAAATCAATCAATTTGCTACTACTATCCTGTTTTCATTAATCCAATTTTAAAATTAGCAAAATTTAATGTCGAAATTATATTTATATGCAGATATTTCAATTGGTTTCTCACAGAATGCAAATTTCTACTTTTGTGGAAACTGTTTTCTACTTGTAAAGTATGAATAGTTTATTTTCAGAATTCCAAATTAAATCTGCTACTACAGTAATCTCTTAGTGTAGTAGAATATCATAAGAATTTAAGTAGTCATCTGACACTTTGACCCTTACAAGTCTGAGGACTGTTACTTTTATAACTTTTAAAATAATCCCACAGAGTTTCCAAGGTGATTTATTTAGATGCATTCATCTGTGGGTTCAACTGTTATCCAAATAGACTAGGAAACAAAATGCATGAAATGAGAAGGAAAGAATAGTGTTGCACTCCTTTTCAACTTCTTTCATCTTTGTAATATATTTTTTTCTCTCCCTGTAATATTTTTTTTTTTTCCTTAGGACTCTTCCCTCATCATTACCACTGCATTTTATTTTATTCTTCCTCGCTTGGTTCAGTCCTTGATTATTTTACTGTTGTGCTAGGTGCACAATGGCTTTCTTTTCAGTACAGAATTGATTGCTTCCCCACAGGAGTGTCAGAAATCAGCAGGGAGTTGAAAAGATAAACATCCACAGAAAATGTATCTTCAGATAGAAACAGGAAGTGACAATATTTCCAACAATAACTACTCATGTCCATCTTGATGGAAACACTGCTGACATAGGCAATAGAAATTATTAGGAAAAAATAAATTAGGAGAACGTCTTTGTCATGAAATTCTTAGCGAAAACCATGAAGTTGTCAATTCCTCTGTTTTATTCAGTCTGTTCAGACCTTGA
Source organism: Grallaria varia (assembly GCA_013396735.1). NCBI lineage: Eukaryota > Metazoa > Chordata > Aves > Passeriformes > Formicariidae > Grallaria > Grallaria varia. Next base: position 138,653 of record VWZG01004507.1, on the reverse strand, counting down.
TGATTGGATTTTTAGGCATTTTCTTTCTAGGAATATTAGAGCATCGCTGTTTATTGTCCTTTTTTATAAGTGTAGTTATATACAATTTGTAATAATTTTATAGTCTGAATATTCAAAGACAATGATATTTATTCTCCAAATCCTTAGAATGTGATCAAATCCTTGATTTTGACCTTTCTTCATCATGAAGAAAGGTATGTGTCAACAGGGAAAAAAGAAAAAAAAACTCTTTCAACATGGAAGATAGTTAATTGACACATGGCAGGTGATTAACAACCCTAATCTCATATACAACATTAAAAAACATAGAAACTATTTATGAGACTACCTTACTGTATCAAATAGGAACCAGTTGATTAGAGGTTAATGAACTTAAAACACCTACTACCCAAATCTGCAAAGGCTCTGCTTAGTAACATACCACTGGCCTGTCTTCTGCCTCACTGACCACTGGAATTCACTCCAGGCTGGACAGGCACGTGCTCAGGAAGACAGTTTCAGAAGACGGTAACTGAACAGCCAGACAGAAATGACAAGCCAAGGAAGATAAGGAAAAAGAAAAGCTACTCAATTCATGTGGATACTGACAAAAATAGAACTCAGTTTTCCACGTCCTTTCTCAGACAACTAATGGTTCTTTTGAGGAATTAAATGAACAAATTTAATCAAATTGAATTACATCTTATGGAATTAAATTAGTTAGAGGGGTTGCATTAATTCTGTGGTCCACTAACTCCAGTCCTGTTTTAGGAGATTCTCTCTTGACTCATTTATTTCATCGTTCTCTTTTTTATGCATTCCTTCCTTCTTCCTTTAATCTCACCTGTAGAATCACTTTTTAAGTAATACATATACACAAACGTATCTGCATAGCATTCCAAGATGTAGTTTCTCATTTTTCAATTTTTTTTTCAATGTAGTTGCATTTAACTGAGCTACTGTGAAAGGAATAAAAGTATTTTTTCAAGTCAACAGAGTTCAAAATTTTTTACTAAAACATACAATTTCAGTTTGTATTTTCAATTTCATGAAAATATAATCCATGCAAAACCATCTTTTGCAAACTAAGATATTAATCACAGATTGCTATAGTAGCAGAGGATCAATGAAATTAAGGAATCTTTCACTGCACAAACCGTTTCAAGTAGATTGAAAAAAAGCCCCAGAGAGTACTAGAACTGAACCTCCAATAAGCAGAATTTGGATGACTTAACAGAGAATTCCCTTGCATGATCTATGTGGGAAACTGTTACAGAGCTGAAAGCCCAGATTATATCATACATATGCTGCAAAATGTAAGAAGAAAACAGAAAACTGTGGATAAGGCAGTTAGAATCCTTGCAGAATCTGAATCATACATAGAAAAATAGCTCTAATTTTTGAGTTTGCAACTTGTATGTTAGAAAAAATGTAAACAATTGCTGTGATATGTAACTCCCACTTCTTGCTTTAAACATCACATCTTACTGTTCAAGACCAATAACATCCTAATTTTATTCCATTGTTATGTTTGGTTTGGTTGCGGTTTTTTATTGCCAAGGTTTCCTATCTTAACAAAAGATTTGCTTTTCAAAGCTCTTAGAAATGACAGGCTATTTTCCTCTTTCTCATTTTACACAAAATGACAGTAAAAATCATCTGATTATATCATCATTTCAGTGTCTTCTTCTCATTCCAAAATTCCATACAGCACTGGAGTTACAGTACACGAAAGACTTCTCTCTTATTAAACTCAGTCGGGGTTCACTGATTCAGCCCTTTAGAGAGCGCTCTTATTAACAGACAATCTATGTGTACATTATAAACATATAAAGCAAGGAGTAAACCCAAGACGAATTAAACTAAATAGTTTGTTAGAATCTCTCACCTAAGAAAATCCTGGTTTGTTCTTATTGAAATAAATAACATGTAACTAGCATGCAACTAGCACATAACAAGTACAGATTTCATTTGTCTCACTAGACATAATACTGAAAAAACCTTCTCAGTGTCTTTCAAACCAGCATTAGCATTTTTCCAAAGCATGACTTTGCCATTTGTGTAAAACTTACGCTGTAGGTTTGTGACTTTTTATTCTCAAGTTTTTGATTGTTTAGGTGTGCATTAAGCCTTACCACCTACTTGTGATTAAATGTGATAAAGAAACAAACAAAAGAAAGAATTCCCTCCTTTCTAGTCATACACAGCATGTCTGGAGCTGAGGTATTACACTCTGATTATTCTGCATCTATGCTCTTAAGGGAGAAGCAGTCAATGAAGTCACTCGCAACCCGAAGATCTTCTGCCCTGCTGTGCTCTTCCAGTTGGAAACCAGACACAACCACCAGGTTTTCATGGGACAACACTACAGAGTGAGGCTGCACGGTGAACAGGAATTGCAGATTTACTTAGTAGGTTTCCCAGAATCTCCCTAAGCCCATCCCCTGTTCATGAGTCCTTCTTTTGTCCATAGTGATGGCTCTGTGTTTTAGTTACAATACTAATATATAATACCACCTCCATAATAAAATGTCCACCATCATCTTCAGACTAACTGTAGATTGCATTTTAGAAAAGAGATTTTTCTTGGCAACACCTGCACAAATGAGAAAAAGATAAACTAAATAGTTCTAAGAAAAACAGAAACCCAGACTGAAGTCTAACTGGTTTTATTATATCTTGAAGAAAAGGATAAATTATTTCTTCATTTACTTCTTTTGGTGTGAAATCACAAGGTAGATCCTAATATTTCCTAGTCCTTCACTTCCTGGAGATAGGAACAAAAGTGAAAATTTCAAAAATTATGTACTTAGCTCATATAAAAACGGGACATAAACTTTAGAGAGCATGAAAAAATTGAGATTTTCTATGCTCCTCATTGAAAAAACTACACCAAAGGTCATATGTTACATATAAAAGCTTGTAACAGCTGTTACGAATTATTTTCATAAGACCATGATAAAGTACAATATTAACTTACTCGTCTTTTCTCTAATTCTGTGATCAGCTTGTGATCAGTGGGGATATGGAATCTTGAAATGATTACATATACTTTTTAATGTGTTGCAATATTTTATAAAAAAAAAATCACTGTAATAATTTTACACATTTAGCCCTTTGTGAAGGAAAATAAAACGCCCTTTTTCTATGGTGAATTGAATGGAACTCATTTGCTTTGCTTTTCACATGGGATTTCTGCATATGGCAAGATTTGTAAGACTTGATGAAAATTCCAGAAAGAAAATGATTTGCAGTTTCTATGTGTACAGGACAGCAGACAAAAATCTTCAAATTCCACCAAGTGAAGAATAGTTCATCCTTTCTCATGAGCCTACTAGAAAGTGATAGAACATAATGAAGATGCACATTTTTTTTTACCTCACATGCAATACGGTCACCTGCAAGAGAAATTTCATTAGAGCTTTCTATCAGTTATGCTCTGTCATAGAGGATATACAGCCTTCATTCTTAACATTGTCATCTCTGAAGCAGTAACAGGATGCACCGACATGTGATTTGAGCAGCAAAACAAGAGAGCACAGCACTCCTCTCACTTTATTGCAGAGCTCAGTTCATAATTCAAACTGTGATCTTCTTTAATGCTGGTATTTAATTAATCTGCAGTAGTACTGGGTGGTTTATAGAAGTAGAAACAAATCAGAAATAATATCTGTTGTTCCAAAAGTATAGGAAAGAGGATAGGAAAATCATAACTAGTATGGTTGACACGTAATACATATATACTTACCCAACCAAACACACACAAATGCTTTTCCTTTATTCCTATTATGAGCAAGAAGGAACATTGGATTTTTTTTTTTTTTGATTAGCTGATAAAACTGGATTAACACTGAGTGAGAAACTATATATTGTTTAAAACAGTCACTGATATTACTTTGTATTACTCCAAAAAGGATCAAAGATTGTCACTGACTCAGTGTCCCACTTGACAATAGCTATACCTTTTTTTCTTACAGGCCTCCTATGCATAATCTTTAGGTGTTAACAAAAAACTACCTGTTTATAAAACCATGTTGACCATAACTGCTTTCACAAGTATTGGTTAGAGAGCAGCCATAATTTTTTAACATAAACACATTAATTACAGATGGTCCAGATGTCGGCTTCCTGGACAGAATTTTTTCAATTTTCAGACAAGTATTGGCCATGGACATAATGCTACTAGCCGATGGGCAAGGAGGACATAGGAATGGGTAAATGCAGTGTTTTTCTACAGACTCTATCCCAATGCTTAAAAGAAATTACCAATTAAATGCTCTACTGCACTTAGGAGAAATAGGCAAAGCTAGGAATCACAACTGCAACATTTTACATTCAGGTCCATCTTTGTCCTCTATTAAAATTCCCTTAGAGTAGATCCTATTTTTCATGTAGTACATCAAAGGATAATGTCTTGCCAAATGTTTCTTGGAGATTATTATAGATCTTCTGTGTTATACTTACCAGACTCCTTGCGGGGTGTGATTCACTGTCACTACCCTCTACTGTGTCCTCTTTAAGTCAGGCCTTCATACTACAATATTGACTTGCAACCTTGACAACTGTGCATCCATCAAGAGATGTTTACCTCCTAAACCCATCGGAATTTCATCTTAAATTTACAGAATAGAAGTATACTGTTTACTAGGGTCTTCATCCTGCATGCTGTTACATACCAGAAAGGTCCAAAGAGATTTTGATGAAAACATTATTTACCTGGCACAGGACTCTAAAAACTCTCAGTAAGGGTATTTAAGAAATAAAATAGGTGAAAGGACATTCAGAGACAATATATAAGATTCTTTTTTCCTAATTTAAATAATCTTGAAATGCTTCTGTTCCGTTCCCAATGCTATTAAAAAGTAGTTTAATTTGTCAGAACTTCTACTTTGGAAAACACAGTGACCTAAAGCTATTCTCTTGTGCAAAGCCTTCCTATTAGTTTTTGGCATGTACAGTACACACTATTCCTATAACAATAATCTAAATCCAGAGAATGTATATAAACAGAAAGGCAAAGGATGTGCATTCGGTAAATGAATCTGAGTTTAAACCAATGTAAACGGGTTACTCTATGGGGAGTCCAACTGTCATGCAAATTGCAGTAACTTATAGGATCCTTTAATTTGCCTTTATTATTTCAATTTTTTTCAACCAAAATCCTCAGACTTCTTCCTGTGGTTTACTCCACTATTGACATTTTGATTTGATTTTGCACATAGAGATACAGCCTTGATTACTAATATTATAGACAGTTAAACTTTTTTCATATTTGTGCTTAGGACCCCAGAACAATTGAATGGGAAGCCACTAACTAGCTTTGACATAAAGATGAATTTTCTTATTGACAGATAAAAAAACAAAACAAAGCTTTGTCTAATAAACTCAGTGATAACTGAAACGCCTTTCAAAACTTTTCTGGCATTGTGAAATACAACTTGTGATTTAATAGAGATAATTGTAAACACCATTAGAAGGAATGATCTCAATCTTGCATTAGAAGTCAAACAACCTTGTTTTGCCTGTATGCTGTCTACATAAACTAAAATGAAAACTATGCTATTCTTCAGTAATGATCCAAAATGGTTTAATTACTCTCTTTAAAGTGATTGTATTTTGGACCATCACAGCAGATCATAAGAATTTTAACAAACTTGATGTTTAAAGCCACACTAAAAATGAGTTATATCCAAGTACAGAAAAAAACCAGTATTTTATTTATAACCTTAGTTTAGTGTTTGAACTACAAATTCTGGTTCTAGAATTGCTTAAAAGATCATGGGTTTTATAGGTTTTCACAAGTAAATTAATTTTTTGGTCTTTTTTTTTTTTTAGGCATTTTTTCCCATTTTTGTCACAGAATGGTGTATTCAGTAAATACAGAGCAAATCATTACATGGAAAAAAAAAAAAAAAAAGGTTTGCCTGTTTGTTTTTCTCACTTGAAGAGTTATTGTTATTATTCCATCCTCTGATGAATCATTTCCAAAAGGGCATGAGAAAACCAAAGGAAAAAAGAGAAAGTGACAAAATAGACCGAATCTCACCACTAGAATTCACCATAAAAATTCCCAAAGCGTAACAGAATTCTTACAAAATTTCCTAGATCAGTTCTTTTAGGGAATCAAGATCTCCTATGAAAAATATGGCAAATGGGAGTCAGGGTAGGTCAGGCAGGAAAACGGGAACGAGAAGGGTAAATAACTGCAGCAAAAACAGGTTCTGAGGAATACACATAATTTTGTCTGCTTTAGATCACAATAGAATTTTTAATAAATAAATTTCTTTTTCTTTGTAAAGACACTTTTGAAACAGTAGATTTAGCCCAGTCATTTGTGTCATCTGTTTTATAAACCATCTTTTGTTGTTCCCACCCCCTCCCACTCCCTCCCCATAATGTCATAAATGTTTCAGATTTGAGTCTCTTGTACATTGTCTTTTGAGTTCATTCGGATCAATAACGGTTCATGCACTGAACTGTGTATTGAATTTATTGTGTTAACTGTTGTTGTGTGGTTGAAAGGAGATTTATAAGAGTTATAGTGATTTAGGTGCTCATGCTCTATTGCTGGCATGGGCAAATGACTCTCTATGGGTGTGTCACCTGTAAGCTCATCATCCACATTAATGATCTCTACAGTCCGTGTTGGAGCATGATGGTTCTGCCGGTGATGCTGTTTCCTCATTTTGTAGAAAATTACCAGCATCACAGCAGCCATGAGAGTGATAGCCACAAAACAACCAATTATGATTTTGGTAGTCTTCATAACCTCATCTATTCCCGGGATCCCGTTGTTTGCGTCCGTCACAGGAATGGTGAATGTTTTTTCTGTAGATCTTGTGCTCTGTGGAGTGAGTGAGGTTGTCATGTTAGTGGTTTCCCAGTTGGTAACTGGTGTGGGCCCAACCTGCTCTGTGGTCTGTGCCTCATCCTGAGAAGGTTCCACAGTCTCTACTGTGACAGTTGAAAAGTACGTGTAACCAGGGTTATCCAGGGCGGTCACATTCAGTGTGGCAGAAGCTGTGGTATTCCCAACAGAGTTACTCACCATGCATGTATACAAACCCGTGTCTTGCACAGTTACCTTTGTAAAATTTAATGTGCCATCACTGAGCACAGCAATCCGAACTCTGTATGCCCCGTGTGTCATAACAGATCCATTCGGAGTAATCCAAGATACAGAGGTCAAGGAGGTTGATGCCCGGCATTTCATCTCCGCAGCCATGCCTTCTGTGACGTTGAGGTCTGCTGGTGGCTCCACTATGACTGGAGCATAACAGGTGAAGTAATTCAGGTCCAGCTCACCAATGTACCTTCCTTTTAAACTGGGAGGTGTGTGGCAACGGGCGCAGCATGCAGTATTGGAGGGTGCCTTGTCTTTAATCCACCAGCTGAGCCAAAGGATATCGCAGTTGCAGTTCCAAGGATTGTGATGCAAATGGATCCTTTCTAGGCGAAGTGGTGTGAACAGGTCATGAGGCAGTAGTGTTAGATTGTTGTGTGCCAGGTTGATCTCGACAAGTGACTGAAGGTTATCAAAAGCATTCCTTTCTATCACTTGAATCTGGGACTGTATCATCCACAATTTCTGAAGATGCATCAACCCTTGGAAAGAACCTGGCCGGATGGCAGTCAGGTGATTCCCAGAAAGATCTAACTCATCCAGTTTTACAAGTGGGGTAAGGTTAGGAATCTCTCGAAGATTGCACATGGCAAGGTTCAAATACCTCAAATTGGACAGACCTTCAAAGGCACCTTCTGAGATGTATGAAAGCCTTTTCAATTCCCCCAAATCCAACCTCCGGAGAGAAGGGATTCTGTTAAAAGCGTAAGAAGGGATGCTCTCAATGGGGTTGTTTCTCAACCACAGTTCCTTCAGTTTTGACAGGTATACAAAAGCCCCATTTGGGATAGTGGTCAGACGATTGTCAAAGAGTTCCAAAGTGTTGAGATTGGCCAGACCATTGAAAGCCCCTATTTCAATTGTTCTGATGTGATTCCTGCTGAGCTGCAGGATTTCTAGGTGCCTCAGATGCTTGAAGCTATTAACTTTAATGATTTGGATCTGGTTCTCATGGAGATTGAGTAACCGGGTGTTGGTGGAGATGCCGTCTGGCACGTCTCTCAAATTTTTCCGTACACAAATCACTTTACTGAACTGGTTGCTGCAGGAGCAGACAGAAGGGCAAGTCTGAGCCCTCACTAGACCAGCCACCACGAGAAGCTGAAGAGCCAACAGCACCACAAGCAGGGGGTCAAATAGGGCCCTGTTAAACCTAGGACCTATCATTATCTGCTGTGGATGTAAGGTCATCTTGTTCAACATTCATAATTTATTTGGTGTTGGTCCTTCTGGAGTTTGAATAGTCTGAAAGAAAGGAAGAAGGGAGAAGGAAAACATTAAATTAATCTCAAATATTTAAGATTGTTCTCTAAACAAAGGCTTCTCAAGTCCTTTCAGTCAACTCTACTAATTCCTTGAAATTCTGTAGTGAGGATAGAATTTTTAATATCTTTTTTTCTGTACATAATGTATATCAACTGCAATTGGTAGTAAGATAAGAAAATGCCAGAGACTAGCTTTTCCTGCACATTCCAATGTATAATGCACATAGCTGGATGGCAGATAAGAAGTTCAACCACAGTGGATCCATAAAAGCAATGTTTTAACTCAGGGGAGAGTTGAAAGAAATTGCAAGGGTCTCAAAAGACAAAAATTAGTAAGATAGGAAGCTCATGAGATAGGCATCATCAGAATATTCAAGGTGTTAACCTTTTTTACACATTATAAGACAAGATAACATATAATATGAAGAGCAAGTGGAGACTCCTATTTGTTATGGGTAAAAACCTTTGTCTATACAAATGTGATTCTGGAATCAGAGTTTAACTAGAAGTAAAGTCTCTAATAGTGAATGTAGTAGGTCATGCAAATGACAGGAGAAGATCTTGCCTATTACAAACTGGGAAAAAAAAAGAAAATAAACATGCTGAGCATCAAATTTTTCCTATTGTTAAACAGCATCATCCAATTTCATGATATTTCCTTCTCAATTCTTTTATTTGGCACCAGCAGCAGAGAAACACTTATTCGTAAACATATACTGAACACAGAATTAAGAACAGCCATTTAAATACTGAAAAATTTCTCTGTAGCTTAAGGGTTGGCAGCTTCACTGGCACCTTGAAAAAGTTCTAAAAATATTCTACAGATCTTACTGTAAGGGGAAAAAAGACCTTTACACTACAAATGATCATTACCATTTTAAGAACTTCAGTACTGATTCACTTGTGGCAGTTTTTAAAGTTCTCAGCCCTCAGTTCATTTTCAATCTGCTGCTCAGTTCAAGATCCCTCTGTTGTCAAGATTAATAAAATTTCCTATAAATCAACCAAAAGCAGAAGTCTTATAAATTATGGCAAGCTTAAAGCATATTTGTAACTTAGAGTATCCAGAAGGATAATACATTCTGTAAAACAAAATACCATAAGGCAATGGGTTTCCACTCCAGGCTCCAAATTGTTTCATTTTATGTAAAAAGAATCCAACTGAAAAAACCCCAGGAAAAATACATTAACTTTCATCTCACAGCAATTCATTTAATGAAAGACTTTTTTTTCTAATTATATATTCAGACAATGTGTTTTTGAGAATTAATTTCTGCATTTTTAAAAAACTTGTTGTAACAGTTCAGAGTTAGCAAGTGTTTTCATCTCACTTTTGATAATTTACTGCAGAGAAAGCCAACACAATGGTTAAAAAATGGTGAAGGAAACACGAAAGCCTGGGCTGTATCTGTTTGTTTGATCTGTTCTGTATGTGCTATTTATAAAACATAATTCTTGTTATGAAAGATTCATGAAACTAATGTATTTTGCAACCTTGAGCAAGCCACTCAGCTCCTCTCTCTGTGGCTTACACCTCTGTCATATGACTTTGGAGAACCCTGTGGCTGTAGTGTTAGATGGTACCGCTCCCACCTCTCCATCCCTTCCCTCTGCCAGCAACTGGTGGGTTTAGGCTAATGTGCTAGACTGGATGAGGAGTGGCTGCTGTACACACCTTCATTTTTACTGCACACTTACAAGGTCACTTATCTCTTCAGAGGTGCTGAACAGAATATATGGAGAAACACTCTAATCGCTAAAATTCAAGTTCACTTACATCAAAAATCCAACTGCAGTAAAACTATCTGCAAAGAGTGGGTGAAGAGGGCATCGTTCTCATCTTTCTTACACTGTTATGAAGAAAAATCTACCCATTGTGGTCAAAAGAATTACATTGGAGTCTAATATCAGTTAAGGGTCCTTAGATCTGTGACCCATGAACTTGGCTTTTGAATAGTAATTACCCATCTTATGTGCTAGTAGTAGTTTTGTCACCTTGTTTTGTTTGTTTTTGTTTGATTTTTATTTTTTTGTTTAGTAAATTGTTTTTCCTTTCTAATTTTTAAAATTCTCCTAAAACCTATCCCCTAAGGACTTAGACTGAATAATGAGTTCCATTAACAGGTAATAAAACAGACACAGAAACACATCAACCCAAATATTTTGCAATTGCACTACTGCAGTATAATTATCTTCACTGGAACTGAGACAAGAACTTAGCCTGCTATGCCCAGCTCCAGAGCTGCCAGTTATCCGTGTATAAGGCTGGCTGGTGTGGCACAGGCAGCGTACGTGGCTTGTAGAGGTACAGCAATCTTCCGGGTTCTATCTCAGACCCTTTCATTATTAAAGGCCAGCTTTGCAAGATGTCATATGGTTTCTCTACTTTTTTTTTTTTTTTTTTTTTTTTTTTTTTTTTTTTTTTTTTTTTTTTTGCTACTTTCTGCTCTTATTCCTGGATCCTGGATATCCTGAGGAACCAGGAAAACTACGGCATTTGTAGAACAAGTATAGAGAAAGAAGAAAGGTCATGAGAGAGCAAGCACTCAACATCAGAGAATGTACGAAGCCTCTTTAATTGCCTCCATGAAGCTGATGATCCCAAACCACGATACAAGCACTCTAAGGTACTTATCGCCTATTCCAACTTCTGGAGACTAATGGTATCTCCTGTCACCTCCTCCTTTATCCTGCAAATCTTCCCTTTTTTTCACTACACATACACTTCATGGGTGAAAAAGAAACAAAAAACCCTCAACAAACCAAAACAAAAAGATAAAGACATTTTACTTGAATACAGTGCTTCATCAGAAGAAATAAATTATCCAGTTATGAGACTGATTAGCAAATATTGTCTAACCCAAAACAAAATGTTTCCTTGTCTCAGTTGCAAAAAGATTTTTGAAAGAGATGTTTTTGATTTATCTTCTTAAAATAAATTCCCATTTTTGGTTATTGAATCACACAATGAATCATTCACATAGAACAGCTCTTTCCTTGTGCTGAAGGCAAAAATTGCCCATGGCTTTTACATTTGCTGTTTTCCCTAGTCATGTGCTAGTGATGTCTCAATCAAACATATGCCTCAGTACTACAATCTATCAAAAACCTCCAGGGAAGTCTGACACCATCAGGTTTTTGCAGATTCAATTCAGTGTATACTTCAAATATAAGCTTGGTTACTAATTGCTAGCTTCTCTGAGTGTGTAATTTTGAAGACAGGATCACCAGTTTGTGAGATGTGGACACAAAGTTTTAGATATGTTTTCATATGTGTTGGCATGTTTGACCTTTTTTGCATCTAAACCATATCTTTTTTTAATATGTAAATACAGAAAACCTATATTGCCATCCTCCTGCAACGGGGAGACAGTGAGAGCAAATCAGCTTTTGTAGCCACATTTTGATTTAACATGGGATTTATTTACATAATTCAACTTTTTCCCCCTCTTTGTTGGCAATATAAGAAGCAAAATACAGGTTTTAGCATAAGGCCACAGCTGGTCTTTGACTTGGTGCTGCTAAAGAACAAGGCAAGTGATGATCCAAGAAAGCAACCACAACCAGCAGAAAATATGCTAGGCAAGCATAAGCCTTGCAAGTCCTCACTTTCAACTAGTGAGCTTTGCATGTGCCTAACGTACTGCAGTAAGATTCCTAGTGGAAGTAGAAATGTATTAAAAAGGTCCTTTCTTTTATACTGGTAGTGTTCCACAGCTCAGAACTTAAACATTCAGGAAGTCTTGGTGCAGGCATTTCACATTAGGGTAATTTTAAACCATAAATACCTTGGAAAAAAAATTAGCCAGCACAAAAACACAATGTAAAATTAATTTAAAGCCTTGAAGAACACAATGGAAATATTTTAATGGGCTTTGTATAAAGATCTGTCTGGAACTCTGTACTAGAGTAATTTGCTATTTAACACCTATTATGCTAGAGACACATGAAGGTTTAACTTTACAAGCCCACACAGGGAACACAGACCATCAACCAGCTTCTTTAGCCTTTGCTGACACTTCTTGGTCTTCTAAGTAATGTTTGTTTTCATTTTTCTAGTACCTAAATAGCAACTCTATGGTCAATTCAGTAACACTAGTGCCCTCTGCTGTATAGACTTAAAACGTAGTTTAAAACACCAAGAATTTCCTTGGTGCACAGTTGGCTCCCCAGACAGAGCACAATTATCAAACGTGTTTCTAAACATGACCTCAAGTCTGTCTGTGGCACTGTTCTAATTACCAAAGCATCACTTGTTATTTTAGTACAGTAATGTATATTCTCTTTATGGCCTTGGAGACATCTCTAGACATATACGAACTGTTTTTGTTTTGTTTTCTATTTCCACAGAAATAAAAAAGTGGGGTTTTTTTGAAATTGACACTTGATACGCATGTTCTCCTCTTTATAGCTTATCTGACACTTTGTTAGTCTTGATGTACTACATGTTTTCCTCTGAGTGAAAAGCATTGCCTTCTTCAGATCCAACAGAAGACGAAGCAAGGAATGACAGAGTTAATGTACCTCTGCAGTTATGCACAGTGCAGCTTTCCTTAGGGGCAGTTTGAAGAATGCAGTAGTTATGCTATGGAAATGTAAGTTTGCCAAATGTATGCAGAGATGTCTTCTTATGCAAATAGCATAGTATCCCAAATTTTATTTATTTTTTTTTCCTAGTAAGTAGGTCTTGGGCCTCATGGGCTTTGTCCTCCCTTTCCTCCCTTTGTAATATTACCAGCAGAAAGTGACCATGCCCACTCTGATCACTGCAGGGTTTTCCTGTAATGGTAGGCTTTGATTAAAAAGAAAACCTCTACACCGCTTCCAAAGATCTGCCTAATGAGGTATGGCAGGTGGCAAAGACATTTCCCCAAGCTCCAGTGACCCTTAGCTGGATCACTGGTAGTTTAGTTGCTGTTGGCAACTCATACTTGGCCTTCCATCTAGTCTGTGGGTCTATGAATAATTGTCTCAGCAGCAGAGCTGTGCAGTGTAAAGGCCATGGCTTTACCCCAACACATGTTTTAAGATACTGTGGTTGGTGATGTACATCTGCCATGAAAAAAATTAGATGTGATGCTATATGTCACTAACTATATAGACAAAAATTATCAGAAAAGTTAGGAGTTTAAACTATCACAGTAAAATTAAATCTTCACAAGTACATCACAGTAAAGTTTCAACGGAAGCACAGTTAAATCATCAAAACTATCCCTCAGCCATGTCTCAGAAAATTACATGATGAGAAGCATGCAAATCACTTTTTATGTTTTTCCAAGTTGATAAATATGTGGGTGCATTCAGAAAATGCATCTTTGCTTCATCTTATATAGCACAGTTACATATGCTGTACATCATATGTAAGAGAAAAACCCTTTGCAATGGTATCTTCATTTTTTCAGTAAACAAGCCTCTCTACAGTTACAAATTAAACAGTGGATTTCCAAACATGTGAAGAAGAGCTAGGTGCATCAAGCAGCTAATTATGCTAGGAAGTCTCTTTTAGTAGCATCAGCACCAGAGGACTGAAAACAGTTTCTGTATGGAACAGAGCATGGAGTAAGCAATAAAAATAGGTCCAAATCCCAGTATGACCTTATGCAGAAGTGACTCTTTTAACTCTCTTTTCAGGAACTCTGAATGCTCTTAGGGCCTGAGACTGATCCCCTTCTGGCAGCAATGCCAGCAGAGGAAACCAAAGGAATTTCTGTGTAGATACAAACAGACAATATGCTTTAGCTCCACGAAAAACTGAAACACACGAGGGGTTAACCCTCGTCCCAGAACAGAGACTGAACTGTGGGCAGGCAGCTCCACTGGGGTCAGAAATCCTGTACCAACATCTGCTCTGAAAATGCTTCTGCAGCCTCACATGTGTGTCCCCAGATGGCTGTGAAGGGTTGGGCTGATGGAACCACATTGCTAGGGATTCACTCACCATACCCTTCTGTCTACCTCACCTCCCCCCGTTTTCTGTCCTGAAATACCTTTCCACCTGGCTGAACCTCTGAGGACTAGAGCTTTCAGTTCAATAGCAGTACAAACACTTTGCATGCTGATCCCTGCCCCTATACACTACCATGATACCCTTCTCTTTCCCCACTGAATGCCTTTGCCACTAACAAAGCAACACATACTATGTTCTGAAGAGAGCATTGCAATAATCATCCTGCAAAATCAGTGAACTGGTTTACAGCAGGTCTCAAATTTCCTCTTTCTAATCTTACTTTTTATTTTCCTCGTGGATTGACTCCTGCCGGAAGTGTTTGCATGTTTTAAACAGATTGGTTTACAGTGCAAACCCATGACAGCAACTCTATAGCCCTGTATCTTTTCCTCAATTCTTAAAAATCAGTTTTCCCTTTTCACTGCTATAGGACTTTAAAAGTCTAAACAACAGTTAAGGGAGCCATTGCAATAATGCCTAAAAACCTGGGAGGTTTCAAAGCCCAGCAGTTTTTATCTATTTGGGTTTTTCATTTTATTTTTACTTAAATACAGTGAAGGCCAAAGAGGGCTGGATAGACAGCCCTGAAATGCAAACTGATTACTCATGAGACCAGATAAATCAAAACACTCTCAACACAAATTATTCTCCTCTTTGCATGTTTTTGCTCTGGGACATAGTTGGGACTTTCTGTGGCTCCTTCAAGCATGTAAGTGTAGAAGGCAGAGTGGATATTGCTGTACCCCAGATACTTCCCAGTTCTCTTCTGCAAGCCTTTTAAGACTCAGTTGAATCACTAAGACTGACCCGAAAGACCTAAATGTGATTGAACACATTCAATCCTCCTGAATCACCATTGATTTCAGGGGAGTTCAATCAAGGACGGGTTTGACCCAGTCTGCCTTTTTCCTTTTTTCTTTCATTTTGTTATACAGAAAACAGCTTTATTTCACACGCCTAATTTTCCAGTATGATTTCATGTTTCCCCTCTCATGTCTTCCAAAGGCTTAAAATTTTCTCTTTAACTTCAGGTAACAGAAAGAGACATGAAATAAACATTTTAAAAATGAGAATTTCAGTGTACATTGGTCCAAGCAAAAATATTTGCATTTTAACTGGAAATAGATATTTTAGTGTTTGAATCTAAATCAGTCTGGTATTTCCCTTTATTTATAAATATTATTTTACTCTTAAGTATCATTTGCAATTTGTATCCTCAGTACAACTCACAGCATTTGCTAATTTCATAGGAAAATCATAGAAAACATCAGATGATATGTAATGAATATTTCTTTAGGACAGACTTAGTTTTATTAAGAGGAATTATTTGACTTATTATTGTCTTCTCCCTAGATGTCACTCAAAGGGTGAAGAGAACAAAACAGTCTTCTGTTCAGACTGCTCACAGTGGTATGAATAGGAGCAATCTATGAACTATTCATGATGAACTAATTCTTTCATAAAAGCCACCGCAATACAGTTTGGTAGTAGTGCACCTAGAACTGTTCTAGAATTTTAATTGGAATCAACTTTTAAGTGGGTTAATTATATTGCATTAAATCTTTGTGTGGACATTCTTAATTTAAGCTAAATTGAATTAAGGCCACTATAATTTCAGTTAAGATTGTCCATAAAAGGATGCAAGGTAGTTTAGCTAGTGTCTTTTCAAAGTTAATTTGGGTTCATTTTCTCAAGACCCTGTGTAGACATTCAGAACTTTTGTTTTGTATTGACTTGGGCTTGATTCAAACTCATTACATAAAGGTAAAAAGGTTTTCTGCCTCATCACTGATCCCTTGGGTTACTCAGGTTCCATTTTCCTTCACTAATTCAGTTGATAAAACATTTTCTCTGAAGTTCTGTTATTTGTTTCATCTTATAAATTTTTTTGGACAGACATTTATGTAGGGGGAAGCAGGTACCTGGACAATAGAAATTTTAAAATAGCCTTATAAGAAAATTCTCTTAATTACAGCAGCATGTCACTACATCTCATGTACCAACTGTGATATAAGGGGAAATAGTCATACAAGAACCTTCATTATGCCAGAAATACCTCCGTGAGGAACAACTAAACTGCATTATTTCTATAACTATGATTTCTTAATTCTTTTTTTCGTTTATTATCAAAGTAAAATCACAGATCCATATTAGGAAGGCATCTGTAAACCACAACAAAATTGGTATAAAAACAACCTTTAATAAAAAGTTAAATGCTGTTCTAAAGCACTATTCCAGATAAGTACAATTTTCAGTCCTGTCAAACTGGTGTCATTTTTTGAAAGACTACAATAATTCTTTGCTTTTAGTAGAGTAGCTGTGACTTTACAGCATGTATTTAAACAAAGCACAGTAATACTTTAACTCAAAGAAACCAATTTTGGTCTGGTAGAATATTAACAATTTTTATACATGGAAAGATTAAATTGTATAAATGAACATCTTTTTAAAAACATACTGCAGCATTTCAAACTGATAGGCAAAAATCTGCAGTTTAAGTACATGAAATGTTAAAATTTGTGTCCTTTAAAAGATAGAAAGGAAAAAAATGTGCAAGGCTCATGGAATACAAGATGTTAGCCCTTATTCCTTCCAGAATTTTCTCCTTACTGACAGATGTGGGAAATGTCAGGTCAGAACACCACAGTCTAAGAATGCATATACAAATGTAGCCTGTACAGTGAAGAAAAAAAACCACCAACAACAAAAAGACAATTAGAGTAAGAAAGTTGCCCATTAGAAATCTGGAATTTAGTTTTTAAAGCCCAAAACATCATTTCATAAATTACAATATTTGCACTTGTCTACCGAATGTGCTAATGCTGAATATTCTTGTTACCCATACACATCATCCTTTGAGTCTTGCTTAGCTCTTGACTTCAGTAGATAACATAAACTAGAAGACATAAATTTTTCAGCTTGATGAACACATAATACAGTTGTGGATCAGTAGTAATTTTCTGTTCTTTTCTACCCTTTGGCAACAGAGATGCTCTGGTAAAATTCGAAGTAATTTAAAAAGATTTGAAGACTATTTTGATTTTAGCAAATTGGAGAATTGTCCGTTTCAGTGGTGTAAAAAATCAAGATTGTGCCTTAACAAGAACAGTTTTTCCAAATGCATTTTGTCATATGCAAAACAGAACAGATTGGGGGGATGAAAGGAAATTATATTAAAGAGGCCATGGAAAATCTGCATCAATGTTTTTTGGGATATGAATTAAAACAGATATCTGCCTAAATATTTCTATGCCATGATGCTGTGCCAAGAAAGGTGTTTTCCTGTTTTCCTTTTTTAAGATCTGAATTATTTGATGCTGGGTTGCAAAAGTGCTTGGTAGATATTTTATAACCTTGGTAACTGTAGTCTGTATTGTTAGGATATATTATTTCAAAATACCGTCTGGAAGAAACACACCTGGCTAGTAACACACTAAAGCACTGGAGTCCATTTTACATCATTACATTTGCAGTGGCTAACTGAGTACAAATTACTCCCTCATTCTGTTAATAAACAAAGCAAGAAAGAGAAGAGAAATGAGTTAAAAAGTTAACGCTTCAAATAGCCTCGAGTGTGGCAAATGATGGTTAAACTTCTTGTCCTTGGTAGCTATGGAAACCCCTCAAGGTAAGAGTGGAACACAGGCACTTTGTGGTCTGCAATTTACAAGCTGTTTATTTAATTATGAAGGAATATGAAACTGTTAGGGGCAATGCAATTATCCTACTGGGATAGTGCTTTGAGAGAAAAAACAGGTAAAGAGAACTATAAGAAGTTAATTTTTTTGAAAATTACTTGGTTTAGGACTTCTATGAAACTGCAACACATTGTTTTTTACTGAAATCTGTGACTTCCCCCTCCCCCCAAAGGGTGTGAGGAGCCAAAATTAGTAATACGACATTTTGCCATAATATCCCTCAGTAGATTCATAGTAATTATGTCCATTCTATGCTTCATGAACAAAACCAAGGTCAGGGTGTATTTCAATTAAACCCTAGGTGTTACCAAAGTGCAGTACAGCCAGAATAGCATGTACATTATTACCAGATCTATCACTGCTGGGCAATGAATAGGTCACAGGTGCTCTTGCATACAGTATTTGTACAGCTTTAAATATTACAAGTGGGAGAATGTTTCAATTCAATTTAGGAGGCAGCTAATGAAATAAAATTAAGAGTGAAACTATGTGGTGGCTCTGGGGGACCATAACAACTATGTAGAAGTATTTTCCGGAATCTGAACAACAAACTTTGACCTGATAGTTCTGTTGTTGGGAATTGCATGAATGTAGTGGCCCTGCGGCTCTTTGCATACAATGGGAGTTTTTGGAGACAATCCATACTTCATTGGATTGCCTCAATAAGATATAAATGCATCCTCACAAGCCCTCTATGAAAGAGACAGGTAATATTATTTTTATTTATGACTGAAGAAACTGAGGAAATAATGGATTAAATCAATTGCCAAAATTTAGCATGTCTCTGTATGACACTTTGCAAACATGAGCTTAACACTCCATACTGACTAGATGTAATGTGTGTTGCTCCAAATGATATCCATGTAGCAACCATTAGCTTGTTGCTGACCTCAAGATAATGTGTCTCAGTGCACCGCTCCAGCCTGGTCCTAAGAGCATGAAGACTGAGTCTGTCTCTATGTGAAAAGTGGATGAATCTTGCTCCAGCAAACCACAGGAGTCCAAGTGGATGAGCTATATGTGGTGTCAGCAGCAGAGGCAGAAAAGGGACCCAGACCTACTGAACCACATCTCCAGTTGAGTGTGGACAAATGTATGTACTAAAGGGTGTGATCATCAAGGTTTGTATGACCAACATGCCATGACTTTTAAAAGTAAATTTTATTAAATATTAGAAAATGCTCTGTCCTATTCTACAGATTCCTATATTATTCTTCTTATCATAGCATTTATGCACCTTACAGAAATACATTAAATATCCTGAATTTTTCATTTCATTTACTTATTCTTTCTCTTATTCCTTCTACTTTCTACATCCCTTCAGATGCTGTTCTGGTTTGGAGGTATTAACAAGTATTTACCACAAGCTGTTGAGAATATAGATGGCGAGTCTGAAGAAGTACATTGGGAGTTTGAAATTACAGTTTGTAATGCTTGCTATACTATTCCTCCTCAGAACTCATTGGACGTGTCTTCTGCCTAGAGAACAGACCACAGACATTGGTGTGGATCACCTGGGACCCAGTCCAAGCCTCGGTACAATAATAATGAGTAGGGACTCCTGGGGACCTACTACTGCCTTTTCCCTGTGAACTGTCCTCAAAACTTCCTCTTAGACAGGCTCTCCAATATATGTGCTATGTTTTCTGATCCTTGGCCAAAGGAAAGCTCTTGTGTAAGTCTCTTGTCAGAGAGGTCTTGGCAAGCCTTAAAGTGCTTTTTAAATATAAATGTTTTAAAACACCTGAAAGGAAATTTCTTCCACAGGAATGTACAAGTGGAGAAATGTGACATTTCACATTCATTATCATTTGGGGCCATCCTGCTGAGAAGATGTAAATCACTTGAAAAAAAACAACAGTTCACCTCACTAGCTGAAGAAGGAAAGAGAAAAGGGCAGTAGCTAAGAGGTCAACCCCCACCTCACTACAACCTCCTTTCAGGTAGGTGTGGAGGATGATAAGGCCTTCCCTGAGCCTCCTTTTCTCCAGACTAAACAACCCCAATTCCCTCATATGCTCCTCATATGACTTATGTTCTAGCCCCTTCACCAACACAGGGTTGTTTTGGCTGAAGTGCAAGACCCAGCACTTTGTCTTGTTGAACCTCATACCGTTGATCATCCAGATCCCTCTGCAGAGCCTCCCTAATTTCCAGCAGATCAACACCTTCATCCAGCTTGGTGTCATCTCAGGACTGAGGGTGTACTTGATCACCTCATCCAGATTCGACGATCCAGCAAAGATATTAAACAGGACTGGCCCTAACATTGAGCCCTGGGGAACACCACTTGTGACCAGTCACCAGCTGGAAATATTCCATTCACCACCCCTCCCTGGGCCCAGCCATTCAGCCAGGTTTTTACCCATTGAAGAGTGTATCTGTCTACACCACAGGAAGCCAGTTTCTCTGGAAAAATTCTGTGGGAGATAATGTGAAAGACTTTACTAAATACCAGGCAGACAACATCTACAGCCTTTCCCTCATCCATTATGTGGGTCTCCTTGTCATAGAAGGAGGCCAGGTTGGTCAAACAGGACCTGCCTTTCAGAACCCCATGCTGGCTGGGCCTGATACCCTGGTTGTCCTGCACGTGCTGCATGACAGCATTCAAGATAATCTGCCCCTTGACCTTCCCCAGGATGAGATCAGTCTGATACGAACTCTGCAAATCTCTTTCGCAGTAACTGTATTCTCTCAAGTGTCAGTTCTTCTGCAACAAACATCTGCTTCTGAGCTAGAAAAGGACTATTGTTTTTTCATGGACCAAAGTACTGTTGAAAGATAGCATGTTCCAAAACCAGTTTCACTCTAAAGTGACTAATTACTAATGTTTTTACACTAGATTCTAATAAGTTCATTAGCTCCCAAATATCTTTGTATAAAGCTTAGTCATAGGGTCACGGATGTATATATAAGATGATATTTATATTTTACCTTAACAAAGAATAAACATCCTTCCCCTTTTCTAGCTTAGTCATGCACTGGACACAAAATTAAAGAAACAGAACTAGGTCCAATTTTATACCTGTGTCAACTACTTTAACATGGTAAACAAAAATAATTACGTATTACTATTTCAGCCTGTTTCAATTTTATTAAAATGTTAAATTAATTCTGAAGTAACTTGATACTGGAGCATTCTTTTTCTATATGTGCTGGAATGTGATGCTAGCACAATCCCCTATCATCCACCCCAATGTTTTCCTAAGGTATCCAAACCAGTGTAAATCTTTGCAGACTATATCAACTGATTCAATAATTGACAATGTAGATCTGCCTGGAAAAATTCATTATAAAAGAAAGCTTTGAAAGCATCTTGGTGAAAACCAAAGGCTTTAAAGGAATTTTTTCAGAAACAGTGGCAAATTATATGAGTTATTCTCTTTCTGTCCAGACCATCTATAAGTCCAAGAATCATAAAATATACAGATAGATGTTATCTCTCTGAAGCTTTACAATGCAGCAAGTCTCATGGAGAAAAATAATAGATTATTTTATATTTTCACAAAAACATGGTTTTAATATTGATGAATATACATTTATTTGATGGTATATCTTCTCTACGTAGGCTGTTTATAGCCTTCTTGTTGAAATCACTGGCCAAATTCAAAGCACTATAACATTAACGTGAAATTCATATCAGATCCAGGAAAGCTAGCACATACTTCTTTAACAAATGATCATTTTCACTGAAGTGTTATTTATCCACTTCAAGTTACCAACAGGATACAATGCCCAATATCAGCAGTGTTGCTGCTTGTTCAGCTCTTCAGACTTTTACGTGCTGATATAGTATTCTATGTTTATAAGCCCACCACAGATTTTCATTTTTAACTATGAGACAAAATCACAGATAAAAATTTACTCCTACAGAAACCAATGGGAGTTTTGCCTTTGGTTTCAGTGGAGTCAGGGCTCCATGTCATAAATCAATAAAAATTCTCTATATAGAGCCAGTTGCAGATTATTGCTGATGTAAGCACTAGGGCTGTGTTGCCATTCTTTTAGTATACAGGGGGATGGAAATGCAATTTTCATTTAATTAAAACTGTCACAGAACATAAAAGGGCAAAATAGTAACTGAGACAGCTAAAAAAGAGTTTGTATATATGAAAGTATTCTGTAAAAAAGTAACATTTTAAATTATCAATATGTTAACAAAATGGATTCTTAAAAGATTCTGAGAAATTACACTGCTAATTTAAAATTGTATAGCAAGAATTAATCTAGGGCTCAAAACAAATTTGAAAATCATCTCTCCAGAGTAGAATAAATTTGATATTTGATTGTTCAAGTATATAAATATGGCTGGTTGCAGTAAAGATTTCCATTACTAGGTAGACTTTTATAGCAATACAAATATTTATCACAGACAACAGAGAGACTACCTATTGTTAAGCATACCAACATCTGCCATTGTGAAATGTTGTTTTCAGTTGCTTACAGCTTTGTAAAATTTTAACCATTTACAGATTAAGTGTTCCATGCTAGGGATATACCTATAGTATAGTCAAGTATAGTCACTGAAAGTTTTAAAGACATGCTCAATGCAGATTTAAAGCAGCTGTCATACGTTATGGTAACAAATACCTTCCAGGAAACTACTGATAAAGGCCCAAGTACTGAATTCAGGCTATTTTTTTTCGTTCTGTACATTGAAAGACATAGAGTTACTGGAGGAAAAATATGATCTGTTCAATAGTCAAAGACAGTAATAAAACACAACACAGCCGATGAATCTTTCATTCAAACATGTGCATTTTTGCATGCAGAGGTATACCTAATACACTTAAATATAGCTCAACTATTTTAAAAAAGAAATTTATTTGTTCCCTATCAAGAAAATACTTTCTAAATTTTTGAACTATAACTATTGCTCTAGTTCTGAACACAAAAAAAAATCCAGTTGAATGACAAAAGTGCTAATGTGTCTAGTTCTCTCTGGCTGGGAACTATTGCCTGAATTCTTGTCTATCCTCTCTACTCCAGAAAGATGCATGAGGATAAGTACATGAAATATTTTCAAGGAGTCATTAGCAGGCTCCCATGTAAGCACTTAAAGCGGACATTGATAGTGCAGTCATCCCATGAAGTACACAGCTGAAGAATTTTGACATCCTCAGGCACTCTCTTACCAGAGTATTTCACACCAGTTCCATGTAACTAGTTTTGAGCTACTAAGAACAATGATAAATGTAAGTGCTAGTGTTGCATTTAAGTACCAATGTTATATAGCATGCATGTCCCCAGCACTGCACTGCCTTGCAGACTTGTATCACACAGTGGACTTTTTAGCCTGGAAGATTACACAATTATTGTAGAGTGGATTTTTCTATTTGCCCATAGGCAAATACAGTTATTTGCCTGTTTCTAGCTGTATCCACTTGTGCAAGCATGCCTAATGGCAGCTATTACCAAGTCATTGTCTGTCAATGTCTACCCTTGATCTGCAAGAATGATTTTAAAAGCTGGGGTCAAGCATCGTGGGAAAAAGACTTTAATTTTTTTTATTCATATTGCTGTTCACATGCTCAATACTTAAGAAAACTCAGGAAGTGACAAGATGTAAACACAGCAACTACAACCAGCAAAGGCTACAGGGAATTTTGTCTCACATTCTTCATACACAAGCACAGACACTTCCTTTACTAGACCTGATTTCTGAGCTGGGATCTAAATCTCAGAAGGATTTCATGGAAGACAGGAGAGCTGCTGCATATCAGAGATAAGGAACATTCACAGATTTAAGAACTTCCTCTAACACTGAAGCCACAGACCTAGACCTAAGCTATCACTGTCTATGAGAGGATGGTGGAAAAGAAAGTACTATACATAACACACCCTTATGGCTTTTTTTCTTTATATTTTCCTTTCCAGCAGTGTGAGGGCAATATTTTTCTCTGTAATTCTAAGAAATGCTCTGAATTTAGCTTAATTCTAGGGTGGAATAAACTGGCATTGCTCCATTCAAGTCAATGAAACCAGTTGACTGTTATTAGAGTTGAAGTTTGTGGTCCTTGTTACCCTCTAAACTACACCGATCCATACTTGAAAAATAAAGTCTCTGAGGAGACCTTAGAGCAGCCTTCCAGTACCTGAATGGGCATACAAAAAAGCTGGAGAGGGACTTTTTACAATGGTGTGTAGTGATAGGACAACAGAAAATGGCTTTAAATTAAAAGAAGGCAGCTTTCAATTAGATACTAGAAAGAAATTCTTCACTGTGAGGGTGGTGAGACGCTGGACAAGTTGCCCAGAGAAGCTGTGGATGCTTCATCGCTGGAGGTTGTCCCCAGCCCGGCTGGATGGGGCTTTGAGCAACCTGTTCTTGTGGAAGGTACTCCTGCCCATGGCAGGGGGGTTGGACTGGGTGATCTTTATTGTCCCTTCCAACTGAAACCATTCTATGATTTGATGATTTTATGAATATCAGGAGGTTCAGACAGCCAGCTGCTATGAAAATGCAGCTTTTATAAAATCAGTTTAAAATGGTAAAGACAATTTTTTTTACACTATACAATAAAGACTCTACTGATTGCTGAAATGCTAAAAAAATGGTAAACATACATCAAGAATGGGCTTAGTTTTAGTTTTCAAAATAATAAACTTTCCTTTTTCTGAATAAAAAGTTATTTCCTTTCTTTTTCTCTTTTTTTTTTTTTTTCCATAGTACCATGAAATATAGTGTTGCAATGGTAGCTATGAAATAAGAACAGCAGCCATAATCCACAATGAATGAAGAGATGTGCTTATCTCCTCCTTTATAATGTGTTATGTCTGGTGTACATGGGATGTAAGAGGTTTTTTATTGATTAATAGATGGTAATAGCTTAGAGTTATATTTTGACTTTTATCTAGAAATTTCTTTGGGAGTTTTAAATCCTACACTGACAAACAACATATATCACAACTCCCTTATTCTCCACTGAAATCTAACTATTTCTGGAGAGAAACATAGCAGGTTTTTTATAGTTTACCATGTTGTATCAAGAAATATTGCAGACTGCTATCTTCAATTGAAATCAAAGGCAAACTTCAGAAATGGGGGCTATACATCTACGCTCAAATCTGAGAATCAACCACAATTAGGGTAAATTTCTCTACTGTTTTGGAAAGTTCATTTTTAAAAAGGGACCTAACTCCAAGTGGAGTAGATTTCTCATTCACCTGTATCATGTTAGAGAACAGTTATTTCTGTCAGAACAGAACTAGAGCACGGCTGTAGAATTAGGTTGGGAAAACAATCTGCTTCTAAGAACTTGACAAAATAGTTTCTTGCAACTCTCCATTTTGTTCAGCAGATGCAATGGCTCTTTTTGAGGTGATCAAAAGCTAGGTATCCAATGTGAGCAGACTAGTACCCTACATTCTGCAGTCAACAGTAAGCTAAGCATACTGAGAAGCTTTCTACGAGTATTTGCAGAAGCATGTGCTAGGCAGCCTCTCTTATCCCTTGCATTTGTCCTTAGTGAGACAGGGCATGAGACATTGCTTGGAAAACAGTTAGCCATGAATGATCTTCCCTCTTCCTAAGAGTGTAACCATCATTTGGTCGGATCTATTAACATTTGGTATCTGCTGTTCAGACTGCCTTGAGCAACTGCTGATTCTTTTCTCCCTTCAAATGGGTGACAAATTAATGCTCACTGGCAAATACTGGGATTTAAAGTCCACTCTATAGGTAATCTCTAGAAGAGAGCAAAGATGTGTTAAAATCTTTCCATAATACATTACAGCTCTTAAAAGGAGGAAAGTTTTCTGTAGCTCCACAAAGCAGCCCAGCAATGAAACCTGCAAGAATAATAAATCCTCCTTTTAAAATTTCATTTACCTGCAGTCTGGTGTCCGAGTTGTCAGCAACTTCTTTTTTTCCTTAAGTTTATTACAAATACCTAAGTTCAAAATTATATAGCAGCAAAAAGAAAATATTATTTTCTTTTAATGGTTTGGGGTACTTTTCTTCTCAGCAGGATCCTTCACATTGATATGAAACACAGCTTAGTTTTTCAAAATGAGACTTAACAACCAGTACTGAAGAGTAAGCAATGCACTTACTAAATGATATTCAATTGCTCTTTGCTCTTATTCTTTATCTCCAAATTTTTACTAAAAGGCAAAGTAAGAATAAACCGGGAAATAAGAGGAATAATTTTATATATTTATATATATATATAATTTTATATTGCTGAACAATATGGACAGAAAATGCAGACACAGCAGACAGTATACCTGAAAGTCAGCATAAAGTTAATACTGTCTTCTTGAAACACTGATTTTCAGACTGTGGATTCAAGGATTTTGAACCAGGGTTTGCGTCACCTTCCTTACAGACTGCAAGGAATAATGGCTGATTCCACTTGCAATCCAGTGGTTGTTGGCCATGCCACTCTGTCCATCACATGGTGGTGCAATCATCAATAAAATAAATAACATTCAAAAATCCAGCCTTCATGCTTCAACTAAAGTGACCTGACTTTTCATTCTCCTGAGAAAAAGGTACTCTTTTGAGAACATATGTTGAATTTTGCTTTTTTTAAAAATGTTCTTTCAATGGGAAATTTCAATTCACTGAATAAAGATCACTTCATTCAACACAAAATTAGTTATGGATGCTGAACCAGTGCTCTATGTCATGAAGAATGCCTGTAGAAAGTCCTGACTATACTGTAATAGTGGTTACTGTCAAAAATAAAATTCAGAGGCCGGATCCACAGCTTGTGTAAATCAGTGTAGCTTCATTGGCACAGGGTCTGTCTCATTGCATCCATTTAAATAGTTGCTCAGAGTCCTGATCCAACATTTTTAATCTAAGTGCTGTTGTCAGGAAATTGAGGGCAAATGAATGTACACCTAAGAAAAGCAACAACAACAAAGGATACAATCTTTCTTTTTTCACTGTTAATGAGCAAGAGAGAAGATTAGATTTTTAATATTTGTCTAGTAATTAGTTCATTATACTCTTATGAAAATTGTACTTAATGTACTATTTCTAAAAAATTTTCAACTTAATCAACAGCAGGGTCAAAAAGATCCTCTACAACAGTTTCTGCCTCTGTCCTTCACAAAGTCAATTGGATTTCTGTCACAAGGAATAAACAAAGGGAGGTTTCTGGGAGCTGTGGATGATGGTTATGAGGAATTCAGTGTTTGATATGCATGAGAGTCTTCTCTCTGTAATGAAGATATTAAAAGGTTTAGATTATAAGTATTTAAATTCCATTTTTACTCCTCTCCTGATGAATTATGACCGGCCAAAGGCATGCCAAAATTAACAAACAAATTCAGGATCAAAGGTTCCAAGTTCCAATGTTCTTTTTTTGACTGAACAGTGTTTTTTTCACAATAGTATTAAATCCACCATAGGTATACTTTCATGATCAGGTACTAATTGATCAGTTATTTTGAACTGCAGAAATCAAATTAATCACTTTATCTCTCCTATTTGCCCAGGTATCTCTCAAGGATAATTCATATGCCATTGACCAATGAAACGAATAAGAGGACTTGAAAAGAGAAGTTGTGATGATTCTATGACATTGCTGTTTGCCACTTGACCTTTCAGGCAAATGTCATAACCCTTACCAGTATCACGTTCTCTTATGCAATATGCAAAACCAGCACCTTTCTGTTTAAAGCTACAGATCTATCGTAAACATGAGTTAACAGTGTATACTGGAGGTCACAGTAGTCCGTTATTTTGAATGTTTGATCTTAATGAGGCCTGACAGCACTTCAGTTGAGTTAGAACAAAATGTATAAAACTCTCAGGACTGTATTTGAAAAAAGTACCCATAATCTTTGATGGTGATTCTTTTCTTACTCACAAGTATGAGCTGCTAAATTTTATCTTGTTACTTAAAGTAGCTGGCTGCAAAAACTGAAAAATGCAAAAAAGGCTTTCCTAAGAGATTGCACTTCAAAAATTGTTCTATAGTTGAAAGAAGATATGTAGTTCATTGTCCAAAATGCATCTAAAAGTGCAATTTTGATGTACTGTACATCATCACTCAAAATGTCAGTCTAGGAAGAAAATTATTCATACTCACTTAATAGGCTAGAACTCTGGGTTTGCTGGAAATGAAGGTAACATTTGTCCAAACAAAGCCAGTCTTCCAGGGATCTTTTTTCCCCCTATCCTTGCTTGCCCACATGCAGTATCAGATACCTGTTGTTACTGAACAATGCTAAAAGTTCAATCTTCACAAGTCAAACTTAAATCTGTTATGGAAAAACAGAATTAAAACTTGTCTTTTGTAAGCAGCTTAGGGATTTTTTTACCCTATCCCTTCTTCAATTGCAGTAAAGCTGAGTGGTGTATGTGACATATGCCATTAGTTCCAAGTCTTAGTTGAAGAAAACAGTCCTGTGCCACAGCTAATGCAGTTATTTCTGTAATACATGTAGCAGAACTTTTGTGCTACAATACTGAAGATTATAAATTTATACCCTGCTGCTGAAAGATGCTGTCAGGGTCATTACTCAACCTGAGCTAAAGCTGATTTGATCAGCAGAGTAACTTCCTTACTCAAGATCATATAGCCTTTCTCAATAAAGGGTCAGATTGAGGGGTGGAGGGGAGGCAGGGAATCACAGAGAGGAAAAAAATCAAGAAGATCATCTCAGCTAATTACTACATCCGTATTTGGCTCATTAGTGCCACTGATTCATGTGGTGTGAAAAACTAACTGAAAAGGTTGCACACCAGCAAACTAAACATGAAAAATGCTCTTTTGTAATTATAAATTAAACAGAATAATTGATTTATGGTTACTGTTTCCTCTAACCATCTGATATGTTTCCTCTAACCATCTGATACACCTATAACTTAGGCAGTAAATAAGTAAATAATTAAAAAAAATAGGGCTTGGCAGGAAAAAAAAATTGGAAAACTTATTTTCTTAATAAGTTGCCTTCTTTTTAATTTTTTAAAATTTTTTTCTTCCTCTCCTCCCCCTTCCAAAACCAGTGCCAATAGAACTTACCAAACAATAGCCTGTTATGCAATCCACTGAAATATACACAGTGGTTTTGATTATAATAAACTATTCAGAAGCGTATAAATACTTTTTGCAGAGCCTGGGGATAAAAATCTAAAGAATTTAATTTCTACAGACTTTACAAGAGAGTATTATCCATCCTACAAGATAAACCCAAACCCCTATCTAAAAGAAATCATTTTAATTAGGTTTTGAGGAGGAAGTGCTGGCCTCAGTAAAATAATTAGAAAAATACTTTCTTTCCACAAGACGTTCATTACACTCCATATGGTTTTAGAAGGAAACAAATGTAGTCCTGGTCAATTTTTAGAAGATCTCTACTCATTTCATCCCTGTTAAAAGCTACATCCTGATCCTCTCTCACTCATATGTATTTTCGTGTGGGTCAGTTACAGATAAGCCTAAATACATGGAGATTTAAAGGACTGAGGCCAGAATGCTTCAGGATAATAAAATCCTTAATTCCTGAAGTAGGAGTAAGGCATCTACGTAGTTTTGAGGATCTGAGCCAGAGCTACTCTTTGTGGCTTGTTTTTGCATTGTTTGTTGTAATTTTCCTGGAGTTTTAAAAGTCATATTGGGTTCTGTTGAGTAATATATAGATCACCTATTTCTAAGTTAGAAAGAAAGCCATGCTGTGATGTCCTCTCTCCCTAATTCAGTGTCATCCCTTAAAATTCTAACTAGTACTGCACTCCAGACAGAAATCAGAAAAATGATGGAGCTGGGAATGTGCAGAATTATAGTGTGCAGTGGATATTTATGCAGAGGATCTGAAACCATTACCAGTCCTCTGAGACAGTCCTGAGAGACTAGGTTTCAACAGCTTGAATATTGTGCCATGCATATGAAACTGAATTGCTTCTGGGGAGAGGTAGTGAAATAAGAAGATGAGTGTCTTCGTTACCATTTTCTATTTCATAGAATAATCATGCCTTAAAGCTGCTAGTACCAGTTTCTCAGTTACTTGCGTGCAGTGTGGGGTTCCAGACGACATTTATAAATGCTATTTCATTCTGCTAAGGACGTTAGCCCAACTGACTATCTATTCTGTTATTATCTGAGAGATGAATACTTGTATGTATAAACATACCAAAACATATATATTTCATCGAGACACATGCTTTAAAAAGAAATAGGAATTGGAGTTATGGTCTCAAAAGAGGAAATTAACTCACTTGCCTAGTGACTCACCCTAGCCTAGCTTTGTTTGAGGGTAGTCACATGACCCAGTAATTTGAAATCTAATTATGCTCTACTACTAAGCACAAATACAGGGAACTGCATGTACCCAAGGAGACATTTCAAAGAGCTTTCCTCTGTGGAACGTCTGCAAATACCTATTTTTAAGACAGGACCCAAGATTTTGCCTTCACTGACATGAAGCTAATCTCTGTACAGTGAACCAAAAGAGCATTCTCCTAATTAGCGGTGCCTGTATTGGGCCAGACACAAACATGAGAGAATTACATTCCAGTTCCTAGAATCACTCAAAATCTCCTTCAAATGTGTCTTATAGAATTTGCAAATGCATTTTCCTATGCGACTAAAAATTCACATTTTTAAAAAAGAAATGCTCAGTGTTTTAATTACATTACATTTTCAGTTCTAGTTCATTCTTTGAACTTAACAGCATAGGGAAACAAGTCCACTAACATAGGAACAGATCTGTATAGTCTATTTAAAATTCACCCCAACTTTTCTAAGATTGTATCACTTAGAAAATCTTTCTGTGTTGAAGACCTGTTTCTTTTAAAAAAAGTTCTTATAGTAAAATTGATACCCTTACATCTGTAAAATACTTTAGGTTATGGATTAAGTGTTTCATTTGAAAACCTATCCAGCAGCATAACAGAGATGTACAGCTTATTGCAGCTGGGACTCAGCACGCACTAAGATGACCTCCTGAAACTCTGCATTATCAAAGATTTCATCTAAAAATCTACCACCCATAGTTTCAGTCCTTCTGAAACCTTGCAAATCAAATTAAATGAATCAGAACATTTTAGTCTTATTATCAACATATACAATTCAATCAAAATTATCAGAAACAATAAAAATCAGCAAAGACCACTGGTTTTAAAGTTACACGAACACTAGAACAGGGAAATCACTATCTGTTTCTAAAACCAGCTGTGGATGGACAATGCTTTTATAACCCATTAAATATATCTTAATTTATACATCATTATCAGAGTTGCCCTCTTTCAACAAATTGGTGCTTCAGAGGAGCTTTATCTGAACACAGTGTTCCATACCAGCGCCCTGCAATGTGCAATAAAATACAATGAACCAGTGTTAGCAGCACAGTGTGCTGGTTTAGCAGCATGTAATTCAATGAATTTTGTTAGTTTGCCCAGGAAAATTGCAACTTGCCTCCAAATTCAGATAAAAAGATAGAAAAGACCTTTTTCACCAAGTCACATGTCATCTCTGGTTCTCACCCTGTTTTTTTTCCCCAGACCAATTAAAGACAATCTGTCGTTATTACTAAAATGTTCCTAACTCCAGCTCCAGACAGAGAAAGGACTCATGGCTTTATCATCTATCATAGAAGTAGCTGAGTATTTATTCCACAGGCACCCAGAGCCAGTAAACTAAACTCTTTTCTTCAGCCAGGCACAATTCTCCAGCTACATCGTTAGGGGCTTTCAGCTTCGTTGGAAACATCAGGTATCGCTCATTGTTTAAAGCAAGATGTTGGATGTCATGGTGTTGTGACCAGATCCAATATGGTAAAATCTCTCCCTGCAGGAAGCCGCAGGCTGCGAGATCTCTCCATCCAAGCGCGGCTGCTGCCTCAGCGGTCACACTGCGCGCAGCGGCGTGTCTGCCGGGGGGAATTTATGGGGGTACACTGCAGGCCAAGGAGCTGGGTGCTGGGGGCAGAGCAGCCCGGGGTGAGGGAACACTGGCCATGGCCAGCAGTCCCTGCTGGGCTGTACGGCAGGAAAAAATGAGAGCGCGAGGGAGCTGTTGACAGCCCACACATTGCATGATCAGTTTCTCTCTGAGATGGGGAAAGTAAAACAACACTCAGCAGTGATGAAAAGAAGTAAAAGAGCAGCCTTGAACTATCACTTCTTTCAGTGTTGCAGGGACTGGCTCTGTGCCTGAGGCAAAATTACATCTAAACTCTCACACACAGCTGAGCAGCTGAGAGGGAAATGGGGGTGTGTGCAGGGACTATCTGAGTTAAGTTCCCGTTTCTAATTGATCCTGAAAGAAACTGAAGATTCCAACCTCAGGATTCAGCCTAAATGTTATAAATGTCTGGTTTTTGCATTTTTTGCAGCCAAATGCAGTGTTGTTCAGTAATACTGGAGTGTCCCTATAGGACATGTAAAAGTCCTTATTCAGGAAAGCTGCAGCTCACAGAAACAGTTCTCCAATGCTCTGCGCTCACATCTCTGCTGCACTAAAAGTAAGAAATCTCTACAAACACTGATGCCCTCCCCCAAAAAACCAGCTGGTCTCTGCTATTCAGCACTCAGAGGTACCTCCCCGGGTAGAAACTTACCTAGATTTAAATGCGGGAATCAAGGGGTATTTGTTGGTATCGTGAACATCTCAAGTGGCTTTAAAACCACAGCTTTATTGAACTGAAAAAAAAAAAAGTACCAAGTCCTTCAATTCCAAACAGGTATTGATATATATAATGAGATGAATTTAAAAGAAAACTCCCTTACATAGAGGTTATTTTGTAACTGCCATCTGTGAAGGAATTCTGTATTTTCCACTGTAGCACTTGAACTGTCCACCCTCAGAGATGGGAAAATGGGTGAAAATAATCCCTAGGTTGAGCCACTAAGGCAGCTCTTCAGCTATCGTTCTGCAGATGAGGGCACATATGAGCCCATCTACAGATGGGCTAGCTCTAAGATAGACGGATATTTCATTTTTTAAATGACGAACAATAGACAACATTGCCAGCGATCTAAAGCCATGTTGGAAGCTGGTTTTTCTGCTGATGTAGGGTCACTGTCTGTGAGATCAGCTTGTCTGAGAATAATCAACATACTGTACTCAATGATTTCCAGGGAAAAGAGAACTGGTTTTGTTCCCTGTCATTTCAAATTTAATTTTCTCTTCTTAATCTGAGTTTTAAGGGATCTTACAGAAATGTCAACTCAGTATTGCTTGATGAAGGAATTTCATTAGTCTAAGGTGACATTTTAGGTTTTGTTTAAATCATTTCTAGTGTTATTGCTTCCTGCAGAGAAGGATTCTTTTAAATCACTGACACATTGCTGTGCACAGTAGAGATTTCCCTTGGCAGGATATGAAAGAAAAATCACGTACTGATAGCTATTCATACCCTAAAAGTGGGCAGAGAGTAATGAGCAATAAGGCAGTCAGAAAAACTCTGAGCATGGACAACTTTTGCAAAAAGAGTAATTAGAGGACAAAGTATGTTCCAAAGTTTTTGACAAAAAGCTTTTCACATACAGTTCCAATTTCAAAGCAATTCCAACTCCCGAGACTGTAGTTCAAAAATAAATCTATGGCATCTCCTTCTGCACCATATTTAAAAATAAATATGTATACGCATAATGATAAATGATATATGATAATGATATGTGAATACATTGCAACTTCATTTGCATTGGCAATACCCTCTAAAAAGAATTAGAAATATTCAGCAAAATATGACATACAAGAATTGTAAAAAACTGTAACAAATTTCTCGATACCACAGCTGTCAAAGTCTGTCTCTATATTTTCCAAGTTAACTAACATTTCTACAAATTTACACTTATCCCAGCCAGCTTGACTTCATTAAAATCAATGCCCCGTTCCCAAATACTACTCTATTAATTGTTCAAAAGAAAGTTAACTCTTAGAAAGCAAACTCAAGTGCCTGAACATAGCATGCTCAAAACGTATTTTAAAGTTTTTTTTTTATTGGTGGTGGCTATAAAGGAGATGTAAACATTCAAAAATGTAATCAGGTACAGAAATGATTGACAAACTTATTTTTGTATCTGCTAATTCCTTTTCTTTGGAGGTCAAAGATAAACCATTTTTTTAATCACTTGTTTTCATAAATCTCTCTAAATCTTATATCTGTTTAAAATACAGCTTTTTTCCACATATAAACAAAAATTATTAGAAATATCATGAAGAGCAATGTCAGTCTTAATAATTAGATTATTAGAAGCCATTGGACACATATTTAAATTTGCATTCTTTAGTTATTTATATTTTCCATTAAAGAAAGGAATATTACAAAGAATGCACTGTCAACAGAAAATCTAATTTAAACCCAAGGAACTACTTGCCTCTTTTCCACCTATTCTTCTTTACATTTTACCCTTTTCCTGCAGTGCTATGGTCAAAATAACAGCATTGTGTTGGCATATGAACTGCAGAAACAAAACCTGATTGGTGTTTATTCATTGTCCAAGCTGGAGAAAGTGTAGAGTGCAAAGAGCACATGCATTTGCTATAAAAATTCTGTCAGCTTTAATAATTTACGTTAATATTAGTAACACTGTGTGAGCAGGCATGTTTCCCAGTATTCTTTACACACAAGGCAGAGTACAAAATTCACGTATTTTCTGTAGTTAAGCTTTATTATTGCATGAAAGTAACAAATTAGCTTAACATTTAAAAAATATGAATGTTTCTATGTAGACCTCCTCAAACTTAGCTTCTAGTACTTTTCCTGCCTCAGAATGCCTTAATCTTTTCTCTTCAACAGAGCCATTCCTACTTCCTTTATGTTTAGGTCATGGTAATGAGTTACCTGCTCTGGTGAGTCATTGTGCTGCTATTGACAATCCTTATGATTTATAATGAGGCATTATTTTTAAGTGTCAAATTATCTTACCATCCTTCAGTGAAACTTGAAACTTTCTGCACTTTGAAATGACCAATGGCCACATTTCTGTACCAAGATTTACTGCAAAACCAGCTACAGTCCATGTGTAAATATCTACTGCTTTTTTTGTGTTTTTAATAAAATAAAGCCAGGCTTCCCTGAGAGTTAATGGCCCCCTCCTAGATTTGATTTTATGCTTAGTGGGCTGAGTAATAAGGCTGGTCAGGAATTTTACAAGACATCTTTTTTTTCATAAAATCCTTGGCAATAAGACAAATTTATCAGAGCTTCCACTAGAGTGAGAAGTGCAGAAAGTGTGTCAGCCCTATTTGGAAGCATTATCTGAGACCATCTTTCTGCCTGCTGCAGAGTGGTGGACCTGATGGTCCTGGAGTCTGTTCCTGTGAAGCTCTGCAAACCTAGCTTAAGCTGGTTCTCCAAGAGTTTCTAGTTGCTCATCTTCATATCTAGGCTTATGTAAGAAGGAGTGCAGGTTTCCTCAGCAGCTCAGGAAACTTCCCCTCCACCTCCCTTCAGTTTGCTTGAAAGAGTATCTCAGACTTCCTAGATCACATGAAATTTGTAAAACTCACTCTGCAATTAATTTATTTTTCTTTCATTATTTGTTTGTGCAGTAATGAGTTTCATCATCCATACTGCTTTACTGCTTAAAGGGATAAGCACAGGTAGGAAGAATGGGATGGTCAGCAGCATGGCAAGCATAATGCAGATAAATGCATTCTGTGGTGCATTAGGAAAAGGACTGCCAGCAGGTTGAGGGAGGTGATCCTCACCCTCTACTCAGCCCTGGTGAGGCCACATCTGGACTACTGTGTCCAGTTCTGGGCTCTCCAGTACAAGAAAGACACGGAGCTCCTGGAGCAGGTCCAGTGGAGAGAGACAAAGATGATTAGGGCACTTGAGCATCTCTCGTAAAAGGCCAGAGCTATGAGGGATCTATGCCTGTTTAGTCTGGAGAAGAGACAACTTAAAGGGGATCTCATCAATGTCTATAACTACCTGAAAGGAGGGTGACAAGAGGATGGAGCCAGGCTCTTCTCAGTGGTGCCACACAACAGAACAAGAGGCAATGGGCAGAAACTGATGCACAGGAAGTTTCACCTGAATATGAGGATGAACTTTTTTACTGTGTGGGTGACCAAACGCTGGAATAGATTGCCCAGAGAGGTTGTCTCCCTCACAGAAGATATTCAAGAACCATCTGGGCACAAGTTTATGGAAAGTGCTCTAGGATGATCCTGCTTGAGCAGAGGGGTTGGACCAGATGACCCACTGCGGTCCCTTCCAGCTTTACCCATTTTCTGATTCTGTGATATTCCGGCTTCTAGAACACTGTGCCACATTTTAAAAAGGATACAGTGGAACTGAAGAAAGTTTACAGAATAGTTGTTGAGGTGATGAAAGACATGGAACGGATTCTATATGCGACATGGCAAAATAGACTAGAATTCTGAAAAAGAAATAAAGGAGGGCAAAATAATGGAAGTCTATAAAGAAAGACATGATATAGAAATAATGAGTAGGAATTGACCAGGTATTGCTGCATCTCTCTACATAAGCATTAGAAAGTAAAAAGTACATGTATCAAGACACAAAAATAAATTCTTTTTCAGAAAGCACATAGTTACACAAATGGATACTAGACAAGTATTTGGAATAGTAAACCAGTAAGATTTATTAAACATAAATCTACTTCAGGTTCAGAAATTCATCTGAGCTGAAAACAGTCAGAGACTGAAGAGTACCTAGCCAGGGAGGAAGCATAAATAGTTGAAAAGCTCTAGCTCTCTGCTGTGTACACATAATTCCTTCTAGAAAAAAAAAGAATACCTGAGCCAGTATCCTTATTCATCATGATAAAAGCAGATACATGGGTGGCCTTGCATCAAAAACTAAGGAGAAAAGCTAGCAGAATGAAAAGTTATCAAGAGTATCACAAAAATGACATTGCAACAAATTCTTAAGTTGAAACTACTAGAGTGTAAATAAATGGATTACAATTATTATGCTTCTGCTATTTTCCTATATTCTTTCCTATACATCTACTCTGTACTACTACAGGAAAAAGATACTGAAGTACACAGATGTATGGTCTGACTTTGAAAGACCATTTTTATTTTCCTTCTAGTTTTTCAGAGGCCAGAAACATTAGCAATATCATAGATTACTGAGAGCATGTTGATCAGATCTTCTAAAGGACTAATTGCCCTAAGTGAGAGACCTACTAGTGAAATGAAAAAGGGAATAGCACACTGATATGTGAAGAAAATGGAAAGAATAAACACAAAATTTATTTTTTTTAGGCATGAGGATGTTTACCATTTTGCTTTTGGTTTTCTCCAAGAATTTGGGAGTTAAATGTCAAAACAAGTGTGTGACTAAAGGACAAAAAAAGAAAATGGAGAATACATCCCACAAAATGTGACAAAACTCTTAAACACTTAGCATTGATAGTGGGTGGAGTCAAAAGAACATAATTAACCCTGTCCTAATTGGATTGGTATGTGTATACCAAACGGGATGTTTTAATTTTGCTGGCACTGACTAGTTACATTAATAATTTCTGTTTATCAAATCCAATATTAAAAAAAAATAAACCAAACATCAAGAAATCTCTCTTAATTTAAGCACTGCATAAAGTTGTTGAATCAGTGGATATATTTTCCAATAACGGAATTAAATAATAAACATTTCCACAGATGGTCTAGAATCCTGAAATAAAAACTCTATCGAGTATCTCCAGTGACAGTCTAACAGACAATACAGCTTGCACTACCATAGTACAAACAAAATACCTAAGCAATAATAGGATTCCACACTATTCACCACTAATGCAGGCAGAAAGAATTAATTTTCCTGGTTTTGAACAGCTTACATACTGCCAATGCTACACAGTAAAACAAGACCAATAGAAAACAAAACACGTTTCAAAGTTAACCTTCATGACAGGAAAACACAATGAACAGAAATATTTGATCTGAGTGCTACAGACATATATTTGAACATACGTACACTTATGCACCCATGCACACATCCAAATTCTTGTTTCTCATTCCCCCACCTTCTAGACTAAGTTTCTACCTCTTAAATTACTTTGAACAGCTGAAAAAAATGTTTTCTTTCTTCCTTGTTTATGTATTTGGCCAAAGTTTTGATGCCAGAAGGGAAATCGATCAGTGTTTGAATCCTTGATACAGTCACAGTAGCTATTAAAAAAATTGATATGTTAATTGTCACTGCATCTTATTTTGCATTAACTACTAATTCTTTATTTATACCCCAAGATTTAATATAGGAAAACATCGTCTAGATGTCTAACAGCTGAATTTGCAAAGTACAAATATAGAAGGAGAGCAAAACCTAGAAGCAGGGAGATAAGCCAGTCTCTCAAAAGAGCTCACTTTC
>VWZG01004507.1:74488-100360 GCA_013396735.1 Grallaria varia | reverse complement strand
CAGTTATTTCCATCCCAACGTGTCAGAATTTTGATAGTAAGTGTTTTCTAGTAAATGGCCATTGAGATTTTTTTGGTTTTGTTATTTTTTTGTCTTTTATGTTTGTTTGGTTTGGGTTGGGTTTTTTTACCTACTGTTATTCTATCCAGACTCAGGATAATTTTCTGACAATACTGCATAGACACAAAACATTAAATTTTGGCTCAGTATTAGCCTAATTCTGGTGCTAGAGAAATCAATTAAGTGGGAGCAAAGGCACTTTCAAATGTCTTTCTCCTGTTCATGACAGACATAACCAAATGATAACTCAGTTGTAAACCTCAGAGTTTACATTCATTGAACTCTATGTCTTCTATAGTTTTAGAGTTCAAAGTATTTTTAGTTTCATGCTCCAGAATCATACAGACATTTTTGTGCCTTAATTACATTGGTTTCTTCTCTTTTCTTTCTAGAGGACCTGTCACTAAGATTAAAATTGTTGTTCAAAGCACATCTAATCAAGAGGGTGACTTTAGAGTTCATTATCTAATTGATCAAACAACTTGCTAATTAAATGTATCTGGGCCTAATCAAAGTAGAGACATAATGCAGCAACACAGTGAAACTGTCAGCTAGGTGTGTGAGACTCAAACCATCAAGGTGACTGGAGCTCACTATGTTGCTTAATTACATTAAAGCTGAGATTTTCAAAGGAGCCTAGCAGAGAGACTTGGCTCTGTATCTTATGTTGCCCTGGATATGTAACAGTGTGGTTTGGAAGTGCCTGCATCTCAGCAATAAGCTCTGTTTCAGAAGAATGCTCTTGCCAAGCTTGCTCAGCTTCTAAAGTCTTGACTCAGCACATATGAGGCCAGTGTGAAATCTGGGCTGAATTCTCTAAGTGAATGGCCTTCTTCATGGTTTCCCAGTCAAATCCAGACATATAGATCTAGTATATCTCTAGTGTTCAATAATAAACCCCTTGTTTTGATTGTTTAAAAGTAATGAGCTGCAGCAAGGTTTATGCAAACTGCCTAATGCTCTCCCTTAACTCTACATCAGTAGTATTTTCTTTTTTTCCTTAAGGCCTAGCCCCATTCTGAAAATACAAATAAATAGCTGAATACTCTCTATACATCTGCTAATGTCGATGACTCATCTAAAAAGAAGAGAAGGGTGAAATTACTGCACTCCCCACATGAATAGAACTTTTTTTTCCAATGATAAAACAAAGACAGCAATTGTATCCATTGAGAAAAGATTTAACAGTCTGAATTGATAATATAGATTGGAACTAGATGAAATATATTCTTAAGTCTATCTGAACTATAATAGGTTGGTCTTACTTATTGAAGACTAATCGATTGAATAAAGGCTAATGTGTAATTTACACTCAAACATTTCCTATGCGAAGGTGAACTATGTTATTTTTTATTACAGTTATTGCGTATATTGCAGTAACATCTGAAAGTCCAAATCACAATGGTAATGCTGAAAGAATCTTACTGCAAAAATTACTTTAAAAGTGAGGAGTGAGGCAAGATGATTTGGTTAATCCCATGAAAAAAATCAGAAGAACAACTACGATGCAAAGTCTCTGGCATCAGTCTTTTGCTCTAACTTGTGGGCAAAACTCCAGTTGTTTAATTATGTGGATAAAAACTCTAAGGCATGACTCTGCCTGGTGTCACTCCTGGTTAGTGACCAACTGTACATTGCTTCAATGTAGATTGCCCTGGAGCCGCCACGGTTTCCCTGTTATTTTATAGAGAGGCATCTTCAAAATAAAAGAAATTAGCCACTAATGATGATCACACACAGTTGCCACATATGCCCTAATTGGTTGAGTATTTTCAAATTTGTTATTACTATGAAAGATAGATAGCAATAACCTCCAACAGATAGAAATATCTTCTGTCAGAGAGTATATCTGCAGCCATTTTTCTAGGTACGGTAGAGACCTCCAGTTGTAATTCATATGGAAGTATTTCCATAAGTCAGAGTATGATGGTTCTCACACTGTGCCTCTCAAACTGGAAACTAAAATAGATAATATGGTCTTACAGACTTTAAATAAATAAAAGTAGGTTCCAAAGTAAAGATCTAATAAAAGTCACTTCAATATGAATAGAATAGGAGGCAAGAATAGGAAAAAAGAAAAATTTAAAGCCTATGTTTTTACACAGACTTTGCAGTCAAGCCAGACTTAAGACGCTCTTCCATTCTAATTATGTTCTCAAACATGGTAATTGCTCCTAGTGGGAAACATCAGCTGGTTACAAACCAGCTTCATTCAGAGATTAGTTCAATATGTTTACTACTGGCTCCCCAAACTTGACGGACATTTGAATTTCAAATTCAACCACTGTGGGTATAGCCACTGAATCTGAAAGTCCTGCCAAATTCAGTGTCATTTCATAAGCTCCAAAGGCTATTACAGTAACAGAAATTACAGCATAACTCCTTTAATTGAAAACATTTCTACACTCAACAAAAATTTCCATGGAAAGTTCATGTGTACATCAGGAAGAATACATGTATATAGAGTAATATAAGTTTGAATCAGTACATGAACTAAAATATGAAATTGCAGTTTTGTTATCAAAGAAATTTCGTATCTGATTTGCAGTTTTCAGATGCAGCAGGCCATTAATCATCAGTGCTACTCAATTCCCAGCAGTCCTTTCAGTTCTTTACTTTTATTTTTGAGTTATTTTTACAAGGAAATGAACCGAATTACTTTGTCAANAAAAGAAAAAGAAAAAGAAAACATATCTTAAGTATGTGCAAAAAAGAACTTAAAAAAAAATCTTGCGGCTTTCCTTTAAGTAACATAAGTCTAGCAAAGAGAAGCATTAGTTCAGAGACAGAAATTGCCTGTTTAAAAAGTTTAGAATTCCAGGACATAGATTTGGCGAAGGAGCTTCACTTGGTAAATCTATAAAGTTTTAAAGTATTAAAACTGGCAGAAGCTGAGGGGCTTTATGCAGATTTAGCCAAAGGACCCTGTGAGAATTGTTCTTTACTTCACAACTAGGGCAGTCAAGGGAAATTCAAGGAATTGGAAGAGCATGTACAATAGGTTACAACAGAAACATGAAGAGTCAAGGAAAAATCTTCAAATCATAGAACCTGAACTACTCCTTCAGCAAGAACAATGCCTTCAGTTTCTAATGCTTGGCTACATACGAGACAGAGCAAGCATCACTGTTTTTCTGCCTTCTCCAGTGTGCTTCTTTAGGCAGCTACCAAATTTGCTTGTTCCAGAAGCCCTTTTTACAATGTTGAAAATCTCAGGAGCTCATTACAAAGAAGCCAAAGAGAAAAATGTTTTTTCATTATTTTAATGACAAAGGATTGCCATTTTGGGGATTCCATCTCCCCACATGTTTTTAGAATTGCATTTTATAACTTTCCTTCCAGAGGTTTTATAAGAGAAAAATGTTTAAATCCTCGAGTCCTCCATAAACATGCTGTTCATATATTATATTATGTAGAGTGAGAAAGTTTTAACAAAAAAAGTTAGCATAGGTGCATGGGTTGAAACTAGCAATCATGAAGGCTGAGCAGTTTCACTGAAGCCAACAGTTTACAAAGGAAAAGCCATTGCCTAATTAAAAAGGATTTTTGTTTTGACTTTGTCTAGACTTCCAAGATGTCCTAGTTATAGTGGCTGGGACCAGTTTATCACTGTAGGGTGTAACTGGAACTGTGTTTGATA
This sequence comes from Grallaria varia, assembly GCA_013396735.1. NCBI lineage: Eukaryota > Metazoa > Chordata > Aves > Passeriformes > Formicariidae > Grallaria > Grallaria varia. The sequence goes on along the minus strand of VWZG01004507.1, from coordinate 96,660 downwards.
CCCTCTCTGCCATTTACCATGAACTGTTAATGATGCATTGTTTGCAGCAGCTGCCCAGGACACACCTGACACCTCAGGCTATGAACTGGGAACGTGAGAAAACAGAGATAAGAGGGTTCCCTGTCTTCACACCAATGATTCAGGTGTGATAACTCCACTCCGGGAGTTATTATCACTTTCACACCCAACCTGAGGGGTCATGTCTGCTAATGGGGCCATCAAGTAGACCAAAATATCATGTGACTCACTGAGTAAATTGCCCATTGTGAGCCCTCTGCCCCCCGGGGGAGGTACTGGCCGGTCCCATCTGAACCCAAGCATATATAAGCTTGGGGTTTTGGGACTTGGAGAACTCACTCATCAGATTGTGAGGCACACCAGAACCTCAACAGGACTGCAACTGCCACCCTTGACTAGACTGCAACCACCAACCTTCTGGAAGGAAAACGGATTTTCCTTTTCTTTTTTGCTTTGGACTCAGGGGACCACGTGGTGCTCAGCACAGAGGCTGGCAAGCATCATTCTGTTTTGTGCCCCAGGGGGCTGGGTTGTACAATTGGGTTTTGTGGGCTAAAACCTGTTTTCCTTTGTATCAGTGTATCTATTGTAATCTTTTTATTAAATTGTAGTTCTGACTTCTAAACTCTTTTGAGTTGGGTTCATTTCTCCTGCTGGTTTACTTTTAAACCAGCACATAATAACATACAGGAAATCAAGAAAGCAAGAACAGAAGACTTGTCTCTTGCTCCCACTCTATGCCTTTGCCAAAATATCACCTTCCTTCTGGTTATGAAAAGAGACATCTAGACCTCAAATTCCTGCTTTATTAGATTTTACAGCATTGAAGTGAGCACAGGTATTTACTGCACCAACATGGAAAATGTCTAACAGCCTTTTCCTCTTTGCAAATACACAGAAAGAGTACAAATACAAGAGCAATCTCCCTTATGCTCTAGTACTAAAATGTGGGCACTGCAGCAAAACAGTAATAGTAATATTTTAAAACATATTGGGGATGTTACAAAGGAAAATAACAATAAGAGTTCCTGTAGGTTGGAATTATAACTTAAGGGGTGGAAAAAAACCACATTGTGACTTCAAAATTAATTACTTGGATGTTCCATTGAAAGGGGTTGTTGTCTCTCCTGCTTCTAGCCAAAGGAGACCTAAAACAGGGAAAACTGAGATGCCTTGGCAGAACAGATGGGATCAGTGGCAGAACAAAGAGAATTCATACGTCTGACTTACAGCTCAATTTATTTCCTCCATAGCAGATTCATTATCTACTAAAAGAGGGAGTGGATTCATCCAGATCAGTGAGTACTTGGACTTGTCTTAAGCCAGCAACTTGCATTTTACATTACTTCACAGTTTTAACAAACACAGTGTAAAATGCCCCACCAAATGAGAGTTTTCTCAACAGTTTTCTCTCCTTTTGAAAAGTAAATGATCCTTGCATGATTTGCAGTTGCTGTATTAATTATGGAAAAAAAATCTCTTTACTTATGATTTTCCTAACCTACTCTAAAAGTAAAATCATTTCAGTGTTGATTCAGTTTCAGTGCCCATGAGAAGTGACCCCAAGAAATCCCAGCCACTGAATCACTTGAAAATGCCCTTGTAAAATTAGCAAGCATTGCACAAACACTGCTAGCAAATTCAATCATTTGTGTGTCATACTGCATTGTTATCTCCTGCTCACTTAAAGAGCTGAAGTTCATTCTCCCTTAATTCCATGTAGGCTAGTGAGATGATAGGAATGACTTTGGTTAAGTAGCACTGTCTCTATTAATATTTAACCACAGAGAATAATAAAAACAGAGCAAAAAGACTTAGAAATTAAAATACCAATTGCATGGTGTTTCCTCATGTTCTCAATTTTTTAATATCTATCCTCTATTCAACAGTATTTTTCTCTTTTAAAAAATTATTTGTGTTTAATGTAGAGCTATTAGAAGAAAGAAATGTAAAAGACCATGGTTCAAGCTACAGTTATCTATAATGTTTCTCAATCCCTATGAGCTTTTACAGAATTAACCAGGGGCAGAATTTTGAAAACAGATGCTTTTGCCTAGGCCCAGACATCAGCACCCATTAAAATATTGCCATATAAGTGCTTTCAGAAATCACAGCCATGATAAAATAAAATCAATTTCTTATTTCTTCTTTGGCTGACTGCTTCCTAAATTACAGGAAACGGACGAAATTATTCAAAACTTTAATATCATATATATTCTTCCAACAACAAATGTAACAACATGTGAAACTATTGTGAACTGCTTGTAAAAATAATTATATTCCTCTATAAACCTGAATTAGCTCTGCAAGTAGCTATTTCTGAGTTCAGACTATATAGCTAAAGGATAAAATGTTAGATTTTAAAATTCATTATCATATCTTATAAAATGGTTCTGAAATTTTAGACTTCATGAATTCATACTTATTTTGATCATGATATAAATTTATCTCACTGGTTTATATGGTTACATAAGTAAATGTTTAAAATGCCTGAGGTACTACTGCAAATTAAATATAAATATAGAAAATAGACTATGTTCTCTTTTTTTTCGCCAAGATTAGGAGAGAGTNNNNGATTAAAAATGTTAACTCTCAGTGGAGCAGTGAGGATATAATTAAAGTTTGCAGATGCTGTGTTTCCAATATTGGTAAAGGTATGTGAAAGATAAGCAGAATAATTCATACTATAGTATTACAAGTGTTATTCTCTGACAGTCTGTTAATATTTACCCCATTTTATTCCCTAAACTCAAGTAAACTCAGTATATTATAAAGGTTCTGCCTCTTCTTTTAATTTCATAAACGCACAGCCATTGGTGACATCTATATTTGTATAGATAAGTAAATGTTTATCAATCCTTTCTTGACTGATGAAATGATTAAGCAATAGTTGGTTAGAGAACTATAGCCTCAGTTGTCTGCCTCTCCTACAGCTAATATTTCAGCTTTAATGAAGTTAGTCATCTTACATTAGATATAATAGTGCCAGACAATTTGTCAGTGATGTCAATAATTTGGCAATTTTCTAGAAAGCCACTTCAGCTGTTAAATTGTCCTACTTCTTCATTCTTGTGAACTTGCTAATGGAATAATTTGAAATTAAAGCAAGATAAAAGAATAAATAAGATGTAAATAAAATGGAGTACGGTGTGGTACTATTTCATGGCACCAAAAATTCTCCACATGTTCTGCCCTCTTTAAGATTCTCAGTCCAAGAAGTATCCCTCACCTGTAAACAATGTATTTTCACTGAATGCTTCTAAACTGCAGACAAGGTTGAAAGGAAAATAATCTACATTTTTCAAGAGGCTTATTTTTTAATTAAGGACTTCAGTGGTTCATATGGAAAATTAATAAGAAAAATCTTCAAAATTCTCTTTGATACACCTATGCAGAAGAAACAATAATTACTTAGAAGTAGAACCAAGGTATGAAAGACCCACAAAATGGAGCATTATGTGTGGGGTGAATAAAACAAAACAGCATTTTAAAAATCCATTATGATATAGGGCTGAAACACAGGAAATAGAATAAATTTATTGCTATGACTGCTGCATATTTATAAAGTACCTTACAAATAGGAACTTCAAAGGATTCATTAATTAGATCACAATAATCCAGTGAATTAAGTATTATGGCATTCATTTGAAACACCATTAAACTTAGGCATGGACAGCTTAAGTGACATACCCAAGAGTGTATAATACAAAACAGCAGTAAAAGAAAAATTTGGGCCCCTTGGTTCTCTTTAAAACTAAGAGCTGAGACTTCAACTTTCTTTTATTAAGAATAGAGTAAGGAAAAACATACGTTCTGTGCATGAAAGAGGATTTTGACCATTGCAGATTTAGATGTAAGTGCAGAAAAGAATCAAAATTGAGTGAGGAGCAGTGAGTATACTGAGCCTGGAAAACACGGAATCTAAATAATGAGTTCTACCTCTGAAATGCCAGCTAGTTATTAGCTGAGACAGGAACATAATGTGAAATGGAGGTGGCATAGAATCATCCCAGGAAATTACATGCAATATTGGGATTATTTTCATAGATACACACCTGATCAGGAGAGGCAAAATGAGGTGGAGGTAACTGAAATGCAAAACAGGCAGATGAAAATTTGACACAGGTTGCAATGAATGGGAGGTTTCAACCACTGCCCACAAAAGTGCTGAAATCCATTAAATTGGATTTAAAAATGTCACCAGTGCAGCAGCCAGTCAGATTCAGCTTATAGTAGTTTGGCACCATGGAGAGGTCATGTTTCATTAGGATTAGTCCCATTTCCTTCTAACAGAGTTCTCAGAATATCATGCAAGAAGCAGTATAGTTCCAAATTTCACAACTTGTCAGATTTCTTCTATGCACCACTGTCATTTATATACTTGTCTACAGCATATATTTTTGCTGCAGCTATGCTTGCAGCAATGCAATTGCATCTCCCACACTGCATATATCACTTAAGAAAGCAGTCAAAAATTTAAAATTCCAGATCTCTAAGATCTGATTACCACAGAGCTCTTTATGAAACAGTATAGACACTCATCTTGTTTCCTTCTACTTGCCGTTTTCCCATTCAATTAATTTCTAGATATTCGCCATTGATCACTTGCTGCTTGCTATCCATATGTCTCATCACCTTCACAGTTCCTCTTCAGAACAGCACACTTTTTGAAGACATGCATGAAAGCAAGCTAGTGTTAAGCCACCAATATAGAATCAGTTTCCATAATAGTTTTTCTTGTTTGATCCAAAATAAAAAAGGTAAATCACAGAATTTTTAATATTGCCTCTTATTTTTCCATCATTTGCCTTAGAGGTTTTAGCTCCCCCATGTCAGCTTTTTGCATGTGACAGTCATGAATGAAGCATCACTACTCATTAACTTGCCAATTAAGTACATGTCCAGGTGCTTTATGAGCTCATAATGTAATAGGCACTGTGACCAGATAGAATGAAATGCATATGGGAAGATTATTTCAAAATAATTTTCTATACTCTTGGTTTCAAAATGCAGCCAATTTCTCCTCTTACATATATACTCTGCCAAATATCTGGGCCTTCACACATAAAAAGTTATAGATTGCAGCACTAAGCTAGAGATCTAAATTTTGGAAAGCACTGGAGACCCTAAAGCTCTACAACTTGAAACTGAGCACAGGAGTACTTAGATCCTCACAGTATCAGATATTCTGATTACCTGAAATGGTACAACAAAACTTCTGTAAATGCTCTGGGACCCATACAAAACAGATTTTTAATGGAAAGGCACGTGAACTGTTCAAAGATGAGTGGTGTTGGAGTGGTACAATGCCCTGCAGGAGTTGACTTTGGTCTAAGGTTTAATCTTTCTGCCTTATTTTCTTGCGGTTTATTCCTGTTCCCTCCAAGTTATATCTGAACACCTTCCACATCATATGGAATGCAGTAGCAGAAATTGTCAAATTCATTTGTTGTTTGAACATATTACGTGACTGAACACACTGACAGAAAAGAAGTCAGGAAATCAAACATAAGAGAAGAAAAATCCCTTCCATTCTTCAGAAAGGTGAAGGCAAATACTACATGACTGAACCAGCCATTTAAAGGCTCATTTCAAATCATAGCCATATCATGTAAGTATCAAATTTCACCTTGCCATAAACATGGAAAAAAATCTGTGAATATACATTTTTTTATTTCAGCATACCAAGGCCAAACTCTGATATCAAAGGATATCTTGCAGCACTGGAAAGTGCTTAGAATTTCTGATTACTGTGATAAGCAATAACAGCAAGAACATTTGAGATGGAGCCAGTTTGGTATCAGCTGCAGAGAGATGCTGAGAAAGACTTTAAGTTTGCGTTTTAGGTCTATATGCTTCATTGGGTAATAAAAGTAAAAACAAACTAAACCAGCCAACCAGAAAAATCAACCAAAAACCCAACCAAACAATCACAAAAANAAAAGAAAAGAAGAGAGAGAGAAGCTGGATTCTTGTTTGTCCACTGACAGGGAAGAATACCCATTCTCTGTAAGTAATACAGTCACAGACTCTAGACTGCAAACAAAGCCAGTTTATTGGATTCCACCACATACCTGGGCAGCTGTTAAAATCTCACCAAATATAAAATCCCTAAGAAGTTACAGTGTTTACAGTGGAACAGGAGCCAGCTCCTTCTATAGCAACAGTGATTTGGCATAATTGTGTAAAATGCCTATCTCTGTCAGAGCAAGAGCAAATACTAGGTAAGAAGGTGCCATCTTTATGTCATCGCTTGTCATCCCCTGACATGAGGTTCTGTCCAGTGGGGTCTTGGCTTCCATCTACTTGTGCCTCGTTAACTTGAACCGCTTAACAAACTTTATGCAAGGCTGCACACTTCTGCCATAAGTCTCCTGGTAACATCACTACTGCACTTTTTATTCCTGCTGAGCGTGACAGTGATCCAAAGGAGAGCAGAGTCATAAGAGCAGATGACACATTTCATGTACAGAAAGGTGGCATCTGAGACCAAGAAGGGCATGAGGTTCATACTGTCTTCTCTAACTGTGGGTCATAAATCCCTTGGAGGTCATAAAAAGGTTAAAAAAGGGAGCTGTCAGTGAGCAACAGCTCAGTTCCTGCAGGGCTGGGAAATAAGAAACACTATTATTACTTACTCCGATTTTTACACTTCCCAGAAAACTTCAAATTACCTTTAATTGCTGGAAACAGTTCAGCTCCTCCAAAATGAGAAAGTCAATAAGCACAGTTGTTTTTCAGTCTCCTGTCCTGGGGGGACTTGTTAATACTGACTGGTGGAGATCACTCCACAACAGATGAGCTGAGAATGTCCTTAACTTTCAGAAAGTTAGCTAAATATGTCATTAAAGATCTGCAGAGAGATGGAAGGGAAATAGACCATTGTTTCACAGCCATTTCTTTTGGCAACTGTATCTTTCTTGGGAAGATCCTGCCTCCTGTATCCCCAGCCACATTTCCAACCCCAGAACATTCATTTGGTTGCGGAGGTACAATTGCACACAGATTTCTGGAGAACCAGGTTATAACTCCCAGGTTAACAGCAAACCTCTCTGTAAAGGCAGAATATTTTTAAAACAGACATTTCTGTCTCATTATTCAACCCCATAAACAGTCACAGGGGCAAACAACATGGACAAAATAAACCAGCAAAATGAGTTACTGTATTAGGGCAGAGTGGAAATAGAGATAGGGAACACAAAGACAAGGACTAAGTAGAACAACAATCTAGAGGACAGAATGATGACGGGTATCAGGAAACCACTGTATGTATCTGGAGTAGAGAAGGACAGGATGAGTTAGCAACATAAGAAACATTTAAAAAATCATGATTTGATGCAAACAAAATCAATGAGATGATGGTAGAATTGTTTCCAAGAAGAATTTTTTTCAGTTTTTTCCATGATGTCTTTAAAAGGACTGACTATGATTAGGCTATTGAAGATAGCAAGGGATAGAACTGCAAGATCAAGCAAATACAGAAGCATTGATTAAATGCAGACTAGGAGTACATCAAAGGGGACCAAAAACACCTCTTCAGGCTTGTGGGAGGAAAAATTGGAAAGTCAATCAATTTTCTTTTTAAGTTACATAAACAATACCAAGTTAAATCAAACCAAAAGTCATATTATAAATGTATACCGATTTTTTTTAGGAGTGTAAAATATACAAATAGCAGCTCAAGTCAGGGCATCTGAAGTATTTAGTCCTTGACATCCCTTATCTTTATATTACTAACTGCCAGAGGAAAAAAACCTCCTTTCTCAGATGCACTGCGGTGCTCTACTCAGTAGTCTCCTTCCCCTACATGTACAGATCTCCAGCTGTTTATACAGGAAGTTCTGAGTACATACTGAAAAATTTAAAAATTCCTGATAATAGTGCATTAAATATAAAACAGAAGAAATGTGTTTTATCTTCAAAATTTTTTAAAAATTTAAAAAAGTAGTTCTTTCATTGCAAAGACAAGTGTCAAAAATTATCCCAAAATTTCTTTGTGTGCAGTTCCTCTTTTAAGTTATCCTGTGCAAAGAATGAGGCATGGTCTCAGTGGATGGTGACTATAAGGCAAGGAATGACAGAAACATGATCATTCACTTGAGGACAATATAATAATATTTATGTAGATGTATACAGTATAATCATTCTATCCCTCCCACATTTTACTGGAAATATAAAAGATTTTCTACCATGGCAATCCTTACATATGAAGTACATTCCTTTTGAAAGGGGGAAAAAGAAGGAGATGAAGAAGTAGGGCAAATTTCTATTTCAGTGAGGCTTGTCAAAGAAAATGAAGAAAGTAAAAAGTAGAGGTGCTAATGGATTGTGCATGCACAATTTTATTGCAATTTTCATAGGAGTAACACAGTAAAAATCATAAAAATATTATTAAAATGTGAATGAAATGATCAATCTAAGAAGTTTCAAATTAATTTACCATTAACAGGTTTTATAAACCTCATAAATTTAGTTTCATTTTAGTGCTCATTATAATCAGCAAAGGTATATATAAAGAAGTATAGAGGTCAACACAGTTGTCTCCATATCAAGTTCAGTATAATTCCTTACATGCACTAAATTCATAAGCATGACTAGGGAATACAGAGCCCCTTCATGTGAAGAACGTAATGTATAATAATGAGTCTGAAGTTGTCCTTTTCATCTGCAGGGCACTGGAGATAATAACTGTGGTGTCTTTTGTATGACAGTGTGGCAGGCATGGTTCTGAGCACCATACATCAACACTCTGAAAATTCCCTCTGAACTGACAGTCACCGCATTTTTTCCCAAATAAAACTTAACTATTATAGCCAAAAAAAATAGCCCTTCTGCGTTCTGAATCAGTCCTTCCTCTCTTTCATATCACTTGTTTACAACACTTCTGAAGTTTATGATTTATCTGTAGTAATGTGTAAATCATCAAAATACATACATACAAGTTAATCAACACTCAAGAATTTTCTGTCCAAGTTAGTATGAAAATGAAAGAAACAAAAATTCAAGTGTATATGTCTTCATATAGCTGAATGGATAGGCAACCTGTTATAAAGGAAAAGATCTAACATCCCTTGTGAAAGTCAGAAAATATCTTTCCATCAGAATTAAGAGGTTTCAGAGAAGGCTATATTTACAGAAGTACTTTGTTTTCTGAAAATGTTAATTTTTTCCTATTTTTCTTATTTGTTCTGTGACGACTTCTGAAATCAAAAGTAGCAAATGACTGAAAAACACACTGAAATCTTCTTTTGAAACTAAAAATGGAGGCCATATTCTTCATTATGAAGAAATTGATAAAATTTTGTCATCTGAGTGACCCCTAATTTAGGTTTTACAGGTTCCTTCATGATACTACTAATTTGAATATACAGGGATGAATAATGTGATATCCTATAAGAACTTAGAATACTTTTTTTTCAAGAAGTCAGTTCTAAGCTTGATGGAATAAAGACTCCTTGTTGTTTTATCATGCAGAGAGAATATTTTACAGTATTAATTCTGAAGTTCTTATCAAACTCCACATTAAACTCTTCTACAGGAATTTCTTTGTTCACACTTAGCTCAGGAAAATATGAAACTTTGGCAAGTAAGATACATCATGTCTAATATTCCTCATCCATAAAAGAAGGAAGCTGAAGAACACAATCAGCAAAATGAAACTGAAGTTGCATGCCAATAAGTTTAAGCAAAGCATTCCTAAGTAGAAGATCAGTTATACATTTCTCACACATCAGATTAAATCCCATGAAAATCTGATTTTATTTTTCACCTTCTAAAACATTATTCATATTGTGTTTTTAATCAAGCAAAAATAGGAAAAAAAAAAGATTAAAAAATACATCTATTGAAAATGGCTGTAGATCTGGTTCATTCAGACTTTCTTATTACTCCTCAGCTGTTATATGAATCTCATCAGCTGGTTATATGGGACAGTGAACAGGTCATTAGAAAAACATTTCTGGTGGCATTCTGTCTGAATAGACCCAATAGAAGAAAAAAAATCTGGAAATATTACAAAACAAAATATCAAGGAACCCAAATATCCCAAATATGGAGTTAAGCAAAGATGCAAATCATCATTTGACCTTGAACTACTGTTCAAGAGATTCATTAGCTAGCACTGTCTGATCACTTGACTCTTACAGAGCAGAGGCACAGCAATGGTATCGTTTACACAAATTTCCAAACACAGGATATACTTCCTACCCTTTTGCTGTATAATCATGTTAATATGAATTTTGATTTAAGCAAGTGGATAGTCATTGATTTCACTCTACAACCATCCACGATGCATAAAGTTTATATGCAATCTGAATTTGTTATTGCTAACACAGATCAATCCAATTCAACATGCAAGCCTCATTTTTGCTTTTTTGACCATGGTGCTTTTTTCTTTTTGAAACTCCATTTTCAAATGATCACAATTTCTACCTGTAGAGTACTTCCTTTTCATACTGGCAATTTCAAATTCAAATTTTAGGTGCAGTAAAGGAGTGGCTCTCAGATTTGTCACCAGTGGATACTTCCCAGCATTAATCGCTATGGTGGAACTCAGGAACTAGATGCAATGCTTAATGTATACTTAGAAGTGACTGGGACACGAGAAATAGGAAGACCGCTTGTTAAAAACTCAAAACATAATAAAAAACTGTGTGGCGCCAAAACTTTAGTATTCCTAGACTAAGTAGGGATATCTGGCAATTGGACAATACAGTCTAATTTAGCTATTAACGCCTTGCTATAAAAAGTGCTGCTTTATTTTTAAGACAGTGTACAGGACTGGAGAGGGGACCATCCCTGCCTCTCTCTATGTAACTCCTATGACTGAGACAGCTTTTCTCTGTTTAGACATGTTAAGATGATTTTCAATTGTACCATCTCAGATCCTCAAAGAGCTATAAAGATATGCAATAATGAATGCAAATAGACTAAGTGGTGCTTTCTGTGAGAAAAATGGCTCAGATTTCCAGATCAAAGACAGTAAGAAAGAGGTTCTATCCCCTAACTTTCTTAATGCCTCATCTCCGTCTTCTTTGTAAAATTGAAGTAATGATCAAACAACAGAAGTTGCAAAGACAAAGAAATTACCTACTCATTTTCACTTCTGTATCTTCTAAACATGAAATCTGGCTAAAGAAACACATTTTTCAAAGCAGTATTCAGAGAATTTGAGGACTTCTGCATTGCTTGATTGTTTAATACATTAGCCAGTGTGCTGCCATTTTCATTCTGATGCACTGTATTTTTCTTATTGATTCAAGGCTCACTGTGTTCAGTGTTACTTTATGCAACTAAAGGAGTGAATGACTATGAAACAGTCAAATACTCTTGCAATCAGTCCAGTTTAAAAAAAAAAAAAGCATAGCAATAAATCAAGAGGATTAAATAAAAAATATTTCTTCCCTCATTTTTGCATGTGAATGATATAGCGCTCTCTTTTATTCTGTGCTCATATTGCTCTTTTCATAAACTACCAAAAGCATTGCCATAAAAAATGTTAGCAAACTATTGGAAATAATATTATGACAATATATAATAGCCTATTTGGCCAATATAAACCAACACTGTAATATATTAGAAATATATTCACAGTTTACCTCTTGTAGCTACTATGTTCCATGTACAAAATCAGCCTTGCTTGTACTGTTTATTTGCTTTATATAAAAAGTGAAGGGATTACTCCCAACATAATTTTTATTATATTTTAAGTCAGTTCAAATATCTGTATGACTGAATTGAACAATGATTTACTGGATTAAAATAATCTTCAGCCTAAAGAGGCACAGAATATCCAGGTCTGCCTGGTGATGTGGGCTGCCTCTTTGCCATCTGCTTCTAAGCAGGAAGAACAGAGGACTGTTCTGCCCTAGGGAATTCCTTCCCAAAAGCTGTTATTTGGCATTTACATATCCCACAGTGATGCTTAACAGAGCAGGAGGAAGCACTCTCAGCACTTGCATCTTAAGGTGCAGCTCTTTTTCCACTCCCTGCATACATATTCTTCTGACTTTTTAACTCTAGCAATGTAGAAAGCCCTACTGTGCACTGTGATGCGTCTTGCTCCCCAACATGAGGCAGGCTTAAATATAAAAAAAGCAAAACTTGAGGTTACAGTTCTACATAATTCAAACAAACAGAGCCTTGCAACAACAACAACAACAACAACAAAACAAAACACAAAACAAACACTATAGAATATTGTTCTAATCTGTGCTTACATGTACTTTTCATTCACTCCCTCATACAAATTTCTTACAATGTGCTCTTGCTCAAAGGCCACAAAGACATAAGTTTGGCCCTTTCCCCTCATTTCATGAGGGTTCACAAGAACAACTTCCATCTTCATCTACCTTGATATGGTTTTAAATGCCCTGTGGAGCTGTAGTCAGACAACTTGTATATGTAAGCTGTATTAATTTTGCTTCTTTAATAATTATACTGCCAAATCCAGGCTGCTCAATCTTCAGTTCTTATTACAGATTCAATAACTTCATGATAAATATTATATCAGACATTGGATATAAAAAAAAAAGTCACTATACATCTGATTTCTGGTGTATTAACCACTTCTCACAGACACCTCACCTTCTATAACAGATACAAATGTCACCTCAATAAAAAGTGATCTGCTTGCTTGATGCATCTGAGAGTAAATCCTTTCCCCTCCCATGTTCTCTTTTGCCAGAAGTTTAAAGTAGTTTGGGGCTGATTTTTTTTTTACCTATCAATTTTATGTTGCCAAATCCATAACTCATCCTTTGCAATTCTGTAAGATGTAAAAGGAATCAAGTAAAAAAAAAAAAAAAAAAAGTACTATTTGGTATTCAGATCAACACTTCTAGTTTCATTCTACTATAGTCAAACCAAAATTTACACTAACGGAAGTTAAAAATTGCAGGACATGAACTTGGAACAGCATAGAAATCAGAATATTCAGAGGAAGGTGACTGAACATCCAGTCTCACAAAGAGTAAATTCCAGAAACTGTTATCCTTCATAATCAGTTTTCTGTCACCTACCATAACAGAACCTGAAGAATTAAAAGGGAAATCATAATTTATCATAATAAGAGGAGAATAATTGGAAAGAAATTAGATCATAACAGAGAAAAACAATAGAAAACTAACATAGCAGATGAACAAAGCCCAGCCCTGTAGAGAGGAGGAAAAGAAAGAAGTAAATTGAAGATTGAATCATTTGCATTCTGACACACTAAGAGGACCAGCTTTTTAGCCAGTTTTTAATGAAGGCAGAATTTCACATAGCAAATTTAAACAAACATACAAAATGTATTATATGCAATGTTATCAGCTGTGGAGAGAGCAATTTAAATTACATTCACTAATGCAGGTGAAGGCTGACTGCTACCTCATGTCTTTCATGTTTGATTTCTCAGATCATTTCAGAAATCCAATGGTCTGTTCTTGTCATGTTAGTCTTTGGCTTTTTCATGAAATATTGAAGGGATTGCTGCTAAATTCTTTTATCTCTATTTGACTCTTGACGGTTATCTGAGTTTGGTTCTCTCTAAAGGTTCTTTCTCCTAAGACAAAAAACCCTAGAGGTCGCTTTGCGCTCTCTTGCCTACTAGCAGTAGGCACTGCTAGTTTTGCATGCACATGCTTTGGGACTGTAGCTTACCAATCTCCAGCTGTGTAGAAGTAGTTGTGCACACATAGTCATTCAAAACACAAGTTTTGGTCTAAACATGGCTATGGGATTTGTTATTGGGTGAAAATAACATCCAATTTTATTTGAATATCTCATTTCTTCTGTTCCAAACTCTGGGACATGCCTCATTCTCAAACGGAGAACTTCATTATGTTTAAGAACATAATTCTGAAGCTGTATACTCTTCACTTAATTTGAAAGGTTTGGATTTTTCCATAAATCATGGAAAACAACCGGTTTCTTAACTGTTACAAAACAAGCAACAAAACCAAACCCCGCATGAATTAGTATTACTTCACTAAAATTACCTTTAAAGGGGCACAGTGATTGAAAATTCAGACCATTCATCTAAAAAATAGACCAAAAGAAAGTACCTATCAAACAGACCAGCAAAATGCAGCCACCTGTAAACTGACCAGCCAAAGAAATGGACAGAAAGAGCTCTATTTGCTGGAACAACATGAAACATTTGTGGTTCCCACCAGAAGCAGAATCTGGCCAGATTCAGTACTGGTATCAGATCGATATAATTATGATATCAATGAAGATGAAAGCCTCTTACTGAAAATATAAATTACCTTTTACCATCAAGATTTCATGTTATATTAAAACAGGACTCTTATCTTCCCTACCTTCAGTCAAAATGACATTTCCAGAATAATTCACATGAAACACAATTTAAGCAGTGAATCAGAGACTAAAACATCAATCCATTGAGCATTCTATTTCTCAGAAAGCTTAAGAGCGGAGAAGTTCAAACTTCATTTAGTATGTTGCAGATGAAGATATCACAGTGTCATCTCCTCTAATTTCAGTTTCTTTCCATATTTGTCTTGAGGGGCTGTACCTTCTTTTCCCACTGGAAAGCATGGAATCCAAACCATTCTGTATAGCACTGAGATTAGATTCATAGAGCCACATAACATCTCAAGTTGGAAGGGACTCATAAGGATCGACAAATCTAACTCCCTACTACTCACAGAACTAAAACTAAATCATATGAGTAAGAGTATTGTCCAGATGCTCCTTGAACTCTGCCAGGCTTAGTGCCATGATCCCTTCCCTGGGCAGCCTTTTCAAGTGAATGAACATCCATCCAGTGAGGAACATCCAATCTGAACTTTCCCTGGGGCAGCTTTATTCCATTTCCTTGTGTCCTGTTGCTGGTTACCAAAGAGAGGAGATCAGCACCTTCCTCTTTGCTGCCCTCATTCAGAAAGTTATAGACTGAGATGGGGTCACCCCCCATACTACTCTTCTCCAAGCCGAACAAACCAGGTGACCTTCGATGGTCCTCATAAGTCTTGCTCATGACCTTGCACCATGTTGGTCACCCTCCTCTGGGCACACTCTAATAAATTGATGTACCTCTTCTGTTGAGGTTCCCAAAAGTGCACACAGTACTCAAGGTGGGGCTGCACTAGTGTAGTGTAGGGTGGGACAATCACCTCCCTCCACCAACCAGCAATTCTGTGCCTGATGCACCCCAGGACATGGTTGGCCCTTTTGGCTGCCAGGGCACACTGCTGACTCATATTCAATTTGCCATCAACCCAGTTCCCCAGATCTCATTCTGCGGGGCTGCTTTGCAGACTCTCTCCCTCTGATTTGTACATATAACCATAATACCCTGTCCCACATGGAGAATCCTGCAATTGCTCTTAATTTTCAAATAACTGGCGATTGTCCCACTCTCTAGTCTATCCAGATCTCATTCTAAAGCCTCTCTACACTCAAGGGAGTTATAGACACTCTGAGTGTAGTATTGTCTGCAAAAGTACTTAATCTACATTTTATTCCTGCATATAGATCATTTATAAAAACATTAAAGAGATCTGGCCCTAAAATTGAGGCTTGGGGAACCCTATTCGTAACTGGCCACCAGCCTGATGCAACCCCACTTAGTATAATACTCTGAGCGTAAACCAGCAGGCAATTGTTCACTCAGCATATTATGGACTTGTCCAGCTGTGTGCTGGACATTTTCTCCAGAAGGATACTGTGAGAGACAGTATAAAAAGCTTTGCTAAAATCCAAACCCACCACATCTACTGGCCACCCTTAGTCAACTAGACAGGTGACCTTGTCAAAAAAAGAAATTCAATTAACTAGAAAGGACTTTCCCCTCATGAACCCATGCTGGCTGTGACCAATGAATGCATAGTCTTTCAAGGGTTTTTCAATAACTCCCAGAATAACCTTCTTCATAATTTTACCAGGCACTGAAGTGAGACTGACAGTCCTGTAATTACCAGTCTTCCTTCATAGTATTTTGAAAATTGGGACATTTGCCAGTTTCCGTTCAACAGAGACCCTTCCAGACTACCAAGATCATTTAAAAATAATGGATAGAGGTCCCATGG
The DNA here is from genome assembly GCA_013396735.1 of Grallaria varia. Classification (NCBI taxonomy): domain Eukaryota; kingdom Metazoa; phylum Chordata; class Aves; order Passeriformes; family Formicariidae; genus Grallaria; species Grallaria varia. Next base: position 80,608 of record VWZG01004507.1, on the reverse strand, counting down.
TAACATCATCCAGGTCTTTTGGTATCCTGGGATGAGACTCATTGGGCTCCATAAATTCATGTGCATACATCTGGAGCAGCAAATTCAGGGTCAGCCGGGAGTTCCTCATTCCTCCAGTGACAGTCTTCCAACACAGGGCTCTGAGTGTCCCAGGGCCCACTATTAGTGTTAAATAACAAGGCAAAGAAGGAACTAACTATCTCTGATTTGTCTATGTCCTTATTTGTGAGGTGACATCAATGTTATCTCATATTCTCCATATACTGCTAAAATATTTTTGTTGTCCCTCACAGTGCTGGCCAGCTTGAACTCTAATCGAAGTTTGGCTGCACGAATTTTCACCCTACAATGGTGAACAGAATATTTGTGGTCCTTGCCTGTCACTTATCCTTGTTTCCAATCTCCATACTTTCCTTTTCCACCCAGCTTCTAGAAGATCCCCGCTCAGCCAAACTAATCTTTTACCCTGCTTTCTTTATTTCTGACACTTTGGAATTGCCTGCCTCAATGCTCTTAAAAAGTGACCAGTATTCATGGACCCCAAGACCGTCAAAAGCAGAATTCCAGGGTGCCTTACCAGCTAGTTCCTTCAGCAGCCAAAAGTCTGCTCTCCCCATATTCAGGGCCGAAGTTTTGCTGGCAGTTTTTCTCCTGTCACCAGTGATTTGAAATTCTACTCCATGGCCACTGTGACCAAGACAATCAACAATCCCCTCTTCACCCCTGAGTTCTTCTCTATTTACAAACAAGAAATCTAGGAGGGCAGCTTTCCTAGTTGGCTTCCTTAGTACCTGCACCAGGAAGTTCTCTTCAATGTGCTTCAGAAATTTCCTGGACCTGTTTGTGTCCACTGTATGATATTTCCAGTTGATGTCTGGAAACTGAAACCACAGGGACAGTTGATCTAGAGATCAACTCAATTAATTCCTTGTAAATAGTTAATTTGTGATGTTGTCCTGGTTGGGTGGTTGATAGTAGACACCCAAAACAGTATCTACTTTGTTTTCATTCTCCTTCATCCTTACTTAGAGGATCTCAACCATATCGTTGCCATCAGTAAGTGTTATACAATCCAAATCCTCCCTTAGGCATAGTGTCAGACCTCCACCTCATCTGCTTTGCCTTTCCCTCCTGAAGAGCCTACAATTGTCCATCAGTCACAGGACTCATCCCATCAGGTTTTGTTCATACCAAAGATGTTGCAGCTCTGGGACTAAGGCAAAGCTTCTATCTCCACTTGTTTATTCCTTATATTGGGTTTGTAGTGGGAGGGCTACAGAGGTGGCTTCTGTAGGAAGCTGTGAGAAGTTTCCTCCATGCCTGGCAGAGCCCATGCCAGCTGGATGCAGGATGGACTTGCTGCTGGCCAAGGCTCGGCCAATCAGAAATGGTCGTAATGACTCTGTGATAACATATTTAAGAAGGAAAACAAAGGTATTACACAGATGTAATTGTGGCCAGAGAAGAGCCCATGTAGGACCATGGCATTGTGGAGATCTATCTGCAGCTCATGGAGGAGACCCATGCTGGAGCAGGTGGATGTCTGAAAGAGGTCTGTGACGCCATGGTAAACACATGCTGGAACAGGCTCCAAGCAAGAATTTTTGGACCCATGGAGGGAGGAGACCATGCTGCAGCAGGTTTCCTGGCAGGACTTGTGACCCTGCACTTGGTTCTTGGGGCCCATACTGGAGCAGGCTGTGCTTGATGAGCTGCACCTCATGGAAGAGTGACCCACATCAAAGCAGTTCGTGAAGAACTGTTGTCTGGGGGACGGACTTATATTGGAGAAATTCATGGAGCACTGTCTCCTGTGGGAGGGATGCCACACTGGAGCAGGAGAAGGACTCATCTCCCTGAGCAGTGGGAGGAAAAATGTATGACCACAACCCTCACTCCCTGCTTCCCTGTGCTGCTTGCAGGGATGTAGTGGAGTTCAGGAAGGAGGGAGGAGTGAGGAGAGGGTGTATTTAAGATTTATTTTACTTCTCATTATCCAGCTCTGATTTTTTTTTAGCAATAAATTTAGTGAATACCCCCAATTCAAGTCTCTTTTGCCCACGATGATATTTGGTGCGTGATCTCTCCCGGACTTTATCTCAGCCCATGAACCTTTCATTATGTTTTCTCTCCCCTGTCCAGTTGTGGAGAGGAGAGATAGCGCAGGTGGGTGCCTGGCATCCAGCCACAGTCAAACCCCTGCATTCCTCATGCTGTGCACATTAGTGTAAAGGTATTTCAAATGTGCTTCGGTGTACTCAGCACATTGTTGAGCAGACCACAGGGCCTCACTGACACACTGTCCCACAAATACTGGCATGCCGCCCCAGGCTTTTCTCTAGTGACCTGGTTTCATCCCTTTGCCCCTTCAAATGTAGTTTAAAGCTTATTCAATGAGACCTGTTAACTCCCACACACAGATCCTTGTGCCCCTTTGAGAAAGGATTATCACTAAAGCATTAACAAAAAAACAACGCACAAGTTCCCTGAGAGCTTACTCACTTTATAGGTAGGAAAATGCACCCCAAGAAGACACCTGAAACACAGCTAGAAACTGATGCCAGATCCTCTGGATCTCAGACCAGTTCCAACCTCAAGCAAATTATTCTTGTCTTTTGTTTACAGTAAACTACCTAAAACCAATCGGTGCAATTTTTTTGTAAAGACTACTGGACCCTCATTAACAAAAAGCCACATAAACTCATTTCTTCTAGATAATAGAAAACCAAATTAAGTCTGGAGAAGCTAGGTTAAATTGATTAGCAATGATCTGAGTGGAAGATTATTGAAAAGCATTTTATAAGATGAAAACTATCACCGTTTGTATAAATGCAGAAGGCACAACCTATGCTTACTCTCATTTTCATGTATCAAATCTTTCTTCTGTCACAAACCCATTTATAACTTTTGCCAATTAATAAAGTAGTTTCTGCTCTTTCCGGAGGGAAAGGCTTCAGACTGTCTACCACAGCTACAGGTTATACAAAGACATAACTCCCAGTGTGTTATATGAGTGCACATTGATCAGCCTTCTGGCAGCTGCCAAACCTGGTGAGGCACAGTGAAGTATGGAAGCAATTTATGAATTGTGGCACTGGATTCTCTGAATGGTTTTAATTAATGAATGCCAGAGAGCCGGAGGGAGCTCACCAGCAACAAAAAGGAAGGTATTTCCAGACACATTTGAAAGCCTAACCTAGTACTCAACCAGCCAAAACATCTATACTCCCGAGCAAAGAAAAAAACTTTCCTCATTAAATTATGTTTGGTGCTTTTTCAGTGTTTCAAGAGATGTGGGGATAGATCCTTATGAAAACTTCTGCAACAAAACCCCCATTTTATTTGCTACCAGTGTGGTTTTCCATTGTTATTTTTCTTACGCTCTGCATATATTAATAAAGGAAAACAGCAAGTCAGCCTGTCAGATATTTCAAAATGTGTCATGGAAATTATTGGCTTAGGATGAGTGGACAAAATCTGTTTGTTCAGCAACCTAAATTTTAGCTGAGGACCAAGAAAAGTGTGTATAGCATGAATATATTGTATGTTAACTGGGTTCAAAAATATACCATACAGCTGGGCTTTTGGGACAGCAAGGAAACAATGTTCCAGTGATTCATGGCTCAGCTCTACCTTTTAACATGAAGTAAAAAGGATTACAGTTACTCTGAGGGATGAGAGATGTTTAGTTTGCACGTTCTCTTGGACTCCTGAAATGCTAAGAACAAAACATTCATATTGAAGGCTTCATGAGAGAAAGAGAGTGTCCACACAGTATCTAAACCTTTAAGGTGAAATGGAAAGAACCCAATAAAACAAGATGATGTACATTTCAAAATAAAACTATTAGCTCTCCCTGTAAAACAACATTTTACTGTGCTAAATTGATGTATGGCCAGTAAGCTGTCATTTTCAGGAGTTTCAGTTCCTGTAAGGAATTTCTTGGAAAGTTACTGCAAACTTTGGATTTATATTCTCTAACAGATCTACAGGAAGACAAGAAAAAACCTGCAAGATATAGTGTCCGAATTTTCCCTCACACCAGGATGGGAATTGAAACTCAGCACAGTTTAAGAAGCTCTGGAAAGATATTCAGGACACTCTCTACAAACACTCAGACAACAGCAATGGTTTGTGCTCACCTTCTCTACCAGTTTTCTGCCATGCATTTCAGCATATCCATGGAGCCTAAAAAGCTGACTGCATAACAATATCCTAGCATGAATTACCTTTTTAGTAGTTTTACCGTCTTGGGAGTTGATGTTTCTCCTCGTTTCCCAAACTACCCCTGGACCTTCTCATCCTACTAGCACATTGAAGACTGTTCCACAGAGCTGCCTGGACCCCCCCACAGCATCCACCCTGTGGAAGAAACACATATTGAAAAACTGTGATACATTAATTAAATCTTCTTGAGACATATATACTGAAGACATTGGGAAAGAATAACTCAGGTAGACTAAAACATGATCCAGAGCTGTCATTACACTGTCTGAGAAGAGAGGTGAATTGTAGGATTACAGTGCCCCCTCAATGTACTGGTATGTATAAGAGAGCTGCTGGAGGCACAGTTAATTTCAAGAGGACTTAAAGGCACAAACATAAACAGAGGTTTCAAAGGCAGCAATTAGTCAATAATGAAATCACCTAATCTTGCAGATAACTACCTTGCCTGTTAGAAATGCCTGTATTTTTGCATGCTTAGCAGTAATAGGAAGGGGGATGGTTACTGCTATCTCTGTAATGCATAGTTTCATCATGCACCATACAGGTCATGGTGGTAGAAATGAGGTCTCTTCCTGTCATCAGTGACAGTGGAACATATCTATGTATATCTCTTGGGGGCTAAATATACCTTCCAGCATAGGATATTTCCTTCATCTAGAGTCTTAACAGCACACTGTAGTAAAAATTTAAATTGCACACAAGTTGAAAAATTAATTACTCTGCTAAATAATTTTGATGTTATAGCCTAGATATACTGCACTGAATTTCTGATTCGGTCAATCAATATATAAAGAATAGAAATAATAATCATACACAAAATTTCATAGCTTGAAAACACTGATAGGAATGAGATATAAAACTGGCCTTTTGTTTCAAATCTTTTAAAAACACTACTCCTTTACTAAAGAAAATTAAATTCTACTGTCTCTTGTTTATGACAAAAGACAATTCAGTAAATTGTGACTTCAGATAACCCTTAAGTCACTGATTCTGTTTTTCAAAGATCTGCCTGCTTTCTATTCCTTTGGCCTCGGCTGCCTAGCAACCTCCACAGAGCTTTCTTAGTCTATACTAATTCTGGAGAGTTTTCATTTATATATTTATTTATAAGAATGTCTATAAGGAGGATACAAAAACAAAGAGCTGTTTGTTCCTTCCTTCTAACACTGGATTCCAAACATATCACCTCAGTGTCTCACCAAAGGACACAGTTCTTGGTTTTGAAAAGAGCGGTACTTACCTTGATACTGCTTGGGAACTAAGCAAATCCCAGTTTCCAGCAGACAAAAGCTGAGTCTCTGTAGGAAGCTACTGATGTAATAGGCACTTACATTTCTTATCCTCCCTGTTGATTTGATTCATTGATAAGATTTTTCATACTGAAATACTAGGTGCTTATGTAACATTATTGTTCTCATGCAGCCTCGAGCTTTTACTTAACGTGAAGACAGACCTTGTACTACTGTACTGGGTCATCAACAGTTCTTGTATCAACCAAGCGCTGGAGGGAATTGGAGATTAAAGCTGATCTGCTGTGTCCGTGATTCAAAGCAGGACAATTTAGAAGTTATGGATGGGACTGCTTATTATAATAAGTACTTTGAAACTGGATATGGTCTGTTTGTCCCTGAACCCATCATGAGTTTTTCATGGAAAAGCCTATTTCCCCAAGTTTGTTTTGGGGTTTTTTTTGGTGAGTTTTTGCTTGTTTGTTTGTTTGGGGTTTTGGTTTCTGTTTTTGTTTTCCTTCATTATTAGTGTGAAATTGAGGGTGATCCCTATGCTACATTTAAAAATACTTATTTTCTTGCCAATTCTATTCAATCAGCACTTTGCAAGTACTTTATGCCCTGATCAACACAGGCATCTCTTCCAATCAGGAAAAAGAAAAAA
>VWZG01004507.1:59549-74445 GCA_013396735.1 Grallaria varia | reverse complement strand
AAAGAGATGGTCAAATATGTGCCCTGAAGAGCCTGAGAGGCTCTTTCAAATGATGTGGTAAAGGCACATCAAGTATTCATATCTTGGTGATGATGTGGGGTTTGTGTCTCACTACTTCCAACCTTGAACTCATGGAAAAGATTGCATTTACTTCTGGATCAAACTGGACTCTGAAACATAACAAACTAATGTGCCTTAAGACATCTCAGTATGCCTTAATCAATTCATTTTGGGTTTTTTTTCTGATTAAGTTGACCTGAATCTGTGTTTTATCATTAAGAGACATGCAGGGAATCTGTGACAGAACATGAACCTGAAAACAGATCTTCTAACTTCCACTCTCAATTTCTTGCTAACAGAGCATAAATAAAGATTAGGTTGTTTTAAATATGACACTTGTAAGATTATGGGAACAGTTATAAATCTTGATGTTTACATATATTCAGGTATCAATAATAATTGGCTCCAAATTTAATAGCACAAAATAAGTATATTAAAAAATCGGCTCAGTACTCTAACAGGTAACAAAAACATATGTTGGATGGTGTATCAGTGTCCAATGAAATAAAACAGAAGTAAAAACATGGAAATTATTGAAAAACAAGCCGTTGGTTAAAAGAGCGTAATTTTTAAGAGCTACTTATGAACAGTGAAAGCATCCATGGAAACTAAAATGTGCAAAATGATTCAATAAACAGGAGGAAGAAAGATACTGGAAGTAAACAGAAATCTAGGATTTGTTTTTCTGTTCATGGGCTCACTATAAACAATTTTCTAAGTTCCTTTCTGTCTGTCACTACACACTGACATGTTTGTAGTTCCCAGCAGATGTCTCAATTTGTGTTCCTCAGAGTTACTGTATTCCAAATAAATTTCCAATATAATTCTAAATTAAGTAGTTGTTTATTGAGAATGAGTTTCCATATGTATGTTCATTTTTCATGGAGTATGTTTATTATAGCAAAACTTGAACTTGTGGTGTTTCTTCCCCTTGAAATTATGATCACAGTTTCCTATGCTTTTAAATGTTAAGTAAAACTTTCTGAAAATAAACCTAATGAAGAGTGCTAGAAACATAGACTTACATGTCGATTTTCTCACTTTCGTAATAATGTTTTCAGAACATGACTATTCAAGGACTTGTAAATAGACAACAGAGAGAAATAGCTTTTTCATGCATTTTTATATAAAAAAAGTTATAATATGGTCTTCTACAGAATTAATAAAATTAAACTGCGTTAAAGTAGCTAGTGAAGAAGATTCAAGCAGAGAAAATGAAGTCTCTCAAGATATATGGAAAAATAAGTTGCAAGCAGTCCCATTCTAAATTTCAAAGCCAGTAATTAGCTACCAAGTATGCTACATTTACTCTAGAAAGCCTCACCTGCCATGCACTTCTGCCCACTAAAGAAGAGCTATACGAAAAGGACTAATTTTGCTTATCTTTCTTCCTTCCTCTGTCAAAAAAGAGAGATCCAACATGCCTTAGCTTTCTGGATTTAGACTACAGCAAAATGAAATGTTAAAGAAGGATTTGACAAAGGCCATGGCATAGGAAATAAAATTTTAGTAGGAAAAAGAGAAAAAGAAAATGATTGTCAATATGAAAGCATAATCCTTGCGTGAATAACCAACTCACCAAAAAGAACTGCAAGAAATATTTTGAAAACAATCAATATTCCAATGCTCAGCTCCTCATTTCAAACCCACTGATTTTACTTCAGACTTATGGCAGTAAGTGATCAAAAATTGGTCTAAAATCTTTAAATATTTTCTAACAATTTATTATAACAAAAAGTAAGAAAAACTATTGAAGTTATAATCAGGCTTTAGCAATTGTTCTCAAAGCAGATATATTTTTATAGATTGCAACGGGATGAAAAATATTGCAGTAAAATGAAGATTTATTAAAGAAAAACTAAACATAGTAGCATGTGCTACCATGATGACATAGTAAAGGAAATAAATAAGCTGAAGAGAACAAACAGCTGCACAGTTCCCACTATTTTTAATAAACATCACTAACAGGGTAGTATTCAACTGCAAAAAGAAAGGAGGTTTTTATGCTCAGATACTGTTGGGCCCTGAGCTGCCATTCCAGAAGAGCACAGGCTTTTTGTAGATTCAATGTCTTAGCTGCCTGCTCCTGTAGTTTTGGATATCTTAGGATGTGTGAAATAGCATTAGATTCTGTTATTTATGAATCTGAATCACTTGCAAGCAGTGTGTGAGCTCTGGGTATTTATATGTTAGATAACAAGAAAGAATAACGTTAATAAAACAGGAAAATCATAGTGTGCTATGCCCACGTAAGAGTTTCGACAGAGGGTACACAGAGAAAACACTACTCCAGACAGGTCCTTAAAAAAAGGTATCTGTATGCAAACTAATTATTACCAGTAAATATGAAGAAGTTAAGTAAAATCTCACCTCTGAATAACTGCTGACTCACTGTGCAGTAAAACTAGCTACTGGTGTTTTCTTGATGATGTGAAAAGGTGTTCTTACCAATTTTCATTCCCTTCAGTTTTTGGCATATTTCGTTGTTTCAGAGCTCTCTTTTATTTTAGGTCATTATCAGAATAGAACATTTTTTACACTTCAGAAAAGCTCAAACCTCTGTAAACCTTGATTATTTCTTGTGAAGGTCATAACCAGATTTTTTTCCTGATCTTTTAGCTTCATTAAATTCTGACTAAGGATTACTCTCCTGCATAAGACCTATAGTTTCTGAGTATACCACACTTCTCATTTTAGTTCCTTTAAGAATTCCAGATAGAAACAAAACAAAGAATAGTTGCGAGTCTGGTATGCTCTTATTTTTACACTCCTGCATTTGAGTTAAACAGATGGGGATTAGGTAATTCTGCATGGCTATCTCTCCAAAACAAATTGAGATAAGGCATAAATTCTATATTCTAAAATAATTTTCTCAGTTTTTTCATGTGATCTACTGCAGAAAACATATTAACTCATATAGTATTGATTGGGACTGTTTTTGTACATCTAATCAATAAACCAGTTAATATATGTTAAACTAATCTTCTATACTATTTGTCCTGCCCAGGTTAATTCATGCAAAGCTCTGAGTGATTCACTTCAGAGCAGCAGTAGAGGGTGAAAAGCAAGCTGGCATCTTCTTAATGTGAGTGTCTGTGTGTGTTTATAAACACAAAGTGTCATTAAAAATATTTTCCCCTGACAATTTTCTCCCCCATTTTAAGAACAGTTCTATTGACTAGTAATAGTCTCCAGATACTCATCTGACAAATGGCTTTTTAATTTATTTTTTACTGTGAAAGATTTGACCTGGTTTGTTCATCTGTAAATACACATTTTTGTGCTGTAGACACAAATATCCATTTGTGTTAGCTTTCATCCCTGCTGTGTTTGTACAGCAAAGTGTGATATTCATAAACAGAAAGAAAAGAGATTGAAGTGAAGAACATTTGATAGTGTTGCCTAGCATTTTAAATACAGAAAAATAAATAAATTAGTGCCCACTTCATCAACTGCTAAATTCAGTGTGGCTGAAATGAAACAGAGTGGGCCAGAGAGAAAAAAAACAACAATCACATGTGAAAAAACAACTCATGTTGTCAACAAAGCAATAGAATGAGTGCTACTGAATTCTCCTGAACACTTAATTTTAAACTTATATTCACCCTCCCTACCAGGATAACTGATGTAGTTCCAGTTTAGCAATAATTATGGGGAATTTTGCCATACCATAATGTAAGACCGTCAAAGGNAACACTATTCCTCTTAATGATGTATATGTTGCTGATCTCAAAATATTAGGAATCTTTTACCTAATTAATACTCAGTTCCTAGAGATTTCAATCATTAGTTAGAAGGGAATTTATGAAAACCAGCTTCAAAAATAAAGCACAAAAGACAAGAGGCTGGCACTAGGTGACCTTTAAGGTCCTTCTGATGCAAACTATTCTATAATTCTGTCATATGAAAGGAGTTACAAGATGCTCCTACTCACTAGATTAAGTGGACACAATGCATTTCCCAAGTCAGAGTTTCTAAATACAGAAAATTTCAAATATATTAATAATGCAAGAGACCTACCGCATTTTAATCTATTTTCTGCCCTTTGTAGTCTCAAGGTACTGCAAAAGAAGGCAGCTGGTGCTATACATAGGAAAAAAATTTCCCTGANGGAATTTTGCCATACCATAATGTAAGACCGTCAAAGGCGTCTGCAAGGATCATTATCCCTACAAAAAAAGGAAGATGGCAGTTTTAAAAGATTGAGAGCCTCAGAAAAATTCAGAAAGCAATTTTGAGTTCCAGAGCCCTATTTTAATCAAAGAAAGACACAAGTAGATATTTTTTTGAAAAGCATCTAAACCCACTGTTTTTTATTTTCAAAACTGAAACTAAAATNCAAACTATTCTATAATTCTGTCATATGAAAGGAGTTACAAGATGCTCCTACTCACTAGATTAAGTGGACACAATGCATTTCCCAAGTCAGAGTTTCTAAATACAGAAAATTTCAAATATATTAATAATGCAAGAGACCTACCGCATTTTAATCTATTTTCTGCCCTTTGTAGTCTCAAGGTACTGCAAAAGAAGGCAGCTGGTGCTATACATAGGAAAAAAATTTCCCTGAGGTACCGAAAAGAAAGATTTTTGAAAGATGCCTGGTTTGTAGCTGAAGAATTTCTTTCAGAGGGATTTGAAGAATATGATTTGTCTTATAGTAATTAAGAACATGATTTATTTTATAGTATATGTGCATGGTCACACATCATTGTTGAGGTGAATATAAGGTGGAGAATGATAAGCAGGGACTGAAGCACAGCTAACATATTTAGAAATTGCTGAGACGTGCATCACTGGAAGGTGATATGCAGTGTTACCTGCAAAAGGACAGGAAAAAATCCCAAAACTATTGTTGAAAACTGAAGAAAAAAAAACCAAAACCCCACAAAACAATCAGTGTAGACCTATTAGAAATTAAAAATCAAAAGATTTTCATTGAGTGCTTTACAATAGTGCAGTCTGCTAAGATACTGCAAAGCAGTTAAAATATCAGTTGTTTTCATATCTGCAAATTGTTCTAAAATAATTATGTATTTCCCTCCTAATAATGATATTTTCAATAAATTTCCAAAAACAGCTATAGCTAAAAACAATGAAAACCTATAAACTGACAGATTGATTATGTGTGATCGATCATGTAGGTCATATAGTACAATGTTGATGGTTCAGACCGGATGATCCAACTTTAACAGATGGAAACAGGCAAAAAAGTCTCTCAACATCATGGAAAAGAAACTGGAGCTTTAGACATGAAAAAGACATACAAGTCCTTTTCTCTCCTTTATAAGGATGATATGGATATTACCTTCACTTTAAAACTAGTTCTTTTCCCTCCAAAGAGTGAAAAAGGAATAGTTACCACATTTCTACTAGGCACACTTGCTTCCTTCCTGTTACACTGCATACCACGATGTGAAAAATGTTATCAATCCTAGCTTAACACTGTAGTTTTCCAAAACCATATTCATGCAAAAGAAGTATGCACGCAAGCAAAATGAAACAAACTGATAGAAAATGGCACAAACATAACCATAGTCAGTGCTGACATTTTCAAAATTACTGTCTTCACTATCTGCCTACCTTATGAGTCCTCATTAAGATATACGGACTCAACTTGAAAATTTTTCTCTCCAAAACATGCAGTGCCCATTTTCAGACTGCAAATTTGGAATCAAGTAAAGTTGTCACCTAGTAGGCCTTATAAAGTTTCATTGCAGATGTAGACTTTGCAAGAAGTTTATCTGGTTCAGCATTTTAGAAATATTTGCAAGCAGATTTTTACCATCTTAAGTGTTAATTTATATGATATGTGAATCACAGCTGTACTTGATATTATCCACACATTGATGCTCCCTTTTTTTGATTGCAAATGAAGAACTGTGATGTTTTTGGAAATGTCCCTTCCCCACCTCCCCCTTTTTTTTATTCTACATTTATATTTAGTCTACTTTTGTTTTTTTCAGTGCCATGCATGTAATAACCCCTGAAAATTCTGTTCAATATAATTAAGAGTCTGATGTACCCACGCAACCTAGGAAAAAAATTGTTTAATAATGGACAAGGAGTGCAAACTTTCCTCTCCTAGCAGCTAGAGTACTTGCAAAGAAAGAGGGATATTCAGTTCAATTCTTTCTTCAGCTTGGTGGGCAGAACTTCAGCTCTTCCAGAAATGAAATCTATTTTGAAAAATAATTAAGGTTGGAAAAGCCCTCTATGATCACCAAGTGTAACCATCAACGAAAATCGCCGCAGTGTTCACCATTGCACCATGTCCTCAAGTACCACATCCACAAGTGTTTTTTGAACAATTCCAGTGACAGTGACTCAACCACTCCCCTGGGCAGCCTGGTCCAATGTTTGACAACTCCTGTGAGGAAATTTTTCCTGCTATCCAGTCTAAAGCTCCCCTGTTGCAACCTGAGGCCATTTCCTCTCATCCTATCACTTGCTACCAGGGAGAAGAGCATGACTCCCACCTCACGACAGTCTCCTTTCACATACCTCTGGAGAGCTACAGGAGTAGAATTCTTGTGCCTGAAGCAGAGCCACACTTGCTAGCTCTGTAAAATTTCTGGAGTTAGAAGGAAAAGAAGCACACGAGGTGGCAATCTGGATATGAAAAGGTAGTACTGGGTTCTGATTCCTTTATTTCAGACTAATAATATTGTAATAAGACCATATAAAAGATACTAGCCCTTCAAGACTGGTAACCTGAGGCTGGTCCAGAAATCAATTGTATTCTTTACAGCCTATGTGAGATATTATTCATGAGATTATTTGAAAGATCAGAAAGTATCTATGGATATCAGATACAAAATATCAACTACTATCTTGGAATACGCTCCCAAACCCAACAATTATATTCTCCTTGACAGAATGCTCAAAGCATGAATATCATTTTAACAGAGTTCAAGAAGAGATTTAAGCTCAAATAAACCTACAGTATAGAAAACTCCTGTTTTTTATTCTTGGTTGCCTAGTCATACTTCAAGAAGGATGAAGAGAAGACCTCACTGAGCACTACCATATGTTCAGCATTTTTAATTTCCTGAAAAGACTGTTAAAAATATTACCTAAAGGATTATTGGCTATAAGCTCCATCACTTTTTGAATTTCTGTCTGAACATTCATAACATTTCCTATGGAAGGCTATTTTTATCCTAGATTGAGGAAAGTAAATCAGAAAGAAAAACTAATGACACCTTGTGTGACTGCAATTGTCCAGGGCTGGACTGCACAGCAACTCATGAGGCAACTTCTCCACAGAACAGGTAATTGTGCTGTAGAACTGCTTAACTTGTCCTGAAGCAATGCACACAGGACCAGGGGACTGAGTTCAGAATATGAGGCATAAAATAAAACCTGGAGCATATTTTACTCTTGTATTCAGTGACATAAGGAAATCCAAAATAGCTGGTCTGAAGTCCCGAGTGCAAAAGAATAAGAATAAAGGAACATAGCTAGGAACATAGCTAGGAACAAACACTTATGGAACTTTCCAAACCTTTCAAAACATTCATTCAAATGACAATCTACATGCAGCAAAATTTCAGCAGGTATCAAAATATTAAAGAAGGAACCTAAGTTTTGCTAGAAAAATATCTCTATAATTTGAAACTTGAACCCAAAATTCCCATGATTTTCTCCCTTTCTTCAAACAGTCTTCAGAAATAAAATTTAATCCTTGGTTGAGATCCAGTATCATTATACTGGATATAGTCCAAGTTTCAACTTGAGAAGCAGATGTTGTACCCAGCCAATTAAAAACCCCTAAGAAAACCCACAAACCCAGAAAATTATGCTGCTATTAGGCTTCAGAAATCAGAGTTAAGAGAATATCATATTTGTGTCATATCTTTGCCTAAGACTGGTTTTAGTGATTGAGAGAAATATTCTCTTATGAGGAATTTCACACCTCCTTTTTGCAGATAATTTTCCACATTTTCCTTGATTTTCCCCAACCTGTGGCCCAGATCGCCTGAGCTCCTGACACAATCACACAGGGAGAGTGACTCCAGCATATTCAGCTCTCTATTCTCTTGTCAGGTGTTACATGTTATTATTCTCAGTCTGCATTTTCCTAAATTCAGATCATGCAATACAGTCATGAGGTGAAAACTCATATTTTGCTGACTTGCCAGTTAAGAGCGTTGCTGGAATACATGAATCACATATCCCTAAAATATGTCACAATCCCAATTTTAAATTACATTCAGGATGTTGTGAGGTTTTTTGTCACTGACAAGAAGTTTAACACAATTTATGAAAGCTTGGAAATGCTAGCTGTTGCATTTCTACTCATATTTATTCATCAGAAAAATTAACATTAAGCAAAGTAAAGAAAATTGACATACAGTTATAAAAGTCAGCTCTAGAATGAGATGGAAACTTGCAATCCCCTTAATTTCTATGCTCAAAGAATAATCAGTGCAGAGAAAGAATACCTAATTTACAAAAGTTCATTCAATTCTTTATCAACTAAGGGAGTCAAGAGAAATGTCATTATACAAAACTGATGTTTGCTTCACTAGCAAAGGGAATGCAAACAGAACACTTTATAAACACCTCCAAGGAATTGATAAGGGATGACTGCAGTTATCAGCATCAGAGGAACAGACACGAAGCTTCTCACCTGTTGCTAATGCCATAAGAGACCCAAGCACTCCATCTATAATGACACCCACGGGAAAATATTTGGGACCATACTCTGCATACTTCCAAAAAATACAGCATTGAACATTTCTTCCTCCTAAATACATATTTTAAAATAGTTTCTAAGGAACTATGAAATTAATTTATATATTCATAATTCAGTGGATTCCTGACTGTTGACTTCACCCAATGGCTTAGAGCTAGTAGGGTAGAGCTAGTACCTAGAAAATTTATTTTACTTCAGGTGAAAGAGTTCTGTCTTTGCAAAAGGAGGATGAAAATTCTACATTGTGTTTTATTAAGTTCCAGCTGGTCACCGACAGCAGCACAGTAACAAACATAACCTTCCTGAGCAATCACAAGTATGCTAAAAAATACAGCATACCTGGACTGTTACCTTGACTGACTTTCTATGTGTGAATGACTTTTTTCAGAAATTAAATAATTGATGAGTTAGTCCATGGGCTTCTTACTCTTTTGTATCACACATAAAGGTAATGGTTGCTACTCCCATCCTAAAAAATATGCATAGCACAGAAAAATTTTGCTACACTGTAGCCATGGCACGGTTATTTAAGCAAACGAAAATGTCTCCTTAAGAGCTGGTTTCTTTCTGTGCTCGTTCGCATCAGAGAGAAATAGAGCTAATGCTACGGTCTTATGAGTGCTTTATGCATTCTGACAAACCAAACGAGGTTTGTCAGGAGAGGCTCTAGGCAGCATGGAACTGCTGCAATTTTACATCTCATTGATTACCACAATGGGAATTGAAAATGGTTCTCTGCTTTCAACATGATATTAAAAATACTGTTGCAGACCTCAGAAAAATATGCAGGTCCTTCAGCAGAGGGAAAATGAGGAACACCAACTTCGTATAGCATTGTTTCCTCATGAATTTGAGTCAGGCCCATCTGACCTTTACAAAGGCTAATAATAAAGCAATAAGGTGACACACAGTAAAGCATGTCATTCTGTGAGTAGTTCTGCAAGAGGAGACATGAAATAAAAGGGCAGTTCAATACCCTGAGGCTTTGGGCATCCATTTGTTCTGTGGTATGTGCATCCTGTATACTGCTGGCATTACATAGAGTATGCGGGAACACACATGTCACAAGAAGCAATACTTAAAGAATACCTAAAAAAGATTGTAAGGAAATAAAGATTTATTATTACTATCACACTGCCTCAGTCACTAGCTGGTTTGATGTTCTGGAGAGGTTTTCTATGAAATGTTCAGGAGACTAATTACTTTTATTTTTATCATACAAAAATCTCAAGTCTTCCTGTTTCCACATCTTCAGCAACTTATTTTTGCTGAATCCAACAGTCCCCATCCACAGAATGTTACCACTTTATAAGAGATGGACTCACATTCTAAGCACAGAAAAACAACCCCAAAATCACAGAGAATGATCTGTAGTGACAGCAGTAGAAGTTTGTTCTACTCAGAGATTGCAAGAGACATATGTAGTGCCATGTGCTAAGCAAGCTGTGATAGTCACTAACCCTTTGAGGTGCCTAGCAACCTTCAGTAGCATTCAGTGGGAAGAGATTTTCAGCACTCAACAGAATTAAATTCCTAATAAAACTATTTACTCTGGATCAATTCTAGCAGCCCTCAATGCTCCTTAAAATCAGGTAGAGGAAAGCATACTTAGCACAAGAGCAAGTTATTAGCTTCTGCAATCAAAACCAATTTAATTAAAAAAAAAAAGAAGTCTCTGTATTTAAAAATAATGTCAGTTTTTCACATGTTCCAGTGGATTGGACTACAAATTGGCAACCAGAAGATCAAAGTTCTGAACTTCATCATGTCTTTCTGATATTTGAACTATACCTATGCCAATGCTTTACATTTACATCTATTTCAGATACATTTTCAACATATATACAATATAAACAACTATTACTATAACAGGCAACCTAATCAATGGAGTTTGAAACAATAAAAAAACTTGAAAACCAAGTTTCAGTAAGTTAATGGCATCTGTGTTATTCCCATAAGGAATATGCAATCACAGGAAGTTGGATGCAAATATTAAACACAAGCACTTCCACTGACTGTCATTAGAACATATTGGGAATTATGTATCAGCTACAACTAGGTCTGTATGACAAAGAAACATGCTGATCGATAAAAAAGAAGGAAAAACTCAAATGGCACTCAAGTACCACCAAGCAGCCAATAAGAACTAAGCTATATGTAAGGATAAGTGGTAGTTTGAAAAAGGAAAAGAAGACCCCTCTCCCACCCCAAATGTAGCTTTTGAGAATTACAAATATCTTTTCCCTGTCTGAGAAGGGTATGATAAAAGCAACAGTCCATTTAGTAATCCAGTAAGTAGTCTCATCCATCATCCTAAGGACACAAAATTGTGAGAATGAATTTGGGTAAAAAATATCCTCTTGGATTTCTTGAACCATTGATATATAGCAAGATGAAGAAAAAGGACATAAAGCCCAGTGAAATAATACAGTGATGGGCTAAGCCTCCTGAGTTCTCTTGAAAAAAACCTGATTTGTTTAGAATAGAAGTCAACTGCTATCCAAAAACAGCAAACATTTACTCTTTCTCCAATAATACGAAAATCTTTCACAAAAACCAGTGTGATGTGTACAAGTGCATCTGTGACAACTGTTCACACCTGGTTATTCGTCTGCTGGAGAGGCATTTATTTGAACTGCAATACTAATGCAATAATCACCATTCTTGGGTTTTCTATATATATACACACACACACACACACTCTCACACACACACACACACACACACGTATAACATATATATATAATGTTAGTTACCTATCACCTATTATTTCGTATGGCAATGATGCTTCATAGAAAATAAACCATTGCAAACTTATTGGTATGCTGAACACACAAAATATGCTTTTCTATGATTTTCTTTATTTTTGTATATGCCACATATGTATATAAACTAAACCTTACAATACCAACAGAAAAACAAAGTTGTGAGATAAAGAATATTTAAAACAAAAACAAAAACAAGAAAAGAACCCCAAAAAACCCCAGAAACAAAGGAGTACTCTATAAACAAAGGAGTACTCTATAAATTTCAATTAATTATGAGAGTTTCTATGACAGTTTCTAACACCAATAAAGACTGTAGATTGGCTATTCCTTAATTGGCTTCAACTGATCCAGATGGTCATCAGCTGCTATGAAATGCCTGATGATAATAGTCACTGAGAGTTCCATAAAGAAAACAGTGAAAAAGTAATTTCATTAATGTAGTGCTTACACAGGGCAGTGTATTGGAATATCACAGAGTGACATAACAGCTGAGACTGGAAGGGACCTCTGGTAGTCATCTGGCATAAAAACCATGGCTAAGCACCCAGACTGGGTGGCCTCTGGCCCTGCACTGGTGCAAGGGGTTGTTCCTCCCCAGGTGCAGGACTTTGCACCTCTCTGTTGAACTTCATGAGGTTCCTGTCAGCCCATTTCTTCAGCCTTTCAACGTCCCTCTGGATGGCAGCACAACACTCTGAATAGGCATATATAACATATTCTTGGGCAATTTGTTTAATACACTGCTAATTTTGTTACTTCTCTTTCTTTATTGCTTTTTTTTTCCCAGTGAAATATAAAAAAATATTAACACTTTCTCATTTTTTTGTAATTTACTGAATAGATAATACATATATTATGTGAATGTTTAGCAGAGACTAAACTTGTTCTTACTTTCTAGAAAGTATCTGTCACATTACAGTTACTGCTACAAGAAAAAAAACCCACTGCAGACTGGACCCATTAGTCTCACAATGAATACTCTTCATCTGAATGCATTAAATCATGTTTATATATATAAAAAAGTGATATAATAAATTAACCATCTGTAATCTTAAGTTGATGCTCTGCTGCAAGTCTAGGGGTCTAAAGGGCTCAATTATAGCTGAAATGATGGATTTTTCTGTTTGTTTGGGTTGGTGTTTTGGTTGGGATTTTTTAAAAAAGAAAATATTAAGGCACTTTTTGAAAGTTTTGATTTTGGGTACCCAGTGATGGAAACTTCATGGCCTGAACTTCAGGGTTACTGAAATCCCAGTGAATTCAAAGTTGTGTACCATCACCATTTTGTAAATTCAGACTTTTCAGGTATTTAAACTTGCTTACTTGTACACCAACACGTCCAGCACAGACCATTAATAAAAGGTTGGCAGTTCACTCCTTTGAAAAAAAAAGACTATATAATTTTAAGCAGTTTCTAAGAGGTGGAATGATCATAATTAGTGAAAATCAATAAAATATTTCATAAATGGAATTTTACATAACTGCTAAGTTTTATTACATGGTTACGTTATCTTGTATTTAAATGAATCAAATTAAATTAAGCAAGTAAGAAGCTTTAAATAACTTTGAAACTTTTAACTTTAAAATAAATATACATTCCTAATACAGATATACTGAATCTCATTTATGCTGTTTTAATAGCAGTCTTAGTGAAAAGAAACTCTGTAGATGAATGTCTTAAAGCTAATTGGCAAAAATACATATTTTCTGTCAAATTCAGGAACTTTTTGCCTTCAGGGCAGAGGGACACCAAGTAACTGTCCTTTGCCCCTACTCTTTTGTGCCAACAAGGAGGGATTGTCTCTGAGGAGGAGATACTGTTAGACACCACAGCCTTGATAATGTATATCTCTTGCATCTGAAGGAATATTGGATTCAAAGCATTATTGAATGACTGAGAAATTTTACCAGTATCCTTCACATTAACCTAGTCCATCATCTTCATCAATACCCCACACGAGACTGATGCAGTCACAGATCTAAAGTCACCCTAAATCTACCAATCTTGAAAGCAAAATGATAATGACAAACAGAATAGTCAGAGATGGAAGAGTGATAAGAAAAATTTTAGGAAGATAGATTAGTCTGACATGGCTAAATAAAAAAATGTGACTTTATGGATATCTGAAGGCTACCAATCTTGAGGAAGAAAATTTAGTGTGATACAGGGAGGTGTAATGCAAAGAAAACAATAGTTTGAAATGGAGGTAATAAGCTGAATAGTAGCAAAACATTTCATGAGACTGAAATCTATCCAACAGAGACAATTCTGTAAGGCAGAAACATTTGGAAATAGAGTAGACAAAGCATGAGACAGCATGAAACAATTGTGTACTGATGACACAGAAGGCTAAATCATCTACATTCGCCTTTTTGTCTGTGAGATTACTTCTTCTAGTCAATCATTCTGGAGCACCACTAGATTTTAACACCTCCTTCTTTAATTTTCTTTCTCCCTTCCTCTTCCTTTTGAAAGCATTATCAAAATAGATGTGACCTCATTTCCCTTCTTTTTCCTTCTGCTTTATAGGAACAATCTGTATAATCATTATGCTTACCCAAATGTTTTCATATTTGGTACTTTATATCTGAAAACCAGTTTTAAGCAACATCTGAACACAGTGTTCAACATTCCTCCCTTACAATGTAGCTTTCTGTAGCCACATGATTTTTATAAGGTCACCTATGACAAAAGTCAGTGACCTTGTAAAAAAACAGATGAAAGGGTGAGGAAAGATTTGGGCTAGAGAAAATGTTAAGTATTGAGACACTTTACCACATGCCTACAACCACATACAGAATTCACTCACAAAGAGTAGACTAAGGCTCTTCCACAGAGAGCAAAAGCCTAGAAACCTGTGAGCATTTTAGAGAAAAGATTTAATGTTAATACAAGTCTAGAAATAGGATTTGAAAGTTTTTGATTACAGAAGAAAATAAATACTTATCTCTTCTTGCTCCAAAAAAAAAAAAATCAAATCGGTTTTGGCTTTAATAGGAAAATGTATTCAAAGTGCAAGAAATAACTGTTACCTTATATCTTTGTTGAAATGCTCTGTATTTGCTAAAGGGGAAGTGCAAAGATTTTCTAGGATGTTTTTAGTAATATCCATATTTTTTCCAAGAATTTTTTCAAACACTTTCAAATGTCAAAGGCAAAGGGAGGAAAAATACAAAGATAGTCACTAGTATCCTAACAGCCATTTTCTGCCAATAGATATTTAATAGATATTTTAATAGAATATTTAAATTCTTCAAGAATTATTTCCTTCTTGAAACTCTTGTAAAATGTTTGTATTATAATTTTTTTTCAATACAAAAATCATTGTAATTCAATAAAAATTATCATTCAATACAAAAATCTTGT
>VWZG01004507.1:11722-32340 GCA_013396735.1 Grallaria varia | reverse complement strand
TCCCCCACCTCTTCTTCCTCTCACTCCCCCCCCTTCTTTTCTCTGCTTGTGATCAGTAAAATACAATTACCCAATTACCTCCCATCATCTTAGCACTGATTGGTCAATTGCATTAACACTTGATGTCAGGGAGAAGGGCTCGGAGCTGCTGCGACGTGGCATTGCTGCCACCTGGTTGACAGTTTGGGAACAAACTCAGGGTTACCTTAAGAAATCTCGCAAGTCAGAAAGCAATAATTGAAAAACAAGGGATCATCTTAAGGAAAGAAATGTCAAAACTCATTTTCTTAAAAGCCTGCCTGATTCTGACAGTTCAACCAGCATTCACAGGTAACAGCCCAGCCACTGAGGCAATGGCAATGACAGCAAAATGAAATGAGGGATAAAGTTGTCTTTGCACGAGAAATACAGAGCAACCAGGTACCAACTCTAGTCACAGCTGCAGAAGCATGGCAATAAGATGAAACAAGATATAAAGTTATCTTTGCAAAAAATGTAGAGTGGAAATAATGTGCGTGGAAAGACAATCTGTTTTCTAATTACATAAATAAGTATTTGTTTAAAACTTTTATACATGTATAAATTACCTAAAGCACCATTTTAGCAGTTGTTCCAGGGCCACAGCCCTTTGAAGGGCTTCAAGGTTTCAGTGATTTTAAGTAATGGCTCCAATGAACTGTTAAGCAATAGCAACACAAGAGTCTAGGCTCACCTATCAAATCTGACATAATTAGATTAGAATGACTTCTGACCAGCATTCCAGAGTTTTCTAAACTGACTCCCTAATTTGGGCTACTAAAGTACTGTCATGTTTGTTATGCACTTATCTGCTTACCAAAATATGTTAGATATACTTATCTATGTTACCTAAAATGCTCAGAATTGTGCTCATGTCTTGGTTTTTTCCAGCGACCTAAATTCAATAAAAATTATACAGAAAACTTTGCATGTATAAGGTCAGATAAGCTATCTGCTTCATGGAAACAGAATATAGATGATGTATGTGCTGGCATTTCTCTCTCTCAAAATCAGAAAGAAATTATTTATAGATCTAACTCCTCCACACGAGCCCCAAAAAAAGAATGTCAGGTGCTTTCATGGTAATTATAGCAAATTTTAAATATTAAGCAATAGGTCTGAGTTATTCCATGCATATAATAATATAACAAGCTCTTTACTCAGTCCTCTCTCAAATAGTCAAGTTTTGTTTGGTATCCCTGCTAGGGCTTCAGTTTCAGTGTGAAACTGACATCCTGAAAATAAAATAAATTTTTAAGTTGTATGTCATATTAGAAGTTTTTTCCAGAATTATAAAATCCATAGGCTATCTGAGTTCAGTCAAGTAACACTTACTGAATCATTAACATTGACTTTCAGATTTATTTTACTGCTCAACAAGCTTTCTGGTGAGAAAGCTCCACCAGATATAAGTTAAACAACTGGAACCAGGCCCTTAATCATTGTTACATCATTTAGCACCTGATCTTACTATCATTGAAATCAATGGCAAACACAAGGTACCTACAATGGATGAAAGGCTGAGTGTTTAGTAATAATGAATAACCCAAACCTAACAGTCTTTCAAGAATTCTAAAAGAGTCTTTGGGGATTTTTGCAGAAGGCTGCGAGTGTGATAGAAGATGAAGTTGCTGACAAGTAACAATCTTTTTCTCAGTTGGTGAGCTTATTTTGTTCCTGTCTGATTCATTGATGCTGCTGGTGTATTTTGGGCGTACAAATGTCTTATGAGAGTCTTTTTCCTTTTACTACTCAAAATCCAAAAAAGCACAAAGTTGTTCCTTTTCTCAGAAGAATAAAAACATCACAGCCTAATATGTTTCCTCTACTGTTTCTTTAAAAAGTTCCCAATTTCCTGCTAATATTAAAGACCCTGTGAGTGAAAGAGAAGGTTTCTATAACTGAATTAAACAAATATATGGGCAACAGATACAGAAGACAAAAATTTTGTAAATCTAATCAGAATCAAAGACACAAGCATCTGCAATAGCTACAGTATCTCAGTTGATACAAACTAATATTTCACTTTCAACAGAAATGCGAACATTTTCTAATTTTGCTGTAATTCAAAAGATATCAAAATACACATTTCTAACAGATAACAGTACTTAAATACTTTTATATATTTGCTGGCATAGATGTGACTAAACACAAAACCTATATCAAGACAGTAATATGCTCTAGGCTATGATATGATGTCTTAAAGTTTGTTATTTTTAATACATCAATTAGGTTTTATCACCTAATAAACATAGAAGATAGCATGATTAGCTTCTTAGAACATAGCTTGAAGTAGTCTAATTTGAGGTATTTATAAGATGATGTTGCATGCTACATGAAAAAAGCAAATGTTCTTATAATAAACAAAAAAATATAATTGCATTATCTGTTTTACATGTCACTTATGTGTGAAACCTGTTTAAAACAAATATTTTGGTATTATCACCATAACTCATTAATGAATCAAATGTTAAAAGGCTGTCATTTATCTCTGGAGAGACTTGTGCTATGTTTTTCCTGCAGTACATTATATGTTGTTGCCTCCTAACAACATTGTTTGTATATTGCCTTAAGTCTTTTATTTTGCAGATTTTCTGGCCAAAAAAGTCAATTCCCTGTGTATCAGTTCCACGAAAGTCATCCAACATGGTGAGCTGATAATCAAAATGAAAGCACCATAGATGATACACAAGATGCAATGCATTACAAGCCCTGATAAGGTGAGATGGAGGAAATATCCTGGGGCATTCTGTTCAGTTCCTAAACTAGGGAATTACTATTCATGCCTGCTGGCCGCCTCTGAGCACATTCAGGTGGACAGCAACTGTTAAGAGCAGCTGTTACCTGGTCTCCTCCCTGCCTGGCAGCTGCCCTGGCATCACTACCACACAGCAGACAGAATAGCCACTGCTGCTACAGTACAAAATCCCAAGCACAGGCAGAGGTCACTGGATCCCGGTTCCTCTTATGGACCAAGATCACCATGAGTCAGAACAGTGAACTGAAAAGAGAACTAAACACAGACTGACAAAGGAACTTTGTTGCATGTAAAATGAGAGAAGCTTGCCCAATCTTGAGTATGGGAGGACAACAAAACTCAAATGTATGTACTGGCAAACCCTCACATAATAAACATGGACAACACACTGTTATAAAACATGTTTTCTTTCCTGACAGACAGGGTAAGTTATAAAACTGTAGTTCCGTGTGATTAGCACTGGAAGACACTAGTGGAAAAGACTAGATATTTAATTTTCACTCATTTGGTAGAAGAGAAACATGGATAAAACCTAAGGAAAGAGGATTCTGACCTGTACATAAAGGAGCAGAAAAACATTGTAATTGAAGAAGCATAACCAAATTTTAAGGAAAAGAGTGAAACCAGACCTCTTTGCTTAGATAAAGTTAAAAGCAATTGCAAGATTTTCCTAAGTCAGTGACAGCTCTGTCTTAATTTTAAATAAAAATGAAGAAATCATAAAGGAAAGCTAGTGTTAGAACTTTTATGAAATTGTGTCCCTGCCAAGACCTTACTCTTTAGGGGTGGTAATAACTTTTAAGTTTATGGTAGCATGACTTCAGGGTACCTAGCACTTAATAGAGTTATGGTAATAATCCTTATACAGACATTTACAAAAGTAACTACAAATTAAAAAAAAAAAAATAAAAAAAATCAAAAGCTTCCTTTCTAGCAAACATAAGAATTCTGGTTCCATTGAGGCCAATGACAAAACTTCTTCTGACTTAATACCACAGTTTTACAGAGCATCTTTTTCAAGAAGAATGGCTTTGAATTTTTCTGTTCCAATTTCCAGTTCTTGTCAATGGCCAGGTTTTTCAACTTCTTATAAAACATGAATGCCTTTGACTGAAATTAACTATTGTATTCAACATTAAAAAATCTGCCTCAAATCCTGTCATTTTCCTAGGCAGTAATTTAGAATTCGAATCTCGATGAATTCTCTCCTTTCCCCAACTGAGCACCGTTGACATTGAACTGTTGTAAATTCACTCCATAGGGAGGAATAATTCCTTTTATT
Organism: Grallaria varia; assembly: GCA_013396735.1. NCBI lineage: Eukaryota > Metazoa > Chordata > Aves > Passeriformes > Formicariidae > Grallaria > Grallaria varia. The sequence continues at coordinate 28,282 of VWZG01004507.1, read as the reverse complement.
TCAATGGAGCACCTCCAGATTAATGCAGGTGTAGATGAGAACAGAGCATAGTCCTTCATTTTATATTCATGCTCCATTTAATATGTATTTGGTTTTTTAAATAACAGAATCATTGAGGTTGGAAAATGTTAGTAGAGTGAAAAAGAAGGGCTGTATCTTTTAAACTGAATTTTTAAGATTGTAAAATTTAAGAATATAGACTTGGGCAGGAATGATGCATTACTTCGGAAATCATATCTTTACAGGATGACAGCATTTTTTCCTTGCAGTGAATTTTAAATAGCAAAAGGATAATACTTTGACAAAGACATGAATGTATCAGGCATCTTCATTTCTTCTTACCTGTTATTGTGACTGGAAAATACAATTTGCATTTATTGAGAATAAAATCTTAACCACATATGCTTCAAACTTTACTGAGGAACAACCTAACAGCCATATTGTCCTACCTGTTCCTCATATTTAGCACACATTCAAAGTGAAATTCTGGTATGAGGAAAAAATTTATTTTAGCTTCTGAGCAAAAGGAAAAGTAACATTGAAGACTTCAAAATTTTCATCACAAAAAAACAATGATTTGCCTTAACCATGCAAGATTCTAATGAAAGTTACAGCTTTCCATAAATTAGAGAGGAAAGAAAATGTTGTATACAAAGGGTGAATTGTAAAAATGGGAAAAAAAAATAAACTTCATGGCATAAATAATATTACTCAAGGAGATAACTGTAAATTTAAAGATCTATTTCCAGGTACATATAAAATAAATTACTTCAACTAAATATCTTCAGCATCTTCTATGCCCAGCATTGGGGCAACATTTTTACATATCAAACAAATTTCCACTTAGCCCTTATTGGTCAATATGAAAAAAACCACGCACTCTCATAGTGGTGATTTTTTTTTCAGCTCCTTTCTCTTTTCTTTTAATTTGTTTTTCTTCCTTTTTTTCCCCTCTTAAATGATGCATGGCTTATCCTTGGCCATCAGAAAACACTATAAACCTTTTTTTTTTCAAGTTTATCTAAATTCAAACAGATTGAAATAGTGTAATGCATCTAATACACATAACTGATTTTCTTACCTTCTCTGCTTGTAGGACTGCAGCTAGTGATGTGGACATCAGAAGCGTTATAGGCAGAACTCGCTGGAATTGTATTTCCAGAGTCTTTGCATGATCTCAAGATAGATCATGTGATTCTCTGCATGCCTGCCACCCTGCCTGTAAAATGGAAATAATATTTATTATGTCAAAGAGGATGTACTCATTGTTATTTGGACTAGGGAGAGTAAAGTTTCACAGTAGTGTTAGTGCCTGACATGACACCAAACCCACCATATGATGTGCACTACAATAGGCAAGGTAAATAGGAAAAATATAAGGTAGCAAGCAGGGCAAAAGCCCACTCCTCTAAATAATTATCATTCTTTTCTGTACCCTAGCAGTCAATATCTAATATTGAACAATTTAAGATCCCTGAATGTGTTGTAATACAAATTCACTTTGACAGATGTTGATTTACACTAGACAAATGAAGACAGGGAATAATTTAGGACCTAGTAATGAATGAATTCAGGAAGCACTGTATTCATACTCACAAATGTTCTGAAATAAGGTGTAGGTTAGTTAAAAATGATTTTCAACCTTGGGCTCTTTGGATTTTCTCACCGAGTGCTCAGCTTTCCCTTCTATCTCCACATGACCATTAAAACTGTACATCATACGAAATGTGAAATATCGAATCATTTTTCAATATCGTCTTAAAGAGATGGATGAAAAATTACAAGATAACAGTGAGCCTCTCGAAATTCTTTTGGAATTTACTTGGAATTTACTGCCTCTCCAGAACAGACCAATAGTCTGCCTATTCCACTGTGGTGTCACTTCTAAAAAAAATACAATATTGTTCCTTAACTTTGACTTCATAAAGCAGTATGAGTGGAAGAACAGCCAAGATCCCTTCGCACTGGATTTGCACTTAAGCCCTGGAAAGGTTGCAAGTAGAAAAGGTAAGCCTGTATTTTGGAGACGATAAGAGGAAATAGGTTTAATACAAATTAACATTTTTGTCCCACTTAGGGCAGAATCTTTTGAAAAGTTCTAGAAGCAATTTTTGGTTGAGAACTTTTCTCATTCTTTATTGACCACATTAGAAATCCTGATAAGGAGTTAAGAAATCCTGTCAGTCACAAGTAGTGAAAATGATGGTATGAATACTGATTATTTAAAGTGTATTTCTCTTTTTTAATCAATGAATGGCTCAATTTTTCTACTGTCTCTCCAAACTTAATTCCCAGGAGGTATGGTAGAGTTTTAAATCAAAACTCACCTTACTGAATCAGATCTAGGGAAGAGTTTATTGTTATTTCTGGTGATGAATAGGATAAAAAACCTGTAAGGGATGAGACATACTGTATTAAGAAGTTGCACATCATGATTATAGGATTGTTTGGGAGCAGGAAAAAACCCACAAGAGGTAATGCACAGAAGTCTAGATTCTATCCGCACTTGTACCAAATGGTTTTTCAGACATTCTCTTTCTCTCTCCTTGCACTTTTCCTCTATCTTAGACTGAGATTGCATTTTCTTGAAATTGTATTCCTTTACACTCCTTCATGCATGTAGGTGAAAACATAAAATATAAAAACATCTATAATTTAAGAGATAGAAGTAGTATTAGCATGAAAGACTACAGTATTGACAGTCTTTGAACAGTAAGAAGGACTAATATTAAGAAAATTATAAGAAGGCTGAAGTTCACAAATCTTTCAAAAATTTTTCCATAACTTATTCACAAATATATTTTGTGAAATTCAAGAGGTCAAGGGATATGGACTTTTACTTAAAATGTTTCAAAAGCAAGCAAGCAAAATTTGTTAAATCAGGTCCATTTAAAATGCATTCTCCAAATATGAGCCAACTGACAATGAATCATCACTTTTGGAAAACACATTCAATAACTCCATATCTGAAGGCATAGANTTTTTTTTTTTTTTTTTAAATTTAGGAAAACAGATGACATTCAAAGAAAAAAAATTAATGCAATCTAGCACAAAAGTAAGGTCAAAAAGCTGTTTCATCTTAATATTAAAACTTTCCCCAAAAATATGAAAATTAAGGACAAATTAAGTTTATTTAATTCATGCTCTTGCCCTCAGTTTCCTTAAGAAATTAAATATACAGAAAATAGCAATCTATCAATTGTTATTTATTGATATAAAACCCCCACAAATAACCCTTAAATAAGGGGTTCTAAAGTATTTTTTCTACACATTTACTTTCCCTTAACATTCTCTTAAGAATTCAAATAGTTATTAAAATCACAGAATTGTAGGGAAAGAACTGTTTCATTTCCTGTGTGATTACTGCAGAAATAAGAATCAAGGATGGGTTTGGTTTTGCCTTTTATAGATACATATATCTGTGCACATACATGTTTATAATGACAAATAGTAGTGCTTAAATGTAATTGGCATGGGGGTTTTATTGTCAACAACACTTTAGGAATGGATATTTTTATACAAGAAGCTTTCAAAAATCTGTGACTACAAGAATTGAGAAAATTTATATATTTATTCTACAATAAACTAGCTTTTAGATACAGGGAAGTATATATTTTTTAGAGAGACAGATGCAGTTTGGTCCTTGAACTCGATAGTCTAGGATTTTTTCCTTGTTTTTTAGGCAGAGTGGCACTGGCAGGTTCCCATTAAAACATTGTGTTTAAGATAAGAATTTCTAACTGTTCACATAAGAATTTGAGCTTGACGAGATTTTTCAATTTAAACTTTTCTGAACAACATCAAAACATCAAAAAAACTGATTTTTTTTCCAAAATAACAGCTTCTAGAATAGATTTTACAAGGTATTCAGGTGCTTAAACATGTGGATTTGGAACATTTTGTGATTTACATATTTTGTCTAAGGGTATTAATCAGCTCACTCCCATATGTTTTCATCTCTAAAAGCCTTTCAGATAAGAATACTACTTGTTTGTTTGCTAATGTAACAGAAAATAATAGTTGCTAAATGTTTAAAGTCCATGTGTAACCTTGTATGGGTTAAGGAGTATGTCTTACAGGTAGTCAGCACCATCGTACCATATTGGTGGCTACCCCATTTTTTGAAAGACTTAATTTCTATTTCTTATTTCTTTAGAAAAGAAGAAAACCAGCAGCTTGTCACTATGGTATTAGGTGGGAGGCAGAGCATGGCAGGATATGAGTCAGTCATTAAGCCTGCTGGTCAGTAAAAAAAATAAAACCTCAAAACAAACTAAAACATCATAATGACTGGGGCAATTCTATGCAGAGAGAAAATGCATTTGACAGTTTATTCACAGATACAAATGTATTTCCAGAACATGCTAAGACAGAGAAAACATTTAAGATACCTCTTCCCTGGCTTGCTGCAGAAAGCTTCAAACATCTGCATCTTATGCATTCCTACTTTAGCAAAGTGATTGATGTTTTCTCTGGGTTAGTTCTGTATTATACCCATGCCTACCTTTGGGATTTGATCCTGTAAGGTATTTAAGTGGGATATTTATAGGGCAACCATGCTGATGAAGACCTTGTATGCTAGCTCTAGAATGATCAGAATTTCTGCTTTGGTTAAATGAGAGCAAGTATATAAATATACCTCAGCCCTTTGTCAGAAAACTGTGTGGGAGAGGCACATTAGGCAAGGTGCTAGAAGTGAGGGAAGCTCTAACTACTTGCAGCTATGACACATTATTATTCATTGCATGGTGTGTCACTCAGACTGTCATAATGCACAGCAGAGGGTATGCACATTATCAGTGCTGAGCAGCACTGAGGGGGACTGCAGAGGCACAGGTCATTTGGGGGAAATACCTCAGTGACAATCCAGGCACAGGTATGCCGCTCTTTGAGAACTGAATGTGGCAGCACAAGCTAGAGGGATCATCAACTGGTTACTGACAACCAACAACATTCATCCATTACAAATGAAGACATATTTGAAAAGGTTTCCTGAGATGGAGTCAGAATTCTGCATGCTAAGTACTCGCTAAATATTATTCAACCACACAGATAGGTCTTGGAGAAAGTGATCTGAACAAAGGACAGGTCAAATGCATAAACAGTTGCATGGGTATGGGTGTCAGCACAATGCTCTGCACTGAGGGAAAAAGCTAATTAAGAAAAGGTAGAATCTGCAGGGTCAGAGAATGCACAAATATAAAATTCCAAAATCACCCAGGAAGAACTAAAAGAAATAAGGTAGCAAAGTATGGAAATCAGATGTAAGCATCAGGTTTAAACAAACACACACAAAGCAGATGAGCCAATTAGACAAAGAAGGCAGTCAATTTCTTCAATAAGAAAATCTCAAGTTATAGCTACAAAAACTTAAAATCGTTACATATATATATTTGTAAATTAGCTTATATGAAAAAAAAAAATGTGTTACTTCCAATAAAAATCTGCTTCCTGGAGTATTTGCAGAAAATTAAATCACAATGGGCAAATTCATTTACCATCCCCATCTTTAAAATTATTGCAATATTTGGATTACTTCTTCAATTGTTCTGCTCCTCTCTGTTTTCCTTTCTCATATATAGCAGCACTCTCTGTTTAAGGGGGTTAGTTTTTCATAATTGGGGCTCTTTTTTTAATTTTTTAAATAAACTTCTGATAGGGAGTCAATAATAAAAATAAAAAAAAATGAAGTCATATTCTAGCAGCAATTCATGGAAATACTTCTCAAACATACTTACCAGGTCAGAAGACATTACTGTAGTACCATTACAACCAGCCTTGCATGAGACCTTCTAGCAGCTGATATCAGCACTTTAAAAACTTATCTGTACTTTACTCATGCTAATATTCTTCTTTCATTGGATAACAGGATATAAATCATCCTGTAATCTTCCTTGTTAAACAAAGAGTTTGTGCAATTATGATTGAGATGCCAAGCATTTCCTAGGAAACTACTAAGAGGAGCTAATGATATGCTCCTCTATCAAAAATATCAATTTGTTAGTAATATTATAATATATATATAAAACCCTATAAACTTATTACCTTTAAATTCACAAAACACCCACACATTAAGTTGTTTTGATGCAGGTCTTTTCGTCATTATGTCTAAAATCATTGCATAGGAAACATCTTACAGACCAAAAAAAACGTATCAGCCTCCTAACTTCTGGTAAATGATTCACACTAGTACCACACAGAATTTCCCCGTCAAGAACAAAAATTTTGACTCCTGTTCAATTTCTTTTCAAATTTCAGTGGGAATCATGTAAGTATCATCATCATTTTTTTATCATGATTCAAAAGTCCCAGATATCAAAGGACCTGAAAAAAACTTACCTGTTCAGATATTTAATGGTCTAAGCAGTACAAAGCATGTTCCTCATTGTGTGACCATTTCCTAACTCACTGAACAGTTTGAGCATCACAGTGAGCTAGCAATTCAGGTCAATGGCAAAGGTGATAAGGGAAGACCAGGATGAATATCAAACTGAAAACAAGAAAGGATTTATATATTCATATCTTCATTAAAAAGTCAATTTCTTTCAATAAGCACTGCACCCTCTATGATTAATTTTTCATAACATTCAGACTTGTTATCCAATGACTTCTAGCAAAGCTTGATATAAATAAAATCTTTATGTTTTTTATGGAACAAGTTAAAGAAAAATAAAGGAGAGAGAAAATATACTATGGTAGTATGTGATGTTTTGTCTAAAAGTCCCTCATTTGGGGTTTTGTTGTTTTTCTTTAATTAATATTTACAAGGGACAAATTAAATTTTGGAAAAGGAAGGGATCATCCAGTCTAGCCTCCTGCTCAAAATAGATCTGGTTTGAGCAGGTATCTCAGGGCACATCCAGTCTGTTTTTTTCCCCCTGTATTGTTAATGTGAAAGCTGGGAGCTACCATGAGAGAGAAATGGCTTAGGAATACCACCTTTCTGTCCTAGGAGCTGAATTCACCATTGCAATTTTGGTAATCAATGTCTATTGAATGGGAACCTACTATATTATATCAGAGGAATAAATAGTATCAGCTATGCTAATCTATGCACTAGAAAAGTTTCACAAGGAAAAAAATATTATCATTTTAAACGCAGAATGAAAAAACTGAAAACAGAAAAGGTGGGATCAAAGAACTAAGAATGAAGAGAGAACATCTGTATCTCAAGTGTCTCAGTAAGATTAGCTAAAGAAGTTATGATAATTACTCAAAATTACAAAATTATCAACTGGGCATTGATTGTGAGACATCCATTTTTTCTCTATGAGTTTTAAAGATATCATGCTGTTCGCTGTGATACTCTGGTGTCCCGGACATATTCACTATTGAAAATCAAGTTAGAAGGAGCAAAATTATCCAACATAGAAATGTTTATCTCACATTCCTGTCTTTAATATACACATAAAATATAACTGGTACTCTAGAACTACTACCTGAATCTGGCAGAAGCACCTCTGTTTTCCTTTTCAAATTACCTTGCCAGAAACTGGCCTAATTTAGCCTTCATAAATTTATTCTGTTATTAGGTATATGTTTCTGAACTACTAGAAATCGAGTTAAAAAGAAATTTCATGAATGATAAAAATGCAGCAAGTTTTTTTTAAAATCTTGATTAAAATTATGTAAAGGTTTTTCTAATAGACTGATTTGTAAGGTTAAATAAAGTAAAATATTTAATCCAAATAAAATTATGCAAAATACAAGATTTAGTAATAGGTAATTTTAGAATATGAATATACTATGGAACAGAATTACTGATGTTATAAAAATGTTCTGCTTTTGAATGATACTTGAAAAAACTGGGAAAGCACAATAGCCTGTGGTCAAACATGGTGCATGTCTATTGAAATGGGAGGCCACACGTATACTAAAGATTTATTCTAAGATATTTATAAATTATCAACCAGTTCCTACTGGACTTGCTCAAGCAAGTAGACACAATGACTTTCTCAGAATTACCTGCATAAGAAAAGCTGAATTGCAGGGCCAGGAGTTGGACTTCAATAATCCTTGTGAGTCCCTTCCAACTCAGAATATTCTGCAATTCTATGACTATTCATTCACCTATATAAAAAGACTGTCAGCTGTGCTTGTTTTATACACGCATTCATACATGTGTGTATGCACACACTTTGGCTGCTCCTTACAAGCAGAATAAAAATAATTTTCTGTCCAAATATCTCTCTAAATATTAACCCAGAGAAAATAACTTGGAGATACCAATAGAATTTAACAAGTATCATATGAGGAAAGAGAAAATTAAATTATCAGAAGACATGAAAAATCTATTAGGGATCAGCATATAAATTGAGGTATTTCCTGACAACTGTCATTCTTGTGCCAAAGTTCAGATAAGCAATAGAGATGTCTCACTCTGACAGTCTTCTATGCTGCCTGCCAGCACTACCATAGCATCAAGGAATCTGAAACAAAACCAAGTGATTAAAAAACTAGAACAAACGTAGATCAAACTGTATTCTTTCTTATTACCTGTTTGCAAGAACAACTGTGTAACGTAAAGATCTTCAAAACAATCTTTTATTTAAACCTGTTTCATCAAGAAACTTACCCTGCACAGCTTTCAGCAAAGGTGAGACTGATGTAAAATGCAGCACAATACACTTCCCTCTACATAGGCCTTTTTTTTTCACTGCGTATAAGACATGACCACAGAGCTGTGAAAGACTAGCTGTGAAATTGCAGAGCATTATTTTGACTTATGCCTAGTGGGTTGCACATGATTTATACTAAATGGGTTATTTAAGGAGTTACCATGTGTTGTCATCAACTCTTAAAATACCCATTAATAATAATAAAAATTTCATATGAAGTCTTAAAAATAGAAAGACTGATTTCCAATTGTTCCTAATAGAAAAAAAAAAAAAATCATAACTTTAAAACACAGTCCTGTACCTCCTCCAGAACACAGCTGGTAGAACAAAATAAGCAAGACTAACTTGTATGCATATTATTATAAATTAGCACCTGAATGAGTTAAAGCACAAATTCAACTTAATTCACAGCAACAGAAGTGAACTGGAGGAGTGGGTGAAAAAACTTCCTAGCTTTGTGAATATGCAACCACAAACTTCTTCAAACTGCACAGTAACCTTGATTGTAATTCCAGTTCCAAAATGTTCAAATCACCTACCAGAACTTGTATGTGTCCCATTCCAGGTAAACTCAGCAAATACATGAGTCAACCCTTGACTTTATTCTTGCCCTCAATAACCACCCTAATGACCGTCAAACCTGTTGCTTTGTAATGTCACTTTACAGGAGAAAGTGGTTGCACACAGACTTTTTGAAACATTTGTATTTGTATGACCTTAAATTACAAAGCACACATTTTATGCCTGCATTTCCACATTTTCTAGTCTTGTCTTAAATCCTGATACATCCTAATCAATTAATCCTTGAATAATTCTCAAGCTACTAGAAAAACACAAGACAAAATGAAGTCATTATAATGTCACTTGAATTTGCCACAAATTCAGACAATGAAAACAAAACAAAAATTTTTTTCAACAACATTAAGACCTATACAGAGACTTTTTAATAGAGTCTTAGGGTCACAGTGTATTAGAGTAAAATTAACTTCAGTCATTCTGTTAGTATGAAAACAAACCTTTTGAAGACTACAGCTCCATGCTTAGTAATCTTCCCCAAAGACTTGCCTTTCTATCAGATATGAGTCTGCAACTGAGAAATGAAAGCTGCAAAACCTTATGAGCTGAACTACTGCCATCCCTGGAGTGTATGTACTTCCCCTGAAACATTTAGGTAAAGTCCCACCTATTTCTGGAATTAATCATGCAGAAGATAAGGTGATCAGGAGTAGTCAGCATGCATTCACCACAGAGAAATCATGATAACCAACCTGATAGCCTTCTATGATAACACAACCGGCAAGATAGATGAGGGGAGAGCAGTGGATACTGCCTACCTGTACATCAGCAAGGCTTTCAGCACTGTCGCCTGTGATATCCTTAAAGGCAACCTCAGGAAGTGCAGGCTGGATCAGTGGATGGTAAGGTGGATTGAGAGCTGGCTGAATGGCAGAGCTCAGAGGGCCATAATTAGTGACACAGGGTCTAGTTGGAGGCCTGTCACTAGTGGTGCCCCCAAGGTTCAATACTGGGCCCAGTCTTGTATAACTTAAGGACGACTTGGACAAGGGGGTAGATGTGTTCTCAGCCAGTTCGCTGACAACACAAATCTGGACAGAGTGGCTGATACACCAGAGGGCTGTGCTGCCATTCAGAAGGACCTCAACAGGCTGGAGAAATGGGCAGAGAGGGACTTCAGAAATTCAACAAAGGCAAGTGCAGGGTTTGGTAGAATAACCCCAGCCACCAGTATGGGCTGGGGGCTGACCTACTAGAAAGCAGCATTGTGGTGAAGGAGCTGGGGTTCCTGGTGGACTACAAGCTGTCCATCAGCCAGCAGTGCTCTCATGGCCAAAAAGACCATTGGAATCCTGGGGTGCAATAGGAAAAACATTACCAGCAGGTCAAGGGAGGTGATCCTGTCCCTCTTCTCAGCCCTGGTAAGGCCTCATCTGGAGTACTAGGTTCTCAGTACAGGAGAGACATGGAGACCATGGAATGATTAAGGGACTGGAGCATCTCTCTGATGAAGACAGTTTGAAGGAGCTGGGCCTGTTCAGACTCAAGAGAGTTGACTAAGAGGACACCTCATCAATGTATAGAAGTGTCTGAAGGGAATCAAGTGTCAAGATGATGAAGCCAGGCTCTTGCTGATGATGCCAAGCAATAGGACGAGACAATGGGCAGAAACTTGAACACAGGAAGTTCCACCTGAACATGTGAAAGAACTTCTTACTAAAAGCGTGACTGAGAACTGGAACAAGATGCCCAGAGAGGTCATGGAGTCTCCTTCTACAGAGATAGTCAGAAGTTGTTGGGATGCAATCCTGAGTCATATGCTCTAGGGGACCCTGCTTGAGCAGGGAGGTTGGACTAGATGACCTTCAGTGGTCCCTTCCAACTTTTCCCATTCTCTGTGTGATTCCTATCAGCTGAAAAGCCAGAACAATTTTACTCTTGGAATCAAACCCAGGAAATCTGTGCTTTACTAAAAATCTTTAGTCCATGTCAGATTCTGTTGCAGTTTACTATATGAGAAAGTCTGAAATTTACATTAAAATAGGAAGTGTGGCCTATAACAGTCGTAAAGCTGTGGTAGCTACCTTAGTAACAAGATGGCAAGGCAGGGAAGAATATTTCCTTCCTTCCTAGGTTCTTCAGAATTTCCCAGTGAGAAGTGAAAATGTTTCAAACATGAGAAAGTTACATGAGTTTGTATAATATGAGCTCAAGGTGATGCAGAAAGGAGCTAAGATAAAACTTAATTTATTTATTTTATTACAGTTGCTGTTTGAGGAAAACAAGTAATTCTTGAAATCCATGGGAAAGTCACTGCCATTTTCTTTTATGAGAGTCTAAAGGGAGGCTGTAAATAGAAGAAATATATTATCAATATCTTCAGGTGAGAGTTGCAGTACAAAACAGTCTGATCACCATTTTAAAACTAAGAATAGGTTTGTACTTTGAAGGCCAATAAAAAAGACATTAATAGCCTCAGAAATCCAGAACAAAATATAAAATTTCATATGATATTAAAAAAAAAAAGGTGTCTTTTGGTCTGACATTATTTTTTTTTCAAAAATGGTTTTAGTAGAAAGAAAATGAGAGAAAATTTTATTTTAATTTGACACCAGCACATTTTTATTTTTGATTTTGTATTTAAATGGATTAGCTGGAAGATCATGAAACATGCATGCATTCATGCTTTGAGACTTTCAAAATGAGAAAGCTTTATACAAATTCAAAGGCTAAAAAATAAACCCTTTCAATAACCTCAAAATCCTAATTATTAACAGATACAAAATCTGCCCTTAAAAAATAATTTATTCATAAGAAATTGTTTTGCCAAGATTGCCATGTACACATTTTAAAACTACTTTTGAAAATGTCAATCAGTTTATAAATGGTTTGTCCATTTCCTCAAGTACTTCTGGATTATTTTCTACATCATATTCTGAAAAGCTTTATCAGATTTAGTGTTAAGTAACTCTCAAATCATTCTACTAACACTATTATTTTGCTCTTCAAATGGTTCTGTCTATGCTTAACAATAAGATTTTCCATCCAGCTTTTCTTTGTTTGGTTTCCTCTCATTTTTCTCATTTGAGGTTTCTGTATTAAAGACAGTACTGAGTTTTGCAAAGATGAAAGACCACATACCACCCCTTTAATCATACTTGCTTAAATTAATATCTGATCTCATAGTATTTGTAATTTAGGTCAGCAATTTGAGAAAGAGAGAAATAGACAATAAATATTATCGCAAAAATGAAGATGGGAGAGAAAAATGTCCCTGTATGTGACTCAGAGTGATGATTTTCAACTGTTCATTCTACATCTGAAAAGAGACAATGTTGATGCATGACAAGATACAGACCATTGCATGCAACAATGTCTTTATCATTCCTGTAACAATGCTGGTGTGGGTTTTATTAGTAGAAAAAAAAGACTACTGTCTGAAAATCTCTTAAAGTATATTGCTAGATTTAATAAAACCATTAGTGCTGAGTATCATATTACAGTGCTTTTTCAGCACTTACAACACATGAATTTTTTAATCTTAAATAGGATGAAGAGCACATACTCTCTATAACCAAATTTTAATGACTAAGAGATCTGTGGAGAGAAAGTTAAAAATAAAAATACTGTGACCCAACTCATTGCATCATCACTCGAAAGTCTGAGCATATCATTTAGGCAATACTATCCGAATGGTAGTATATTGATATCTGAGTTTTGAAATGTAACAAGAACGAATAGTTCTTGCAGCTAAATGTACCATAGAAACTACGTATAGCTGAGTCAAGAGATTTAAGGGGACTAACCAAGCAAAGAAAAGAAACAATGAAGAAAGGAACTGAGTCAGCCAGCCAAGCAACACCAAGTTACTCTATAACCGGGTGAATTGTCTTGAAGAAGATCACAAGGCAGTCACTTTCAACTTCAAATGTAGTTTTTTGTAATCACTTCAAATGTAGTTTTTGTAACCAAATCCTTTAAAGATTTCTGTTCGTTCAGTGAACGTGGTAGTGTTAACATGACAGAGGCTTTTTAACTAAGAAGAGAGAAAGCTTTTTTGCTGTTATTAGAAATATTATTCTAAGTTTTACATTTTCTTGGATTCTATGTACAATTAAACTAATTCACTGCAGTTTTCATGCTCCGTGAGTCACAGCTAACTGCAAGTGCACATTCACTTTTGGAAGACCTAGTCCAAATACAAGCCTTACAGAATGAGACAGTGAAATTCATAGCAGCTCAGTTTCATATTCAAAATAATTTTTATGGAAAATATTCACATTAGCTGCATTTCTCCCGCACAAAAATACAGAACAAAAAAACCCGAACAAACAAAAACAATCCACAAAAGCAAACAAAACCCCAAATTACNAAAAAAAAGAACAAAAAACCAAACCCTACAAACAAACAAATGCCTTAGGAGGAGAATTAATAATCTCAGTGAAAAGCACTGAGATTCTCAAGTTCTAAAAATTTGTATGAGAATTTGCTGATTCTGTAGTTTTAGGACAATCTGTTTTTTCTTTCATTTGAACACCAAAGCAATGAAGACAACTGTCTGCCATGTGTTGAAGACAACTGTGTCGTGAGTAAGGTTTGTAGATACAGTAGCCAGATAATACTCCTACTATCAAAGATCCTCATTTATCCCTTCAGTACAATACACAGCCATGTAAAACCCATCAGAAGGCCTATCAAATATTTACAAACCACTCAAATTCTACCTAAGTATTTAAAGAGTCTATAGCTCTTGTGTGAAACTTTTCTGCAGTGGACTACTTCATCTGCTAAGATAAAGAAGGCTTCCTATTGAAAAATTAATAGCAAGCTGTATGTGGAATAACTCCTATACCTGAAGGACGTGTATATCAACTAATTATAGTCTAATTCTTATCACATCTAGAACATTAAGCAATGAGTATTTATATCTTTCACAATCAGCTTTCTGAAGCTCCAGATCAGTCACATCTTAAGCACCTAACTTGCAGGACACTTTTTTGATCTTGCATGTACCTTGCTGTTTATCAGAAGTATTGTTTCAACTTCACTGTAGTGTGGCAAGAATAACCATGAAAGCCAACTAAATCTTGCTATGGAACCACAATCTCCATACAGAATGCAGCATTTCAACGACTAAGTCAGAAAGCCAAAGTTACCATCCTAATGTGGAATAATTACACTCTTCAACCCCCTGAAAACCACCTCTAAGTAGACAAAATAAGAACTGATAAGTTTGGGGCCAGAAGATCAAATAAGAAGTTGTTCATAAAGCTATTATGAACTGAGGAACTTGGGGCATTTTTATCTTCTTCTATAATTAAGAAATATTATGTACCATACCATGCAAATATGAATATTTAAAGCAGTATTGCTTATGAAAGCAATAGGAGAATTGAAGTTGCATTGTTTTAAGAAGAGTTTGAGGCAATTTCACTATGAAACTGCTGAGATATTTCAGAGGATCTAAATACTGAATTGACAAATCCGGTTGCCTTTTTGAACAGCTACCTGAAACATTTTATGTCCATTTTTTTTTTAAGTGAAACATGTTGACATGCTTTCTATCTTACTAACTATCTAATGGATGGTAGGAAAAGCAGCAAATACCAATGAAAGTGATTGAAGAAATTTCTACATTTACAAAGGAACAAAAAGCATCAAACTGACAAAAGCTGTAATGAAATGTAGCATCAAAACACAAATTGAAAGTGAAAGATATTTTTTCTATTCAGTACTCAAGTCAAAAATGAGTCAGTATAAAAATTCAATTCTTGTTGCAGCATCTTCAGGCACAAGAATGAATATTAGCCACATCATTAAAATACAGACAGACCATAACAAAGTGCTCTTGTTAAACTTTGTGAAATGTATCTCAGTAACCATTAATAATAACTAGTAGAAATATCTACTTGAGATCATTGTGTCACAAAGGGCGTGATAAACATGGTGATACATTCTTGGCATGACTGAGAAACGAATTTTGACCTGGTTGAGGTCTG
The DNA here is from genome assembly GCA_013396735.1 of Grallaria varia. Classification (NCBI taxonomy): domain Eukaryota; kingdom Metazoa; phylum Chordata; class Aves; order Passeriformes; family Formicariidae; genus Grallaria; species Grallaria varia. The sequence goes on along the minus strand of VWZG01004507.1, from coordinate 13,149 downwards.
CCATATGTGTCCTGTAAGCCCAGCTAATGAGGCAGGACAATCGTTAAACTTGGACAAATTAATATGACATGAATAGGAGAATCTGCAGATGCAGTGACAGAGACGAAAGTAGGTCACAATCTCACAATTTAAATAGAAACAGTCTAGACAGCATTAGCATGAGTCTTGTAAGACTTGTACTGAAACCTACTGCACAAATCTGTAATATCTATTTTGACTGACCAAAACCACAAGAATAGAATAANTATCAAAAATACCTATCTCCCTGATAGCATATATGAAATATTTAAAAATATTGAATCAGAGTGAGAACAGAGTAACAACATTTTACAGGAGTTTTGAAAAGGCTTGTTTTCTCAAAAGCTCTTGGTAGAACACACAGCTTTTTTTTAAAAAAAAAAAAAAAAAAAAAAGAAAAAAATTAACAACAAAAACCCTTTGAAANATGAAAGTGATTGAAGAAATTTCTACATTTACAAAGGAACAAAAAGCATCAAACTGACAAAAGCTGTAATGAAATGTAGCATCAAAACACAAATTGAAAGTGAAAGATATTTTTTCTATTCAGTACTCAAGTCAAAAATGAGTCAGTATTAAAATTCAATTCTTATTGCAGCATCTTCAGGCACAAGAATGAATATTAGCCACATCATTAAAGTACAGACAGACCATAACAAAGTGCTCTTGTTAAACTTTGTGAAATGTATCTCAGTAACCATTAATAATAACTAGTAGAAATATCTACTTGAGATCATTGTGTCACAAAGGGCGTGATAAACATGGTGATACATTCTTGGCATGACTGAGAAACGAATTTTGACCTGGTTGAGGTCTGCCATATGTGTCCTGTAAGCCCAGCTAATGAGGCAGGACAATCGTTAAACTTGGACAAATTAATATGACATGAATAGGAGAATCTGCAGATGCAGTGACAGAGACGAAAGTAGGTCACAATCTCACAATTTAAATAGAAACAGTCTAGACAGCATTAGCATGAGTCTTGTAAGACTTGTACTGAAACCTACTGCACAAATCTGTAATATCTATTTTGACTGACCAAAACCACAAGAATAGAATAACCAACAAAAGGATCACAGATATATGTAAAAAGAGAAAAAAGAGAAAAAAGAGAAAAGCTACTTTAGCTTTAACTGTGAATTAAAAATAATTCAGTGAATTAAAAATGCTTACAATATACCCTATAAATATGATGTCTAATATAAAAATAATGGATATAAAATTATTTTGAGATAATTTCCCCTCAAATGCAGTTTCCTGTATCAAAAATACCTATCTCCCTGATAGCATATATGAAATATTTAAAAATATTGAATCAGAGTGAGAACAGAGTAACAACATTTTACAGGAGTTTTGAAAAGGCTTGTTTTCTCAAAAGCTCTTGGTAGAACACACAGCTTTTTTTTAAA
>VWZG01004507.1:0-11686 GCA_013396735.1 Grallaria varia | reverse complement strand
AAAAAAGGCATCAAATTACCAGCAAAAAGCTGTTGATATAAAGGAGAAAGAGTGCTTTGTTCATTCTTTGCTTTCATATTTACTCATTTCTTTGCTCTTTTTAAGAGGATACTATGGTAATGTTGACTGGACACGTGAAGCAGCAATGACACAATGAAGACAAGCAATTGAAATATGGAATGCCTAATAGGAAAAACTGAAATATGAAGAATATTTGTGGTTTTAAATAAATGTTCTTAATTTATATAAATGGAAGAAAATTTTTTACACAAAATTAATTGCTGTGATTATCATTCAACAGTGATATAATATGTGGTCTGAGCAGTTCCCAGGTGAAGCTTCAACTCAAAATTTTTTGGAACCACAGAAACTTTATCTATGTATTGCCATCCACACCACTCTGCCCTGAAATGGAATGATCCAACAACCAATTAATTTTCAAAGTTATGAATATTATGTAGTGTGTTGTAATGAGAGGACATTTTTGCAGTAATGAGCAGGTTGTCTTTTTAGTGCTTTCTTGACCTGTGTCCCAAAATTTGAAGTGCCTGCTAATAAAAAGTTGCTTATGAAAGTGCAGTACTTTTACAAGAAGAGGTGTTAAGGTTCACTGTATGGTCATTGCCATTTTGGGTAGTTACAGACCACCAAACCCTGTACTAGGCTACCCCAACATTTTTTTCCCCCACTACAACATTCTTTATAAAACAAATCAGATATAATGTAATGATTAATATTTACATTTATTAGAATTTGGCTTTGATTATTACATCTTCTACAGACATAAGTCTGTGCACCTTATGTATTATAGGTGAGTACAGAAGAATTATAAGACTCAGATCTTTAGTATATAAGCAAAGGAATATATTTGGGTCATACGGCATTGTTTAATTTAATCTAAAGCCACAAATATTTCAAATGTCCCATTGTTCTATTTTGCTTTATTGTTGCACCCATTGGTATTTACTTGCTAATGATTGTGTATACAGGAGCACTGTCAAGCTATGATCAAAACCACACTAAGGACATGGTAGTCTAGAGGTAGATCTGCAAGGCTGTTACAAAGAAGTAACTGTGAGATTGCAGACATAATTAATTATGTTTCTGAACTTGATTGTAGCACATAACTACTAATGTCTAAATTATTTGTTTAATCAATGGATATTTGTTCATTTTTGTAGGAAAGAGTTTTCATCTATAAGGAAAAAATGGAGTTTTGATTTCTTAAAAGAAAAAAATATGATTCTTTTTGAGAGGGTTGGAAGAGACCTTTAAGATCATCAAGTCCAACCGTCCACCCAGCACTACTCCTGTAACCCCCAAACCACTAAATCATATCACCCAGTGCCAGACCCAGACACCTCTTAAACACCTCCAGGGATGGTGACTCCACCACCTCACTGGACAACTTATTCTAATGCTTGGCCACCCTAGCAGTGAAAAATTTTTTTCTAATGTCTAATCTGAATCTCCCCTGTCTCAGCTTAAGGCCATTTTCTTTAGCTCTCTCACTGCTGGCACAGTAGACGAGACCAATGCCCACCTCACTACAACCTTCTTTCAGGTATTTCTAGAGAGTGATGAGGTCCCCCCTGAGCTTCCTCTACTTGAGACTAAACAAAACCAGATTCCTCAGTTGTTCCTCATAAGATATGTTTTCTAAACCTTTCATGACTTGTTGCCCTTCAGTGCAACCTCGGTGTCCTTTTTAAAGTGAGGGGCCCAGAACTGAGCACAGTATTCGAGGTGGAGCCTCACCTATGCCAACAACAGGGGGACAATTATTTCCCTGGTCCTGTTGGATACATTATTCTTGGCGCAGGCCAAGATGCCACTGGCTTCTTGGGCACCTGGGCACACTGTAGGCTTGTGTCAACCAGCACCCCCAAGTCCCTTTCTACTGAACAGTTCTCAAGCCTCTCCTCCCCCAGCCTGTAGCATTCCATGGGTTGTTGTGACGCAAGTGCAGGACCTGGCACTTATTGAACCTCATGCAGTTGACTTAGCCCACCAATCCAGCCCGTCCAGATCCCTCTGCAGAGCTTTCCTACCCTTCAGCAGATCAACACTCCCACCCAATATTGCATCACCTGCAAATTTACTGAAGGTGCACTTCATCCCCATGTCCAGATCATCAATAAAGATGTAAACAGGACTGGCCCCAAAACTGAGCTCACATTTAGAAATGGAGATCAACATATTAAAAAAATAATGATTTACTGATGTCAAAAAATAAATTTCAAATTAAATATTATAATTAAAATTCAAACATTTTTAAGCAAATACCCATTTTATATATATATAAAAGTATTCATTTACAAGCCACTTTAAGTGTAGAGTAGATGAATATTCCTGTCCTTCCAAAACAAATAATTATGTTATTTTCAATGTAGCAGACCTTCTGTGACACAGGTAGGAAAACAATAATACTAGATAATGCCTTGTTTTTTCCCAATGTTCATATAGTTTCTTACTAGAAATCTCTTCACTGGATTTAGTCAAGTCCAGGTATATATAGTAGCTTTTTATTACTGTTTTTAGCTATTCTTTCCAAACACATGTATAGTTTTGGTCTCCACAATTACAAGCGTTGAAGCAGCAAGACTCAAATGTGAAAAAAAGTGATGCCATAAATCTCGTGTCACGAAGATCTCAAGATGAAAGACAGACATAAGCAGTGCCTTCTTGAGCTCAGAAAAACAACTTAATATTTTACATATTTAAATCACAAGTATGCTTCCAGATGAGTTTCAAGGGGGGGGAAAAAGGTTACTTGGAGAGTTCTGAGGAGTAGACCAACTTTATTATACACATCAATATCAAATGTTACACCAGTTGAAAGACATCTGTCTTGGACGTATCTTTATATGATTGTTAGTCATGGATTTACACTAAGATTCTCCCAGGGAGATTAAACAGCTTAACAGCCAGATGCTGCAGAGATGTATTTGGCATATATAGAGTTGATAAAGTTACTGACTTTGAAGTGAACAGAAGAGACTGCAAATGTTCACAGCCCTTACAATCAAAACAGCAGAATGTATAGGTAAAAAATGTTAATTGAGTAGTGTGTGGCTTAAAGCAGAAGTAAATACCAAATGGTACATGGACATTTAGACTATATGGATTACTCTACTTCCAATTATTGAAAGTTATACCAGGAAAGTAGACCTCTGCATCTAGGAAGACTTATTACCTCTTATTCTGAAAATCTTGAGAGCTCTTTTAGTGTGCCAATAACAAAGTTTTCCAATTTTACTATTTTCATAGACTGGCTTGACTCAAGCAGCCCCATAGAGATGATCCAAATTATTACTGGCATTAATAGACTTGTCAAAAATATGCCATTTAATGTAAAACATTCTATTTTTATGAATTCTAATGAATAAAAATGCCTCAGAGAGAAGGATTTCCCCAGATCTCCAGGGGAGTGGCTTCAGGATATGAACAGAAAAATTATTTTTCAGACACTGTTATATGAACTTTGTAGATAACATAAAAATATTTTGGTTTTTCTTGCAAAATAACTTTCTGGATGCATCTCTGTTATTGTTAATGACATGAATAACGTCCTGATTTCCTTCATCAAAATATCTCGTTTTGTACTCAACAGTGCAGCCCATAAAAATGCATCCTTCTTCATATCCAGGAGCAGAAAATTTCAGCAAAACAATTTCATCTATGTTTTCAAAAGTCCGAAGTTCAAAAATCTCATCTTTTGTATCTGGTAAGGACTGCTGATTATTTTGTTCGGCTTTGCAGAATTTCGTTAAAACAAATCCACAAAAAATTATGCCTGGAAGAACACTCCAATACCTTTAAACTGCCTGCAGACAAACACCTATACATTATTCTATTATTTTCTTACAAGTCACCTGCAGCAAATAGGACAGCACTCATTTTTCCCCTTAGAATCACAACACCACCAGTGCTTTTCTCCCAGGCAAGTTACAATACAGACTAGCAGGCCAACAATTGTATTTTGATACTTGGGAATACATTATATGCATTCATGTAGTGGTAACAGTATAGAAAACCCTTTACTATTAAGCCAGTGGGAGGAAACACTCCAATTATCCCAGCAAGAAGACAGCATTCTTTATCATCTATATGAAATAGACTAGCATGTTTACCTTACCTTTCAAGGGTAAAGATGCCAGTGTCATAGGAAACATCAAGTTTAGACATTGGCTAGCTTTTTTTTTTTTTTTTCTTTTTCTTCCCTGAGATACAAAGACTGTGACGCCCACAGAGAAAAAGGTTACGGTTCAGCTCCTGGAAGCAGTCCCTCTGGAGACCTCTTACAGGGTTTACTGAATGTCAGAAGATTTTGCTGTTCCTGTCTGCTAGACTTGTGCTGCAGATAGACAGCAAGATTTCAGCATACAGTTTGCCTGTTTCTATCAGCCTCTAAATTCTAATAAAAGTGCCTATGGCACTTCTCTGCTAGGAAACATTGTGCATTGCCACAGACACTCATTCCGAGAAGAAGTCATTTCAAGGCACCAGAGTGCTTTTTAAAATCTCTTATGTGTATGCATGGACAGCAGAAGCACAAGTACCTATGCACAGAAAAAAGTTACTAATGACCTCTATACACTAACCTAGAGGTGACAACAGAAATGAAACAATGCCCATGGCTGCTTTTGGTTACAATTCTGTTATTTTGTTGGAGCACTTCTGGCCATGTTTACATTTTACATAAGACACACTTTTCCTTCTGACTTTGTTTTTCACTCCTACATACATTATAGTAGCTTCAAAGAGAATGAGAAGTCATGTGTTCCACTCTGGTAGTGAGATTTCCCATGAACATACAACTAAAACTTATCTGATAATGCAATTTCAATTTCAAAGACTCATCTAGCCCCTTCATCCTTTGCCATATAAGCATATCCATGGTCACACAAAAACCAACAAAATCCATGTATTTTGTGACACAGTAAAGACCTCCAGTCGGAGGAGCATAATAGGGCCATTCTCCTTGCCCATGTATATGCTATGCCTTATTTACTCAGTAGAAAGGTAGAATTTTAGGTCATCTAAAGATTTACCAAACAAGTTGCAAGTTTTCCAAGTCAGGGCAAGGCAATGAGAATAAAGGTTTGAAATTTATCTGAAGGTCAAGTCTTTACACTGAGAAAATAATTAGTATATTTTTCAAACACAAATAACATTCCAAGGAGATGTAAATTATCTTTTGCTGAATATTGTTATTGCCCCAGCCCAATAATATTTTTATGTGAAAATTGTGACTTCCTTTCCTAAGTTGAACACAAAGAAAATCTTTCTGGTAGGTTCAGTTTTTATCAGTGCATGTTGAAATGATACTAGTAAAACAGCAATTCTGATGTGTAAGTAGAAGCTTTACAATATTTATCCACATTCTACTTTCATTTACACTCAGAGAATTTTATGGTAACTAAATTGTGTTCTTATTTTTCATACTGAAATTATTATTTTAATTTGCAACAGAAGTTATAATTCAGTCTTTAATTAAAAGCAAAGAAATAACAAAAACTACCATAAACATTTCATTCCTCAAAATCTAATCACAAAATAAAGCCAGAGTGGGACTAGACAGTAGATGTGAATAATATAAACATTCATTTAGTTAACCCATTTGGAGGTGTTTTCCCAGTTACATTCACAACCATCAATCAGGATGGAAGTTAAATTACTATCTGATGTTGACTGTTTAGTAGTTTGCATCAGAATAGGTTGTGTTCTCAGCGTCATAATTTCTAAGTGGGTTTGAGAAGTATCTGCAATTTAGATGATTCAGAAAAAAAGCCAGTGACAGGTTGGGTCACAGCTCACCCACTGAAAGGAATTCCTTCTGACTCAGTTATTTCAGTAGGGAAGGAAGTTTTCTTTAGTTTATAGTTTTCCAGTCCAACAGGTTTTAAAATATCTCCTATGATTCATATAAAGAAAGAGGACATTGAATGGAACAATAATGAAAAATGCAAAATTGATTGAAAACAGTGAGACTATTGAAAGGGAAAATAGTAGTATAGAACACCCTTTTTCTTTTAATATTTCTTTCAAGAAAGATGCTTTAATTACTGGAGTAGAATTTAATAAGGTTATAATAAAAAATTCCGACCAACTGCCATAGTCAAATAGCATACAGAATATCTTAGAGAATTTCCCAGACAATTCCAATTGTTTTTCTGTAATGACTAGTTGCATAATTCATATTAAAAACAGTGATCAAGAGGATTAAGAAGATAAATGTAGTTTCAGACTATGAGAGCATCCTAGTCAATAGATTCATTTTATTTAGAAGACAAGGTGAAAATTGTTTACAACTTATATTAGTTTTAAGTCAATTCTATTTTATATTTCTTGGGAAAAAAAAAACCCACACTGGTAACAAAGGAAGGTTATTAAGCAGAGAGGAGTTTTAAAAGATAACCGGATTTTTGCAGCCTTTCTAATGAGTCTACAAAATCTGACACAATCTTAGAAGAAGGATGTTCAAGTAAACAAAAGCTACTGTATTTACAGCAGGTTCAAGAGGAATGCAAGCAGTCCTCCATCATTTTGTGTGTAATCACTGCTTGTGAAAACGACTATTGAAGGCTGTGGCTATGCTGAAGGTACCTGACTGTTCCTAACTGCACTCAGATGAAATGAGGCAGAGATGAGAAATGAAACCACTACTATGTTCTTCCTGAGTGTTAATCTGGTTTCTGTCATAAATCAAAACTAAAAAGCTTCTCTGATGTTTCAGTGATTGCCAATAGAAACAATTAGCCACTTAGATCAAGGTGGGAGGCTGATATGTAATAGGATACAACCAAGAATACTATTTTCCCTAGAAATTTGCTGGCATCCAGAAAAGAAGAAATAATTTCTTTCTGCTTTGAACACTCATTCTAACATAAATGCATGAAAGAAGGACGGGGGGCAAAGTTTTAGACCCAGGACCTGAGACTTTCAGTATTCTTATCCCAGTGCAATTATGCAGGAGGCTCACATTAGAGGTCCAGTTGTTTGTAGTGACCGTACAGACACCTGCTCACATGTCAGGGGAATATGGGCCTTAAGAAAAGAGGAATCAGTTAACTCATTTAAATCAAGCCCTCTGTGCTACCCACTCAGCTCCTGAACACTGCTACCACATAGCTGAGAGGCAGTCTGCTGTTCAGGCTTCCACAACTGCCTGACCTTTCCTCTAAGCATATTAGCCGACAGCAGATCCAGCCGCAGCAGCCTTTTGGGGCCATGGACTTTGCTGAGTTTTATCCGACCATCAGTGTTCTGAGCCCCAGGCAAATCCTTCGGTGCTGCTCTTCTTATCACAAAGCAATTACCTGGCCTTTCTCATGGCCGTTTTGAATTTAGGGATGGAACTCACTGAAAAGGTTAAGGAGCCAAAAAACTAAATTTAGAGCTTGTTTTCAGTCAGCGTTTCTGACTTCATACCAGATGGAGCCAGCAACTTGAGGAGTCTGACAGGCAACTTGACTGAGTTGATCAGATGGTCAATTGATCACTTTCACATTTGCCAAAACATTAAGGGATAAAAAACAGAAGCATATTCTAGTGACATTAAAATACATAGACTTGAGACAGATTTCTGAAATGATTTCTGAAACCACTCTGGAGTGGGAGGATTTTTTTTCATAAGAACTGGAGACTTTCTCTCTAAGCAGAGTGACTGTAGTCTATGAACATTAAACAGTTCCATGTGGAGTTTTAGTCAAGGGAAGTACTTTGTGAAACATAAGACATTTCTCTGAGTAACTGATTGATACACTCCACAAAAGACAGTATTTGATTAATTAGCTGGAGAAGCATGAACTAAGAAGTCCTGGAATATCTGTATGCTATGCTTTGTCTTATTCTGAGCACACTTTTGTTCAGATCAAGTCAAACAGTGAAGTCTGTGACATTTGCAGATCACAACTGGATTAATTTCAAATAGGTTCAAATTGCTGGACTACCTGAATTTATTCATTTGAGATGCTGTCATACTCAATGTAGATCCAACAGGATCTTGCAGCAGACTTTCATTGAGGGCTGCCTTTCATTGAGGGCTGCCTTGCCCTTCCTCACGTTTCTTCTTACTAGACAGGAAGCTTAGAAAGAAGATATACTAAGCTAAATGCTGCCAATAATGTTTTCATTAAATATATTGCAAGTCTCTAACATTTCCAAGTAACACAATAAGAAGCTACATAGGAAAGACAAAAAATACTGCATTGGATGCATTGATATTTATCTCCTTTCATATCAATGGCAATTGTCCCTGCTTATCAGTTATATATATCTGAAATTCTGAGAAAGAAAAGAACAAAATCTCCTCTTTTGTTCTTGGGGAAAAAAAACCACTTTTTCAGATTGCTTATATAGAACCTTCTCTGAAAATATTATTTTGGTTAGAGTTGTAGTAATTCCTATAGTATAGTAATTACTAGTTGAAGACAGTGTGCAAATAATTAAAGAAATACATAGCTATTTATTTAATCTCCACCCATACAGTTGTTGTATCAAGAATTAGTCAAGAATATTGCTTAGAAGATATTTGCATTTCTATTTTTCATAGTGGGCTCTTTGCTAGCTTAATACTCTGATCAAGACTTTAAATTGTGCAACAATACTTCTGTTATATTTGTAACTGAGGGAAACAGATTCATTTCTGAAAGCAAAAGACCTCCAGAACAAAATATTGAAACATATACAGTTGCTTTTTTTAATTCCTCCATCATTACATATAGCCCATATGTTGTAATTCACACATAGACTGTGCATGTGATGAATATAGAGTTTTGCCAGCATAATATATCAGTCTTCCCTTTATCCAAAAAAGTAGCAGATAAGACTACTTATTTTAGCACAATAATATTAAAGTTTACCATGTTCAGATTTTCCCACTTAAAATTCTTTTAATAAGCCAATTCGATATCATATTTTTATACAACAAGCCATAGATCTCTTTCCCCTCCTCTGTAGTATGTACTTTCTTGGACTAATTTATGTAGATTTAATAGTGTATCTGTGCTATATAAGTAAAAAATTTTAATCTGGCCATCTGCCTTAGAAAATGCTTCCATATACTACAACTCGAAGACCACACTCAGGCTTACACTCAGAGACATCAGGGAAGATATCTACTGAAAGTTTATGAGGGCAGCAGCTGTTCAGTCCTGCTGTTTGATGCTGGTGACACCTGAAACTTTACCACTAAGAAATCCAAGAATAGAAAGATTCACAAGAGCAACATGCAAGCTTCCTGCAAAGACAGTACTACTCAGAACATTGTTAAAACTGGTAGGAATTTATGTGCAGGCAATTCTAGGAGTTTCTTTAGTAGTTTACACCTCTTTGGTATATTCCCTTCCCTTACTTGTAAACAGAACTCAGAACTGACCCATTGGTCATGCTCATTTTACGAAGGATAAATACCTGATGCTGTGTAAGGCTTGGAGCTCTCCACACAATAGAGGGTTCTTGTTATGAAGTGCCTTCAGCTAAGAAGAATTTACTCAACTGTTTACTCCTGTAGGACCTAAAGTTTACTGAGTAGAATGGTTGTTGTTTTCATTCATATAAAGTTGGGGTGATTTTTTTAAATTTTTGCACGTATATCTTTATCACAGATTCAATAGCTGATGCCAGAAAATTTTGAGCCTGTTTTGTAGCAACAACATAACATAAAAATATTAAAGTGCTGAAATGATTTTTAAGCCTAGGTTCTGTTTTCCATAGTGTCAGTGGCACTTACAGACCTAAAACTAATTGGTTTTCAATGGATTTCTGGTTTCTATTTATGTAATTAATTTATGATTATGAGACTTAGGCTCCTAAGTCACATAACAACTGTTAATAAGTTTCTATTAATGAATAATTAAGTTCACAAAGATTAACAATTAAGTGACAGATACACTGAGGGATGAAAAGTTATTAGCAAGGATTGCTTGTAGTTGTCTGATGATGCATTTCCGTTCTGACCTCTGGACTATGACTTTCAAACAAAATATTAACAGGTATTAATCTTTCCAGGAATAAATATGAATTTATCATATCAATGGAATTTAAAACTATCTACTAATGACCGTATTGTTAGGGCTTTTTTTCTGAAGGGTAGGAAGAGGATACAGGTAGGGCAGTTTTGATGAAGGAAACTAGAGATTTTTCACCTGCTAAGATCCATATATATCAAAATATACTGCAAGAACCCCTATCAATAGGCAAAATATTTTAGTCACTAGATTTACACCACTTACATAAAAAGTCTCATGGTTTTCCATTACACAAGTGATTGTAAACTGGGAGGGAAGACAAAAGGGAAAAAAGACTCCTGCTTCCATTACTAAGTTTAGTTCTGCAGCAGTAGATCCATTTAACTCACTTCCCTGAGCTTTAGATTAAGTTTTTAGTGATCAACTGATCAGAGAATGAATAGAATGTATTATGTTAACAACTCAGGCTCCTGCAATGATTATTCAGTGTGAAAATACATTCACATGGTATCTGCAAAACTTCCTTCTTTATAGTTCAGTTCAAAGTACATGTACATTTGTATATTGTAAAGGGTTACATTAAATGGAAAACACAGACAAGACAGAAAAAAATTCTTATATATGTTTTTCCTAAGGAAACACTGAACTCCCTCCACAATTCACAGCATTCAGTTGGAATATTGTTCCACGCAAAGACCAAATGAAAGGCACAGGAGAAGCAAACTATTCATGACTTTCCTAGAGGAGACAATAATAATTACAGAAGTTAAAACTCCTCTCCTTTTACATATTCCCCCTTCTATGAATTTACATTTCATTTTGAAGATAATTTGGTTTCTAGTAAAATACTTTCAGTATTCAGAAAACTCTCATTTTTGTTGTTGTTATGACATATTACGGGCAATGCAGCAATAAAACAAAGTGAGCAACTAACCTCCAGACAAATGTGTGTGAAATCAACCTCATTTCCATTGAATCGTTTCTTTTTGCCGTAGACATTTTCCACCTTATTTGAGCTCTTATGCATAGTGTTTTGTACAGCATGATAAAATTGGCAAATCACTGCAGCCCAGAAATATTCTTTCACATACCCAGATCCTAATTAGCCACTTCAACATGTATTTATTCTTTTTGTTTGTTTGTTTTTTAAGAAAATGAAAATATCATTACATTAGCAAAAATGGAATCTCACCAAAATGTGTTATAATTTTTATCTATCTCCTTCCTTTACCTCTATTCAGTAATGCATTTTTTGGAAACTGTTTTACTGTGTCATGTAAAATAAAAGACACTGTGAACCAGTCATGCCTCTTCATTTTTCTTGATGAATTGTATTCTGATTCCCTGCCTTGACTTTATTACTCAAAATGGACAGAAACAGCCTTAATGGCATAATTAAGTATTACTGATAGCAGGCAACTAACCAGGCCAAAGAAAACCATTTTTTTAAATTCACATATTTGAGTCTTAGTGTTTTAGCCTTCTAGATAAAGCTCTTACGTTGTTGGTAGAATCTCCAAATCAACCCATTTTAAATTTTATCTGAGATATGCAATAATGCAACAGAATTACTGTTTACCTAAACCAGTACTAAACTTCTCCTAAACTACAGCATCAAAATACCATCTTCCAGAAGAAACTATGTGTCTCTGCTTTGGCATTTAGTGACTAAGAATGTAAGTCAAATGAATAGATGAATTAGATAAAACTAT
>VWZG01004505.1:70904-87550 GCA_013396735.1 Grallaria varia | reverse complement strand
CAGAGTTTCCCCCTCAGACATCGTTGCTGTTCCCCGCCAGACACCAGTTTCACCCTCAGTCTCCAAGGTTGTCCCCCACAGACACCAGTTTCCCCCTCACACTCCGGGGTTGTCCCCCACAAACACCAGGGGTTCACCCTCAGACTCCAAGGCTGCTCCCCCACAGACACCAGTTTCCCCCTCACACTCCAAGGTCATTTCCCACAGACACCGGAGCTTCACCCTCAGACACCAAGGTTGTCCCCCAGAGCTTCACCCTCACACTCTGGGGTTGTCCCCCACAGACACTGGACTTTCCCCCCCAGACTCCGGGGTGCCACCTCGGGCCCCTCAGCCTTTCCCAAGCCTCTCTCCCCCCGCCCCGCTCCCCTCTGCTCTCCGGCAGCAGCTGCCCCAGCCAAGTGGATAAATAAGGAACACAAACACAGCGTCCGACCTGCTGCGGAGTGAAATTCCCACTGCAAACCTCGCCCCAGCAAAGCTTTATCTTCTGCCTTCAGGGTCCGGCCCCCACCAAAGGCACCAACGCTGATACTCAGAGGAACATGGAAGGGTTTGGTTTGGGAGGGATGTTAAAGATCATCTCATCCACCACCCGCCATGGGCAGGGACACCTCCCACCAGCCCAGGGTGCTTCAAGCCCCGTCCAACCTGGCCTTGGACACTCCCAGGGATCCAGGGGCAGCCACAGCTTCTCTGCCCACCCCGTGCCAGGGCAGGATTTCTTCTGTATATCTCACTGAAATTTCCCCTCTTTCAGTTTGAGCACATCACTCCCTGTCCTGTAACTGATGAAGAGAACTTCTACCAGAACATCTCCCCTTCAAAGTCAGCATGAAGTTAAGGGAAGGGAGGAGTAGTTTTACTGTTCAGAGGAAAACAGATTCTTCCTCAAGCTGTTACTAAAAATACCAGGTTTTTTGTGTGGGTTTATTCTGTCTGACACCTATGGCAGCCAGAAACTGCTTGTGGGCAGAGAAGTAGGACCTAAGAGACCAACACAAGGTGAAAAAAGGGGGTTTTTTTTCAGCTTTGCAATACCTAAAACCCTTTACCACAAGGAGTAAGTTCTTAGCAGGCTAACTCCCATTTTCTAAGGCATGTAAGAGCCGCAGAAAAAAATTGGGGCAGCGAGGATGTCAAAAAAATCCTGTTTATGATGGACAAATGTTAAGTAGAACTGTACAGCATAGGAACTTGTAAATGTCATAGAAATATTTCAGTATTATTCAGTAACTGCATAAAAGTATATAAAAAAGTATATTTAATGCCTTGATTCGCTCTTTTGTAAGCTGAGTATTCTCTGCCCCTGTTATTTCACTTTATCAGCTTTCTCTACACAGATACAGCAGTTCATCCAGCAAAACAGGCTTCAGAGAAATCCAGTGACAGGGCTAAAGAACAGAAAATTTGAAGAGCGGTCTGGTTGAGAGACCAGCCTTCCACCAGCCCAGGTCTCTCCAAGCCCCCTCCAACCTGGCCTTGGACACTCCCAGGGATCCAGGGGCAGCCACAGCTTCTCTGCCCACCCTGTGCCAGGGCCTGCCCACCCTCCCAGCCAGCAATTCCTGCCCAATCTCCCAATGTCTATCTATCCCTGCCCTCTGGCAGTGGGAAGCCATTCTCTGCGTTCTGTCCCTCCATCCCTTGTCTCCAGCCCCTCTCCAGCTCTCCTGGAGCCCCTTTAGGCACTGAAAGTGGCTCTCAGGTCTCCCTGGAGCCTTCTCCTCTCCAGGTGAACCCCCCCAGCTCCTGTAGGGGAGGTCCACACTCACAGAATGTTAATAAAAAGACATTTGTATGTTTAGTCCAGAAATACAAGTTGGACAACACTGGCTCATATGCTATAAAGTAACAGTGGCTCTCCCTTATTCATCTCCTCATGTACCCAGTGATTTGTTCTGTGTCTGACTCCGATGAGTCGCTTTCCTCCGAAGAAGGAGAGTTCTGCCATTCCTGGAAGTCCTCACGACACAGTGCTTTCTCCCCAGTCCCTGTGTCATCCTTTGCTTCCACGGCATGAGCACACTGCCAGTCCCCTCCATCTTCCAGGGAGGGGAGAGCAGCTGCAGGGCTGTCCCCGCTGCCCTCCAGGGTTCCCAGCAGCACACTCTGTAGGTTAATGGTAAAGCAGGCGGGGCTGATTTGCCTGGCAGGATAGTCACAACCTCCCTCGGAGAAAGGGCTTAGCAACTCGCCCTCCATGTCTCCATCTCCCCCGAGGTGTGTGCCGTGCTCCTCTGAGCTCTGTGGGGCCGGCGTGTCACCGGCCCGGCTGCCGCTGTCCTCGGGGCTGTTCACAGAGTACTGCACCTGCGGGCTGCCAGCGCTGGGGACAACCCTGCTGAGCCCCTCCCGCCTCGCATAGTCATGGTCCCACAGGGCACTGCTGTCCTCGCTGTCCTCGCTGTCCTCGCTGTCACTGCCACCGCCCCCATGGGCCGGGGCTTTCACCTCCCTCTGAATCACCTCCACAGAGTCTATTTCTTCTGATTCAAGTACCCAAGGTGAGTAGACCAACCTCCTGATGAATTCCTAAAGGAGTAAGGGGAATTGGAAACGTCAGACAAATTAGCACACAAGCACAGGAAAACCTGAACAAAAACACCCTCAGTCTTGAGGTTGTCAAACTATATGATTCCTTCTGTCCCATGTTTTTGGGTTTTCCTGCAGAGTTCAGGACATATAGGATTGTTCCCTCTTCTTCCTTCCTGAAAATCACAGAATCCCAGAAGGGTTGGATTGGGAGGGACCTCAAAGCCCATTCAGTGCCACCCCCTGCCATGGGCAGAGACACCTTCCACCAGCCCAGGCTGCTCCAAGCCCCATCCAACCTGGCCTGGGACACTTCCGGACACTTCCAGGGATCCAGGGGCAGCCACAGCTTCTCTGCCCAACCTGTGCCAGGGCCTGCCCACGCTTATAGGGAAGGATTTCTTCCACATATCCCATCCAAAGCTACTCTGTTTCAAAAACAGCCAAAACACAACAGCCCTCACTGCAAATCCAGGCACACTGGGCAGCCACAGAAACAAAACAACACAGGTGCCAAGCAGTGCCAGGTATGAAATAATTCTAAGTTCTGAGGTCTCTTTCTATACTAAAAGCTCATTTTCAAAACACATCTTAAACAGGAGGGGAGTCTTGCAACTCTCTCTGAGCTCTTGCACTTACCTTTCATGGCTGATCAAATTTGGTGTCCTTTAGAAATTACCATTTGAAGCAATTTTAACATCCCAAGTCCCATTTTCCTTCTGCACTTTGGAGGATTATTGAATATCCAAAGCATAAAGGGAAAATGTTGACAATAAATAAAAAAAAAAACCTTAGACACTGCTTGGCAAAGTCACATTCAGCAATTTTAGGGATGTGAAGGTAATGACACAGGAAAGGACATAAATATGGGGCAGAAAGTCCTAGAAAAAGGTGATCCCAATCTGCTCTGGGTACATTTGCAGAAAATGGAAAATATTTATGCTGAAAAACACCATAGATTTAAATGTAAAAGAAGTTGGAGGCTATAAAAAATAAAACAAAGAAGCAAAGACAGATAAAAACATTTGTGCTTGATCAATCTCTTCTATGAAAATAAGAAATTAGCAGGCTCAGGACTGGCTTCCTCAAGTGCTAAAACACTTGATCACAGAATAAGTCAAACAGATTATTTTATTCAAAATAGTGGAAAGATTCTTTCATTCAAAGTAGTGGAACAATTTGTCCTCCAGTCTTTCCTCACAGGGCAGGTTCTCCAGCCCTTTGCTCACCCCCAGGGCCCTGCTGTGGACCCTTCTCCAGCCTGTCCACATTTCTTGTGCTGTGGGGACCAGAACTGGGCAGAATATTCCTGTCAAGGACCGAGTAGGATGATCCTTTATCTCTGTTAGTAACTTGTCAGAGAAGGAGCAAGAAATGGTTTTTAGAAATACTGAATATTTATTCTTAAGATCAAACAAGACTTAGCAGCCTATAGATTTTCCTGGACAGAGGTAAACTGCAAATTAAGCATTCTGTGTTCTTACAATATTTGCACCCAACGCACAGGATCAGAAATTCGAGGTGGTAATCTTCCTGCCCCCAACCAGAAAGGTTAAATGTGAGAACTATTACATACCAAGGCACGTGGAAGTGATTTGTTTTGAAGAAAATAACCTCCTGCATGCATACACTTCAAGGCACCGGCTATGACCAAGGAGACACACACAGCACCTGCAATAGCAGTTCCGTGATAGCCTGGAGAGCAAAAAAACCACCAGATAAACCTGAATGAATGAAGTGCACTGTGACCACATTTCACATTCCACATTCACAACAGCTATTGAGAATTACTGAAGAATTTTGGTTAGAAGGGATCTCTGAAATTTAAAATCAAAACAAGACCAAATCTCATATTCAGGAATTTAAAAAAAACCAAAACATTACTCCATCTAAGGCAATTATTTATGCCATGAGTGGAGATTTCTGTGGCTCACAGGACCACCAAGAGATTTGTTGGCCCAAAGTGAATGGTGTTTTTATATTTAATTTATAAATCCCCACAATGTTTATCTCCTGGAAGGTACTTTCTTTCTGATACTGAGCCCCAATCTCTGCTCCAAATGAGCAGGGCCAGGAGCCAGGAAGGGCTGGAGCTGTGCCAGGGCAGGGGCAGGGGCATCTCAGCAAAAGGCTCTGCCCCCAGAGGGTGGTGGGCACTGCCCAGGCTCCCCAGGGCAGTGGGCATGGCCCCAAGGCTGCCACGGCTCCAGGAGCCTTTGGACAAGGGGACAGGGACAGGGGGATTGGTGGGGTGTCCTGGGCAGGGCCAGGAGTGGCACTGGATGGTCCTTGGGGGTCCCTCCCAGTTCAGGATATTCCATGATTCTATATCACATATTATTTTTCAGGATTGACTTGTAAATCTCCCAACATCATTCACCCAGACAAACCCTTCCAGCACAGTCACCTGGTCGAGCTTCCTTGTCCGAAGGGACACATTTCCAGGGAGAGGGGATGGAATGTTTGTTCAGGGATGCAGTGATCACAACAGACACACAGTAATTCCTATTCGGATACAATTCTTCAATGACAGTATTAAAAACTTCTTCAGTGGTTTTCTCCCAAGGCCTCTGCCAATGAAAGAAAATATTTTAAAGTCAGTTATTGGCCTAAAAAAAGATCCTTGGTCACTCTCCCAGACTCTGTGGTTAAAGATTATATTGGCCACTGTCTTTGTTTTCTATATTTCTATGTTTTCTTTTGCTTCTATTCACATATTTGCTTCAGGGGACCTGCTCACCATTTTATGCTGTGTTTCTCCCCAAAAGCACAAATAAACCCCAAAGGTCTTTACCTTATGCTCTCTATCCTGTGATTTCAGCGTTATTTCGTAATCAAGCTCTTTATATATATCAATTAAAGACAGTAGTTTTCCCTTTTCTCTGAAGTGAGAGGTTGGCAGCTTTATGGTGACATTTATGCAGTTTAGACAAGGAGTGATATTAACTTCTGGTGGTCCCAGGAATGCTATTGAAAAACAAGAAAGAGAAAACATGATGGAAAAAAATATACACTATATATTCAGTACCAACTGTATTTAGGTGACAGATATGGAGCTGACTAAGCAGACTTCAGAGTATGCCACTGCTGGAATTCCACAAGGCCTTGGAGCATATAAGTCTCATAGTCAAATTATGATTTCCCACCTGACTAGATTTTAAAACCAGAAAGGAGTGGAGGGAAGGGAAGAAACTGAGAGGGGACAGAGGGCTTGCTTCAGAGAGATGTGAGCTTTGTATCCACCTGACAAAAAAGCTGAGGTTAATGCACAGAATAGAATTACAGAAAGTTTGGGTTAGAAGGGACCTTAAAGCCCACCCAGTGCCACCCCCTGCCATGGGCAGGGACACCTTCCACCAGCCCAGGTTGCTCCAAGCCCCATCCAACCCGGCCTTGGACACTTCCAGGGATCCAGGGGCAGTATTGTGTCATGTACAGACAAGTGGCTATCATATACATTTTATTTCAAAATCAGATTTTTAACTTCAAATTCATTAATCAGAACGACTATCAGCCACTAATTTTAAAGAGCTTAAGTGTTGTCACTGACTTATGAGATATTGTATACAAATAGCCACTGATCCACTTAGTTTGGAGTCTCACTGCAAAGCCAACATATAATTTATACATCAGCTGTCAACAAAACCCACTAAAATGAGAAATGCAGACAGAGAACTTACTCTGAGTTAATGGCACAAAACGCAGCAGAGAAGAACTGAACACCTTAGTTCCTACGATGCTCTGAACAAATGCACGATACTCATCAGACCTGTGCTGGAAATCCTCTGTCAGGTCACAGGACAGCTGTGTAGTGCCTGAACAATGCCTGGCCATTGTCCAGTTCCAGCTCCTGTAAAAAACAGCAAAATTATCTGAATTCTCTGATATAAGAAAGCATGGGAGCGTGACGGAAGCATTTCTCAGTGAAAAAAACAAGGAAAGCTCAACCGCAGTATTTTCACAGAATCCAGGAATCACTGAGGTTGGAAAAGCCCTGCCAGCCCACGAAGCCCACCCTGTGCCTGATGCCCACCTTGTCCCCCAGCCCAGAGCACTGAGAGCCACAGCCAGTCCTGCCTTGGGCACCTCCAGGGCTAGGGACTCCACCACCTTCTTCCTATTTGAGTCAATAAATATTAAAATGTTTTATTTCTACAACTTGCCTGCGGTGTTTGTACAGCACATTATAGGATGCTGGCACAGCTGGATCATTATTTGCCTGCCAGGAGAGAATGTGCTGAAAATTGGACGATTTCATTTGTAGGTTGTAAGGAGGCCCTCCCAGAACTCCTTCTGGAAAGGAAAAAATAACACAAACAAACAACCAACCCACCAATAGGATGACAAACAAATGTAAGACTGTAACAATTCTAATAAATAAACCCAGTTCGATCAGCTGAATATTTGTCCCCAAATAAAGCAACCAGAGGACAGAGTTCAGCACAAGAGACACAGCAATGCAAAGGACAGTGCTCCTGGGTTATATTTCTATTAAGTTCCTCCTTCAAAAAGCACGAAGTTTTAAAATGAAGCTTGGTGAGGATGTGCAAGCTATGAGATGTGTTAGGAAAAGCATTTGAAGGTGATAAAAATTCTTACCAGGCAAACTGCAAACAGCTGTGGCCAGAAAGCTGATGTACACTGGAAATGGAAACTGTGTATTAATGTACTGGTGTGTCTGCAGCAGGATCTGAGTTTAGCTATTGCCAGTATTAATTCACAACATCCTCGGTATTCCTTCAGGGAACTGTTACCTTTTTTTCACCTCTTGCTGCCACTTTCCTCCACATCTTCCTCCTGCAGAGCCTGGGAGAACTGGCCCCTGTCACTAAACCAAGGCTCTGAGGAGATGGCTCTCGGATCACTGCACCGTGCCCAGGCTTGTGCTGCTCCCTCCAGACGGGGTTCAAAACTCAGTGCGAACCAACACATCCAAGATGCTCTTATCAAATACTGTCTTAGAGGGCTCTGACTGGATTTCAGGCACCTCACTCTACTAAACATCATTTCAAGTCAAGACAAGAATCCTAGAACTGATCTGGGAAAAGACTTCATTATTGCTGGAATCATCCTCACAGATCATGGATGGTTTGGGTTGGGAGGGACCTCAAAGCCCACCAGTGCCACCCCCTGCCATGGGCAGGGACACCTTCCACAAGCCCACGTTGCTCCAAGCCCCGTCCAGCCTGGCCTGAGACACTTCCAGGGATGGCACAGCCACAGCTTCTGGGCAATCCAGAGATTCCTACATCCTGCTCTATAACCTCCCTAAGAGACTGTTCATCCCTCCAGAGTCTCATGGTACCCAGGATTCTTTTCCTTGACCAACCCAGTCTTGGATCATTCCTAGCTTTTCAACACAGTGCTTCAAAACACCCTGGAAATTATTCTTCTGACCATTCTAAACTTTTTCCTCAAGCTTCTCCAGCCTCCCTTCTGCTTTCTGAATGCAATAGGAACTTCCTGTCTCATTTTAAGGTACTTTGTGGTCATTTCTCTGACTCATGAGATGTTAATTCCCACACTCAGTCGGCAAAGAAGTTACTACTTTAATTTGAAACATGTTTTTTTTCATGCTTTAGATGAACTCCATGGGAAAATCTGCCAAGTTACTTCACTGTTTTCCCTAAAGCTCTCTTTTGTCTTGACCTGACGCATCAAAAAGATGTGTCACGGTAAGAACAACTGTGAAAAGAGAAAAGTACTCTGGAACATAAATTAAAACATAAAACCATTTATGGAGATCCACAAATAATGGTTGGGCAGCACTGTCACAGAATGGTTGAGGTTGGAAGGGATCCCTGGATTCAGCCCCTGACTGTGTGAGATACAGAACCAGAATACATATTCCTGGGGACTCAGAATAGTTGTGTGTCAGTGGAATTGACATGCTGGGAGAATTTCCTCACGGATTAATGCAATGATTTTACAGTCTTTGAGTACTTCTGCAGAGAACTGGAAGAGGAAAGGAAAAATTTCCTCCTTGATTGAGTAAAGAGATCTCTGCAGAGAATCTTCGTGGCCATAGAGAAGTCCCTTAAGAATTGCCTTTCCTTTAGTGGTGGGCACACACAGAACACACCCAAACCCACTCAGGTCCTTAAGTTTGCAGAAATCACCTGGGAAGGACACTTAGCCAACAGTCTCTTATAAATGTGGCTCTCTGGACATGTGTCTCACACATACTAAGCTGTGCTCCCAGCAGCCCTTCTGGAATGAGATGCAAAGAGATCAAACAGCAAACTTGACTTGCACATGCAGGAAATTTATATTTCCACAGGACAGGAAACTCCTCTCTGAAGTTTCACTTTGCCATTCAAACCACAGACATGCTCGTTCTTGTTCTTCTACATTAGTACTGAATAATAAACATCCCCTCAGAAAACTGCACTAAGAAGTAGAACAATTGATTTCCTGCCAGGTAGCAACAGATCATCTACTTGGAATAAAACATCCAGAGGGGACAAATAACAAAGCAGTAGTCCAACTCTTATTATTCCTTATCTGACCACAAGCTCAGGTTTGTAATTAACTATGCCAGCTGCCTTTCTGGTGCATTTCCTGTTGACATAAATGTTTCCCTAGTCTGTCCAAATTTAATTTTTCAAACTAAAATCAAATTCGATTCATCTGGAGTTCAAACAGCCTCTGAACTTTGTTTCAACAAATATCTTTAGCAAAGAAAGTTGACCACTTGCAAAACTGTTTATGTTACACTGTTACACAAGGGACACAGGCAAGAAAAAAACCTTTCAGATCAAGTGGGAAAATAAAGACTGAGGATATGTAATTTGTAAACTGAATGGGGAATTTTCTTTACCATCTGGGTCTACTTGGAGTTTCTAGTGATCCCTGGGAGTGTCCAAGGCCAGGCTGGACAGGGCTTGGAGCGACCTGGGCCAGTGGAAGGTGTCCCTGCCAATGGCAGGGGGTGGGACTGGATGGGCTTTGAGGTCCCTTCCAACCCAAACCAGTTTGGGATTCTGTGATGATGATCTTAGACTTTTTACACAATTAAATGATCCTAAGAAACCACCTTCTCACTGCAACTACAGCTCAGCCAAACAATGTTTGTTTACCTGCTAATCCAGAAACTGAGGAATGCTGAAAAAATTAAAATATGGAATAAAACCCAACACAACCAACTAAAGAGTTCATTGGACATTCAGAGAGGCAGAATCCCAGAATGGTTTGGGTTGAGAAGGACCTCAAAGCCCATCCTGTGCCACCCCCTGCCATGGGCAGGGACACCTTCCACCAGCCCAGGGTGCTCCAAGCCCCCTCCAGCCTGGCCTTGGACACTCCCAGGGATCCAGGGGCAGCCACAGCTTCTCTGCCCACCCTGTGCCAGGGCCTGCCCACCCTCCCAGCCAGCAATTCCTGCCCAATCTCCCAATTTCTATCCCTGCCCTCTGGCAGTGGGAAGCCATTCCCTATGTCCTGTCCCTCCATCCCTTGTCCCCAGTCCCTCTCCAGCTCTCCTGACGCCCCTTTAGCCACTGGAAGGGGCTCTCAGGTGTCCCTGGAGCCTTCTCTTCTCCAAGCTGGACAATCCCAATTCCCTCACCCTTTTCCAGAGCAGAGGGGTTCCAGCCCTCTGGTCATAGTCTATGTATGGAATGGAGTATGTAGATATAAGGCACAAGATCCTCACCCTGTGAATTATTCCAGGGAGAGCTCTATAAACACATGATGGTCCCTTTCTTTGGTAGCTCACGAGGATTATTAGTGAAAAATGCACTGCAATAGAAAATCCTCTGTAACAGAAAGGTTCAGGTTCTTACCAAGCTGATAGAAAGGCGTTGGCACATCCATCAGGATTCCCATGGAGATTAACAAACAAAATCCCCTGCTTGGAAAATAAACGTTTTGCTTCTGTACCTACAAATACAGCAAAAACGATCACATTTGGCAACTCATCCTAGTAAAGTATCTCAGTAGAGTACTTGCAGCTAAACCAAGGTCTATGTACAGGGTTATTTTAACCTCTCCAATGTTCAGCAGAGGTCAGTGATACCGAAAGTGCTACTGTTTTGGGGAGGGCAATGATCCTTATAATTTTATAACAATTTTAGTCCATTTTATGGCAATAGCACTTCCCATTTTTCACGTGGAAAGGGCTCTTACCACTTCAGATAAAGACAGAAAGCACTGTATGATTAATTACACTAATTCTGCATTAAGATAATATCTGAAAATTCCATGCCACTCACACCAACTTCATAAATACAATGAAAATAAACATTGCTTGGCTTTGTTTGAAATAACACATTAACTCATCACTTGCAAAAAATGTTTCCAGAAAGAGGGCAGATGAAGAACAAAAAAATCACAAATTTTAGGGCAGTTATGGAATTTATATAGTATTTTTTAAAGCATAAGATCTGTTAAAATATTCCCCCTCTTCAATGTTATTATTCTACTCTATTTAATATCCTCATGGTATTAAAATTCACAGGATCTGGTTTTGAATTAGCTGGGTAAGGGTATAACTATTTCTAAAGAATCTTCTCCTCAGGTTTAATAAAAACAAATTGCTTTTTAATTTAGAATTATTTGAAAATATAACTGAAGTTATTTTCCCTGCAAAACAAGCATCTTAAAATTGAAAATCATGAGAAAGCATACATTCATATATTAACATGGTGTATAACCCATCTGTTAAAATCAGGTGAATTAAAAAAAACAAACCCTTCTCTGAACCATCACTCTTCCCTTGCTCAAAGTTCAGGCAGGACTGGAGGAAGTCATTGCATAAACGTTGGGAACTTGCACCTGTGCAACTCATAATCTTAATTCCACAGACAAAGAGAACATTCTTTTCCTTTCAGTTTGGTTGCTTTTATTAATTCATTCAAGCATGAGAATATTTTAAACAACAGCTGCACCTGCAGGGTCAGAATTTCCAGGTTGTTCACAAATTTCCCACAAGGAGAAAGCCTTGAGGACCCTGAATTCACTTAGCAAGTTCCTTCCTTTATGTGTTAATCCCTGCAATTAATCCAGGCCATGTTCCAAGCACTCCAGGAACAGTGTTGTGCAGATGGATTTACATACCTTGGATCCTTGCTGTCCATGCTGTCAGCAATAACAACTATTCCACTCTTGGAATCTCAAGTGGCTCCTGGATGCCCCTGGATGCTGAACAACAGGCATGTCTTACATGATGCATATTGAAAGCCAAGTTGTGTGTCCAGCACCTCGAAATATGTGAGAAAATATGTTATAATGTGTTTATCTCCAGGGCTGAACAGCTGTCTAAAGCTGGATGTCCTCTGCAGATCTACCAATGCCAGCGAAACTCCAGGGGAAATTCCAGGGCAAACCCATTTCTGTCAGAACTCTGCTGAGCTTTTGTGACTCTTCCCTTCAGAGCTCCAGCAATGCCTGCAGAGAAGCCACGGAAACACCAGTGAGTGCAGCCCACACTGCACCCCAGCTTGTGCTCACAGGAATCCCACTGGAAGCTGACTGGAGCCCCCAACACTTCCAAAACTCAGTGCCACACTTCCACAGCATCCACAGCTGAAGTTCATAGAATCCCAGAGTGGTTTGGGCTGGAAGGGACTTTAAAGCCCACCCACTGCCACCCCCTGCCATGGGCAGGGACACCTTCCACCAGCCCAGGGTGCTCCAAGCCCCGTCCAACCTGGCCTGGGCACTGCCAGGGATCCAGGGGCAGCCACAGCTTCTCTGCCCACCCTGTTCCAGGACCAGCCCACCCTCCCAGCCAGCAATTCCTTCCCAATATCCAATCTATCCCTGCCCTCTGGCAGTGGGAAGCCATTCCCCGTTGTCCCATCCCTCCACGCCTTGTCCCAAGTCCCTCTCCAGCTTTCCTGGAGCCCCTTTAGCCACTGGGAGGGGCTCTCAGGTCTCCCTGGATCCTACTCCTCTCCAGGTGAACCCTTCCAGCTCTCCCAACCTGGCTCTAGAGCAGGGGGACTCCAGCCCTGGGAAGAACTTAGCAGCTCTCAGGTGCAGGCTGGGTTGGGTTATATTTGCTTCCAATAAGAAAAAAAAAATTAAAAAAAAGGCAGTTTTGAAAGTCAATGGCTTGTATTTCAGAAAAGCTCCACCACAGCTAAACAGAAAACACACCCTGTTCTTTGAAATATGCAGGTGCTGCATTTATTTACAGAAATCTACTCATGGGGATATTGTGAGAGAGAGAGACAACACAGGAGACATTCCAGGCAGGGAAGTCTGCAGATGAATGTTCTACACCTGCACAGGTATATCTCAGAATGGCTGGGGTTGGAAGGGCCCTCTGGAGATCCCCCAGTCCAACTCCCTGCCCAGGCAGGGTCACCTGGGGCAGGTGGCACAGGAACAACCTCCAGGTGGGACTGGAATGTCTCCACAGAGGAGACTGCATGCCCTCCCTGGGCAGCTCTTCCAGGCTCTGCCACCGCCATGGGAAGAAGTTCTTCCTCATGTTGAGGTGGAAGTTGTTGTGGTTCAGTTTATGGCCATTGCTCCTCATCCTGTCACTGGCACCAGTGTGTGGGACCATCCTCTGACACCCCTTGGAGATGAACACAATCACTTTTACCCCTGAAGCCACAGGAACCACGCTGTGGGTTGTGCTGTTGTTCCCACTGTCTGCTGCTGCGGGACTTTGAGTAAGTCACTTCTAGGGGTAGCAAAATCATCCAACCTTAATAACCCAAGGGCAGTAACCAGCAGCCTGTTTTCCATGGGCTGCCACAGTGTGGGTGAAGACACAGCCTCCAGCTGGGGCAGGGCAGGGGGGACATGGGGAGGAATTTGTGCCTGGAAAGGGTGGGGAGGCCTTGGCAGGGGCTGCCCAGGGAGGTTTGGAGTGCCCAGCCCTGGAGGTGCCCAAGGCAGGACTGGCCGTGGCACTGAGTGCTCTGGGCTGGGGGACAAGGTGGGCATCGGGCACAGGGTGGGCTCGGGGGCTGGCAGGGCTTTTACCACCTCAGAGATACTGGGATTGTCTTTCCTATCATCAAAGTCATTAATGAAATGACTGAAGTGAAGCAGAATGAGCACATCCATGGCGAATCCACACTCGGCACAACCCCTTCATTCTGACAACCATTAATAACGTGCCCTCAGAGGGACCAACGTGGGACACAGCAGGGCACACCGACAGAGCCCTCGGGGGCTCTGGCGCGACACCAAACCACACCAAACCACATCCCAGCTACAACAGGCCCTGGCAGAGCCCAGGGGAGCGCTCAGCGGCATCTCCCAGAGTGCCTGAGCACCGATCACAGCTGCAGCAGCCGGGCAGGCCGGCCAAAGCCCTCCCCCGGCCCGGCCTGGCACCGGGGGCGGCCCCGCTGCGGCTGCTCCCTCAGCGCGGCGTGAGGGGAGCGCGGGCCCACAGCGCTGCTCTGCAGCCGTACCTCGCGGCGGGGAGACCCCGCGGGCTCCGCTGCGGCTCCTCATCGGCGGTCATCGCTCCCCGCCGACCCCCATCCATCCATCCATCCCCCCGGGACCGCCCGCGCCGGGGCCGAGCTGCAAATGGCGGCACAACGGGGTGCCCACGCCCCCAAGGAAGAGGCCGCGCCCACATCCACACAGGCCGCGCCCACATCCACACAGGCCACGCCCATACCGCCACATACTCCGCCCTCATATATAAGGCCACGCCCCATCCCGCCAGGCCACGCCCCATCCCCGCCAGGTCACGCCCCATCCCCGCCAGGCCACGCCCCCACCGTCGCCTCTCTGTCCCCAAATCTCCTGTTTTTTCCTGTTTTCTGCTGTTTCTCTGCCCATCCCCGAGCTCGTCTCGCTGCCTCTGCCCTCCCAGCGCGCTTCGTGTTGAAAATGCTGACACTGCGCTTTCCCCCACCCCGCCTTTAACGTTTTCTTCTCCCCTTTCTGCTGTTCATTCCTTCTGTCTCCACTCCTTTAAACTTACGAGCACAGCAAGAAATGAGACCTTCAGGGTTCTCACCAGCCTTCCGCACTGTCTCCAGTGATAACCATGGAATTACAGTGCGGTTTGGGTGGGAAGGAACCTTAAAGCCCACCCGGTGCCACCAGGGACACCTTCCACTGGCCCGGGTTGCTCCATCCTGGCCTTGGACACTCCCAGGGATCCAGGGGCAGCCACAGCTTCTCTGGGCAACCAAGATGATTATTATTATTTCCATTTAAATTATTATTTCCATTTCCCTTTGCAGAAGATGGGAAAATGTTCTTTTATAGGTGAGATGACTGAGGCAGAGGCATAAGGTGTGTTTTCAAAGGCGCCTGACCCTTCCAAGCCCTAGTGATTGTAGGGTGGGTTACAGCACGTTGGCAGTTCTTGCAACTGGGAATAAGTCAGGAACGACTCTTTTAGGATTACCTGGTGTGTTGGGGGCAAAGCAGAGCCAGAAATCAGTTTTCACAAATATTGAGACAAGTCACCCAGTCGTAGCAATTGCCAAGATAAATATAAATGATCTCTAATCATGATCTGTCTGGGACTTGGTGGTGAACAGATATATTATAAATACAAATATTACTTCCAGTCGTAGCTGTTCCCGACTCTGGAGCACTCAGGAAAGGGCTGTCCCTCAGGAACTGGCCCAGTGCAGGCAGGGAGGGCCACCAACAAGGACAAGTGGAGAACTGCCTGCAGAATTCCAGGGGAAATGGGGAGCCTGCTCTTGGGCGCTGCCTTAGTAAACACTGACTTTCTTTTCCACAGAAAACGGGGAAGAAATTGCACAGCTGAAAGTCCCTGGCCTTGCAGACAGGGTTTCCTTAGTTCTGTTGGGGGGGTGTATGGACAGGGAGGAGGAGAGGAGGCTCGGGGGGGCTTCACTTCACTGGGGCCTCCCAGTGCCCAGAGGGGCTCCAGGAGAGCTGGAGAGGGGCTGGGGACAAGGGATGGAGGGACAGGACACAGGGAATGGCTTCCCACTGCCAGAGGGCAGGGAGAGATGGGATATTGGGAAGGAATTGGTGGCTGGGAGGGTGGGCAGGCCCTGGCACAGGGTGGGCAGAGAAGCTGTGGCTGCCCCTGGATCCCTGGGAGTGTCCAAGGCCAGGCTGGACGGGGCTTGGAGCACCCTGGGCTGGTGGAAGGTGTCCCTGCCATGGCAGGGGGTGGCATGGGATGACCTTTGGGGTCCCTTCCAGCCAAACCACTGTTTGTGTTCCTGCACAAACCCCTCTTTCTGTGCCTGTCCCAGACTGGTCCACCGCTCTGTGAGGAACACCCAGCGTGGTGCTTGCAGGAGGTCAGTGCTGGATGAGGAGCAGCTCC
The DNA here is from genome assembly GCA_013396735.1 of Grallaria varia. Taxonomy (NCBI): domain Eukaryota; kingdom Metazoa; phylum Chordata; class Aves; order Passeriformes; family Formicariidae; genus Grallaria; species Grallaria varia. The sequence goes on along the minus strand of VWZG01004505.1, from coordinate 71,775 downwards.
TGACACGTGAAACACCCCTGAAAAGCTGGCCCGGGGAGCAGGGAAGGGCTTGGAGGAAGCAGCTGAGATGCTGAATTTCCTGCTCCGTGAAGGCATCTGCCCTCTGCTCCTCAGCTGCTCTCGTTGCAAAACAAGGCGACCGGAAACAAAATGCAGAGTTCACCCTCATCATCTGCTACGGTGGATCAAATTCAATTTAGAATATTAGAATCATTTAATGGCTTGGGAAGGACCTCAAAGCCCCCCCAGTGCCACCCCCTGCCATGGGCAGGGACACCTTCCACCAGCCCAGGTTGCTCCAAGCCCCGTCCAGCCTGGCCTTGGACACTGTCAGGGATCCAGGGGCAGCCACAGCTTCTCTGCCCACCCTGTGCCAGGGCCTGCCCACCCTCCCAGCCAGCAATGCCTTCCCAATATCCCTCCATCCCTGCCCTCCTTCAGTTTGAAACCACTGCCCCTCCTTCTGTCAGTACCTGTCCATCTTAAAAGTTCCTCTCCCTCCTTTTTATAAGACCCCTTAAATTTGCAGTAAAATTATTCCTTAGGATTAAACGTGCCCCTGCTAAGCCATGAAATATCTGATTGTTAAAAGAGCAGGGAAGTTTAAAGCTAGATTTAAAGCTGATATAACAAAGGTTCACTGGCATAGAAGGAGTCACTTCCATCCCTTTAATGCAATCCCAGTCTGGTTTGGGTTGGAAGGGAAGTTAAAGCCCCTCCAGTGCCAGCCCGTGCCATGGGCAGGGACACCTTCCACCAGCCCAGGGTGCTCAGTTTGCTCTGCCCTGGCAGAGAGAGGGGTCTGTCCTGGCAGAGAGGGGGGTCTGTCCTGGCAGAGAGGGGGGTCTGTCCTGGCAGAGAGGGGGGTTTG
>VWZG01004505.1:48888-70472 GCA_013396735.1 Grallaria varia | reverse complement strand
GGGTCTGTCCTGGCAGAGAGAGGGGTCTGTCCTGGCAGAGAGAGGGGGGTCTGTCCTGGCAGAGAGGGGTCTGTCCTAGCAGAGAGAGGGGGTCTGTCCTGGCAGAGAGAGGGGTCTGTCCTGGCAGAGGAGGGGGTTTGTCCTGGCAGAGAGAGGGGTCTGTCCTGGCAGAGGAGGGGGTTTGTCCTGGCAGAGAGGGGTTTTTTTTTCTGCAAGGGGATTGCTCTTTCACTGGGATGGTGGCAGAAACCTTTCCCTCCCTGGGTTACTTCTTTCTGCGGTTTCTGAGCAACTTCAGTTTCTGCTGAGAGCTGCTTCTGCTTGCACGCCCCGAAACATCCTGTTTCCTGCTGTTCATGCTCCCCGTTTCTGACTGCGTGGTTGTTACCAGGGATTTCAGGGTGCAGAATAATTCCCACAGTAGCTGGCTCCAGGTAGGTTTGTTGGGAAAATTGTTCTGAGCTGAACTGTGTGGACTCCTCTGAAACTTCAGTGTCCAAAACCAGGACAGACTGACCCTTCCCTCTGCTTTATTTTAAATTTGTGTACAACCCTAGAATTTTTCTTTTTTTTATGTTCATGTTTTGCGAGCTCGGATCAGAAAAAAAATGAAAAAGTGAAAGGTTTTCAAAAGTATTTTTAAAGCTGTTCCCGATTAAAGAAATTGGAAGATGTCTCTTTTGGCCTGAAGGTGATGCTGTTTCTCTAGGAAAAATGTATTGGAAAATTCACTGAAGAGCAATAATTTGGGAGTCTGGTGGGAAGTATTTGTGTTAAAATTCAATATACACCTATTTATGCTCTTTGAGTGTGCTGGCAAGTTTTTGTAAATACTTTGGAGGACTGACACCTCCCTTAGCAGAGCTCAAAAGGCCAGGTTGGACGGGGCTTGGAGCACCCTGGGCTGTTGGAAGGTGTCCCTGCCCATGGCAGGGGGTAGCACTGGGTGGGCTTTGGGGTCCTTTTCTACCCAAACCACTGTGGGATTCTATTCAATGATTCTATGATTACATAAACGAATAAACAAACAAACAAACAAACAAATCCCCCTCCAGATGGCTATGCAGGAAACAGTGTTTATCCTTGCCACTTTATTTGGTAGGAAAGGTGTTGCCCCCCTCCAGTGGAAAATTGTCCTTTCCTTTCAGGAAATACTGTACCCTTTTTCCTAAAGATGGTGCTCTCTGAATCTAAACATTGTAAAAAAAGCTCCATGTTGGCACAAAGGACTTTTTCACCTGCTGCTGCATATTTTCACAGCTTACTCTGAGTGTGTGGTATGGAGTAAATGTAAGCCTGCTTTTATTAGTCCAAGTGGTAATAATGATGTGGAGACATTTTTTGTAGAAACAAGCTGACATATGAACTCTTTTCCATGGCACATATTACCATATAATTCTTTTCCACCCCTGTGCTGTGGCCATGGCTGTTTGCAAGGCAGATGCACAGACAATACTTTAGATCCCTTCTCTTTTAATGGTCAAAGCTTTAATTTAAACCATGGGAGTGTTTCATTATTGATTGAACACAGCATTCTCTTTTCCAGCCTATTAATGAAATCCTTTTTCCTGCTTGTGAGATACTTAAAATATTGTTAAAAAGTTCTGGTTTAATACTTATTAATTGGAAGATCGAATACAGAGAATTAATTTGCCTGGCTAATATTATTTATTTGTCCTCTTTATTAAAATGGTTCTGTTTGCCTGTGCTGCCTTGATATATCCTGTGAGATCAGCTGGGATCTGGTTTGGTGCCACACTTCCAGTGAATTTGGTTTTCATGTAAATATGACCTGTTAAGTCAAATTCCTCATGAATTTGTGCCCCCTCAGTGAAGTCAATTAAACCTCACAGGGTTTGCAGTTGGGGGTGCAGAATCTGGTCTCTGGGGATTTATATTCATTAAAAACCAGCACTGAATGAGAGGACTATCAAGTGCTTTCTGGGGCTGCTCAACACTCAGAACAGGGTTGGTTTTTGGCTCAGAATACTCAGTTTTAGAAGAACTTCAGCTGGCCTGTCATTGATGAGCACGTGGCAGGGGGACAGAGCTGCACAACCCTGAGCGTGTGGTAACAGCACTCCCAGGGTGGGACCTTCAGTTTCCCACTTTTCTCAGGTCAGCATAAGCACAGGAACATGGAATAAGCATTTCTCAAAGCACATCCTGCATCAGCTGGGATTTCACTGTCTGCAGCCTTTAAATTCAGCGGCGTCCCCAAGGGCTAATCAATATTGATGGCAATTAGTCTACACACGAGCTGAAGTGATAACTTCTATTTTCCCTGGTTTGCTTTGTCTCTTCACTCAGATGTACCACAGAAACTCCAAAGTGATAAAAAGGTTGTGCTGAGCTGACAGGAGTTGGATTCATTTCAAGTCAGGTGTTGTTCCGTGACAGGCTCCGTTGTCCCTGTCCTTCGGGAGGAGGAGGATGTGCAGCAGCCAAAGGATGAAAAGTCCCAACCCCCTTGGTTTGAGGGACATGTGAAGGTTGGACCTCAGGGGGCTTTAGTTCTGATTTCCCTTTTGTAAAGTTCAGCATCTGGGAAGCTGGTGGCTTCCCAATCCCGGGAAGTTTTCCCTCTGGGTTTGGCAGGCACTGTGTCCAGTGCGGGGCACACACAAACCACCCCACGGCTGCTCAGCACGGGTGATGAAACGCTGGTGTTCCTGTGGCCCTGCAGAAACTGACATCCTTTACACCCTTGGTCTTACTCTCATGAATTGTCTCAGTGAAACCCATGAGATTATGAAATCCTTACGTGAGTGAGTGTGAGCAAAGGGGCTGGGAATGGGGCAGAAAGAGCAGGGAGTGGTAGAGAAAGGGCAGAGACCCTTGCCTTGCTGAGCAGAGGGATTTTCAGCCTACGAAACCTGCCAGCCTTTGGGCATTTGTTTGCAAGTGCCCGACCTACACACTGGTGTGGAGCAAAGATCTCTGCCTTCGTGGTCTTTGACTGCTCCTTTCATGTTTGGAATAGGGTATGGTGGGGTTTTTTTGCCTCGTAGGAGTGTTTGAGTAAATGGGAAAAGAGCAAGTGGAGTGGGTCAGAAGTTACCCAGCTGGTGAAGGGCTGAAGGTCCCACGTGCAAGATCACGGGGCCATCAGTGTTGGCAGAGACCTCCAGGACCAGCCAATGCCACCGTCACCAGCCCCACCACGATCACCCCTAATCCATGTCCCCACGGGCCACGTCCAGACACCTCTGGGACGCCTGCAGAGACAGGGACTCCACCATGTCCCTGGGACACTCATTGCAATGCCTCCCTTAATGGCACGTCAGAGCCTCTTCCATGAGAAAATCACAGTTAATATCATCATAACCCCATCTGGAGCTCGGTGCAGTAACCAACTGCTAACTATAGTTCTGTACGGGATGGGGATTTTTAGCTTGCCACGAGATCCCTTTCTACTGGGTCTGTATCATGGGAAACCCCGGAAAGAACCCCTGAAACAAGGAAAGGGTGACCCTGGAGAGCCCCATGGAGGGAGCAGTGGAGTCCTTGTGGCCACTCAGGGCTTTCTCCCCCTTGCAGGTCCCGCGGGACCCCCGTGCAGGGAAGCCCGGGAGCCCCGAGCAGCTGAGCTGGAACCCTCCTGGGCTGTGTCCGCAGGCACCGACGCTCCTGGGCAGCCGGTTCCCAAGGGGAGAGCTGGAGCAGGAGAGCTTTGCCCTCCAGCCCTCCCTTCCCCGGAGCCTTTGGCAGCGGACCTGACCTTTGGGGCTTTATTTCTGCTGCTCGTTAGGCCTTGATTTCACAAAAATTCGAGCTCTTTGCCAGCCCCCCAAGACTGCAGAGCAGCAAAACTCCCAGCACAGCAAGCTTTGGTGTTTCCCTTCCCCCTGGGTGGATCTGTTTTGCTGGTGGGGGTATGGGAGGGAGCATTTTACCCTTCCAAGGACACAGACTGCTCTGGCCACTGGCCCTCAGTGGCTGCAACAACACGGAGAATTTAGGAAATTAAGCTTTTTTAATTTAAGCTTTCTTTTGGTTTTTTTGCATATGGCAGGACAAACTGCTTGCAGGAATTGTGTGGAAAATAATTCTTTAGTCTGACTCCTATTCTTTAGTTCGGGAAAATTCTACATAGCTTTGCCAGAAGATGGCAATTGGAAACACTGTAAAACTCCATTCATTTAATTTTACAGTTTGAAGCACCTTCTCATAAAAGGATTTGGTTTGTAGTGGGGATGTGCTGTTAATTATCATTAGCCCTCTGCTTTTGATTAATGCTGCTAATTAGTTTCTGCCCTTGACTTATTCCAATTAAGGAGTGGATGCCTTGGTGCTAAACATGTGGGCATATTATCTAATTAGATGAAAGAAACAGGGACTGTCTTTGTAGGTAATTATTTTAACTTTCGGGGGTTGCTTTGCACTACCCAGAGCTGGGTCTGGCTCTGGGTGATGGCACAGGAGATGCTGAGGCTCCAGGAGATCAGATTTTGGGACAGTTCTTCCCTTCAGGAGTGGCCAGGCCTTGGAACAAGTGTCCCAGGAGGTGGTGGAGCCACTGGCTCTGCAAGTGTTGAAGATGTGGCCCTTGGGTTAGGGGTGATCCTGGTGGTGCTGGTGGCACTGGGTGACCCTGAAGGTCTCTGCCAGCCTTGGTAATTCTGGGATTCTGGAATTCAGACCTTTGGCAAGACAACCCTTAGTCCTGATCTCTCTTGACACAACCCACTTGGGAACATCTGTAAAGTTGCAACATGCAGGGACTGCCGTGAAATTCAATATTGATTTACACTGAGTGTTTGTTCAAAAGCAACAGTTTTTGGACCAGTTGGGTTTATAAAACATTCACGTCACGTTGAATACAGTTTATTTAAGATTGCATAAACGTGTCTTCCTCATCCGTTTGACAAGGTAAATTTGAGTGGCCAAAGTGGCCATTTCTTCAGAGCCCTCTGAATCCCTTGTAGGGAAGCCACTATACAAGTGCAAGGTATTCCCGTGGTGATGGTGCACTGTAGTGGAATTTCATGATTCTGCATATAAAACCAAAACACTATCATTTTGCTTGTTTGCTTAGACAACTCACTTTACACTTCTAAGTAATGGATGAAAATCCAGAGAGGATTAAACTAAATGAAGGAACAGATCATTTTCAAACACTAAAGCCCGACAGATCCTGGAGTTCCAAAAGCATGAACCAACCAAGTTTCTTCAACTTTATTTTAGAGAAACCTTAGCATCCCTTTGCTGTGAAAATGAATTTTACCCCAATCTATATTTATGCTGCAAACATGGTGCTGGATACCACTAAGGACTCAGTTCTCACATTGCCTTTGTAAATTTGTCCAAATTATTCTTGTGTTCCAAAAAAATGGGAATTGTTTAAGGGTTCCCAGAAGTTTCAGAGTCATAAGGTGGTGGTTTGGGATTTGTTGGATTTTGGGTGGTAACGCTAAGCCCAATGTCGTGTCCTTGGACCCAGGAGACCTTGAGTCTCTTCCTTGCCCTGAACTTCCCTGTTGACCTCTGCCTGTGCCTCAGCTGCTCCCCTGGGACATCCAGGGAGTGACAGTGACTTTCAAAGGGAAGTTTTCTCCCTTTAGCTGTGTTGGATCCCAGTTCTTGTTTGTAAATATTTGTAAATATTTTTTGTCCTTGAGTGACAGGGCAAGGGGGAATGGCTTCCCACTGCCAGAGGGCAGGGTTAGATGGGCAGGGACACCTTCCACCAGCCCAGGTGGCTCCAAGCCCCATCCAACCTGGCCTGGGACACTTTCAGGGATCCAGGGACAGCCACAGCCTCTCTGGGCACCCTGTGCCAGGGCCTGCCCACCCTCAGAGGGAAGGATTCCTTCCCAACATCCCATCCAACCCTGCCCTCTGGCAGTTTAAAACCATTCCCCTTGCCGTGTCCCTCTGTGCCCACAGTCCTGGGAGCCCCTCTCTGCTACCAGACCCAGCACTGCTGCTGTAGCTGCACCTCCTTGGTCCTTTGCAGAGCATCCTTCTGGATGACACAGCTGGATTGTACCTCCTCCAGCAGCTCTCCTGATCAGGAATTCTTCAGCTGCAGAGAGCCTTTCCCTTTTGTCCTATGCGCTAAAGCCAAGCCACTACCCCCTCAGTGACTGACAATGACATTAAAAGTATATTCAGGGAAGCTGTTTGGGTTGCCAGCCCTGGCGGTGTCAGTGCATGGCGCCCTCATTACCATACACATGGCATTAAATGCACATTTCCAGGGAGGGTAAGCAGGAGCTGGTGCTGAAATGCCCCGGAACAATGCAGTGGGATTTGTGCAGCCCCCTGAACCTGTCCCCCTCAGTGGATGTGAGAGCATTAACTCCTCGTGGGTGAATGTGTTATTGACTCTGAGTAAACAGCTCTTTTTAAAGACCCTGCAAAGTGTTATTGGCCGGTAATACCCAGTAAACAGACAAAGAACACACTGTGGCAGTTGGGACAAAGGGGGCAGAGAGAGGGGTACAGATAATGAATCATTAATGATCAGGAGTTGTGTGCTGCTTTCCGAGAGTTGCCTCGGGGAGGTGGTGGGAGGGCTGAGCCTCCTCCATGTGCTGGGCTCCCCTCCCTCCCTGGGCAGCCCTTCCAGCCTCCGACCACCCTTTCCATGATGAAATTCTTCCTGAGAATCTCCCCGTGTAACTCCCAACAGGCCCCATTTATAGATTTCATTACTTACGGCTTCACTCTGTAAAGTTTCAATTTTCCAAATGTAAAATCTTAAAGCTACGCAGTGTGAAATGGGGGCAGAAAAGGAGTTATGGGCCATTATTTTAAAGGCAAAACCACACTGGTTTCCCTGTTGAGGAATTTAGATGTTTAAGGGATTTGGAGACTCCTCAAAATGATTTATTTTCTTGAAGCTGAGAAGGAGATGAAAGACAAGAGTAAGACAGAGACCACGTGTGTTTGAAAGCCAGAAGATGCAGAGTCTGAAAGAGGGGCACTGTCTCAGCCAGGGCTGATACCCAGCCCCAGTCATTGGTGTTTTGGCAGGGGCTGCCCGGGGAGGTTTGGAGTGCCCAGCCCTGGAGGGGCCCAAGGCAGGACTGGCCGTGGCACTGAGTGCTCTGGGCTGGGGGACAAGGTGGGCATCGGGCACAGGGGGGGCTCCGGGGGCTGGCAGGGCTTTGCCAGCCTCAGCGATCCTGGGGTTCTGTGAAAGAGGCACATGGGGTCTTGCTAATAGCTCTTGGGTCTGGTGGGAAGGACCATGAGCGGGCTGGACAATGAAGAGCAGCTTGTTACCTGCTGAAGTGGGGAGGGTTCCTCTGGCCCCATAAGCGAAATCCCTTTGTGCTCCCTCCCTTCATCCCTCCCCATCTGCCTTGGAGAGCTGCAGAATTCACTTTGCAACTCAACTTCTGGCCCAGGAGGCCTCAGGTGATCTCCTCTGAGCCCCGGGAAGGGGCTCTGAGTCCTGTCCTGGAAGGGGAACACCCTTGGCCTTTGGGTTGCAGCACTGGTGCCCATCCCTGAGCCCAGGCTGTGGGGCCAGGGCGTGATGTGGAGGAGCAGCAGGGAGGGCAGGGATGCAGGGACACCTCGGGCTCGCTGGCTGTGCTGATCCAGGGTTTTCCTGGCCGGGCTGGTGCCCTGCGCCGCTCCGGCGGGGCCGGGGGCTGTTCACTTGTCTGCTTGGTTAATTAAGCCTGGCTGCCCGGGGAAGGCCCATCTGTTCCAGGTAAATGGTGTTGCTATTTTCTCCCTTTGGCAGGCGGACAAAAAGCTCCCATCGGTTCTTCCAGAGGATGGACGGGCAGTCTCGTGTGCCAGGGTTTGTATTCCTGCCCTGCTTTCCTGGTGGCACAGCAGCCAACACGGAGTCACACTGAGAGTGCCATGTGTTGGTTTAAAACCAGCGTGACTCGTCCCCGTGGCTGGGCACTGAATGTTTGCAGAGCATCAGCTCCTCCTGCTCTGCTTCCAGCAGCGCCCGTGTCCTTCGCCTTCTCCGACATCTCCTCTGGCTGCAGCTTCACAGAATCCCAGTATTCCCAGGATCCCTGAGGCTGGCAAAGCCCTGCCAGCCCCCGGAGCCCACCCTGTGCCCGATGCCCACCTTGTCCCCCAGCCCAGAGCACTCAGCGCCACGGCCAGTCCTGCCTTGGGCCCCTCCAGGGCTGGGCACTCCAACCCTCCCTGGGCAGCCCCTGCCAAGGCCTCCCCACCCTTTCCAGCCACCAATTCCTCCCCATGTCCCACCTGCCCCTGCCCTGGCCCACCCTGAGCCCGTTCCCTCTCCTCCTGTCCCTGTTCCCTGGAGCAGAGCCTGGTCCCCCCCAGGTCCCCCTCCTCGCAGGCAGGTTCTGTGTTACAACCCTGGTCCCTCACCTGCTCCCAGCCTTGTTTGGTGCTCCAGAGAGGGACATGGGAAGGGAAATGTTTACCTGGTGTGACAGTGAGCTCATCATGTCACACACACTCACACGTGGGTCGCTGGTGCCACGAGAGCTGCAGGTTTCTCTTGGCACCATCTGCCCTGGCCACACAGAACTGCTCCGTGCCCCATTGCAGGGGCTGGGAACTGAGGCACTATAAGGGCAGAGAAGGAGGTCACGCCAAATCCATGGGTGTGATCCCAGTGTTCCCAAAGCCTAGAGGACCCCGGGGTTCCAACCCACCTTCGCTGTTGCTCTGCTTAAAAAAATCATCAAGGTCGAAAGAGCCTCTGAACCTCCCCCAGTGCCACCATCACCCAGCAGTGCCATCGTCACCGAGCAGTGTCATCATCACCCAACAGTGCCACTGTCACCCAGCAGTGGCATCATCACCCAGCAGTGCCACCCTCACCCAGCAGTGTCAGTGTCACCCAGCAGTGTCATCATCACCCAGCATTGCCACTGTCACCCAGCAGTGCCACTGTCACCCCCAGCAGTGCCACCCTCACCCAGCAGTGCCACCGTCACCCAGCAGTGCCTCCATCATCCAGCAGTGTCACTGTCACCCAGCAGTGCCTCCATCATCCAACAGTGTCACTGTCACCCCCAGCAGTGTCGTCATCACCCAGCAGTGCCACCATCACCCTGAACCACATCCCCGGGGGCCAAAACCAGATCCCCCAGTGCCCAAGTGCCTGGTGAGGATGCTGGGGGAGATCACAACCTCTGTGCACAACCCAGCCCGTGCCAGTGCCCTTGGAGAAACCCCTGCCAAGGCCACAGCGTGCCCGTGTCCCCCCGCTGAGCTCCTTTGTCCCTCCCTGCTGTGCCTGCTGTGAGCAGCACTCACCAGTGAGGAGCAGGGACAGGCTGCAGGGACAGCCTGGGGGCTGTGCCACCAAATAATGACTCCAGTGGAGCAGGTCCTCGTTGGGAATGTGGCTTTATGATACACACCCAGATATTTGGGGTTGTTAGAGCTGCGAAGATGGTTTGGGGTCTGGAGGGACAGCGTGTGAGGACACTGAGGGCACTTGGGGTGTCCAGCTGGAGGAGAGGAGACTGAGGGGACACCTCAGTGCAGGGACACCTTCCTGGGGAGGGGCAGAGGAGGGGCAGGCACTGATCTCTGCTCTGGGGGGACCTGAAGTTGTGTCAGGGAGGTTTAGGTTGGATATTAGAAAAGGTTCTTCCCCAGAGGGTGGTGGGCACTGCCCAGGCTCTCCAGGGCAGTGGGCACAGCCCCGAGGCTGCCACAGCTCCAGGAGCCTTTGGATGATCCTCTGGGGCACAGGGGGTGACCCTTGGGGATGGTCCTGGGCAGGGCCAGGAGTTGGACTGATGGTCCTTGGGGGTCCCTTCCAGCTCAGGATATTTCATGATTTTCTGATTAAACCAAAATAGTAATGGGGAGCTGAGAAGTGCAATCCAAGTCCTACAGAAATTGGGAAGGGGCGTGGGGACTGACTGCTCTGCTCTGCTCCAGTGCAAACTGGGATTGCTGGGGCAATGCCAGTTTCAGTGTGGTTACCCCATGACGGGGGAATGTGGCCACCCCTGGAGATGGGAGTTAAAATAAAAGGAATTTTAAGAGCTTTGCCTCATCCCATATGAAAGTCTTGCCTGGGACTTGTCAACCTGCTGCTGGCAACGCAGCTGCTGCCCAGAATGCTTAGGGATGTGCTGGAATGGAAGAGCTTTTAGTTGGTTTTAATTTTTAAAATTGATTTTCATTCTGAATCAAAGGTAGAGTAATATGTGAGGGCACTGCTGTAGGTCCCCAGGTTGAGCTGGAGATGAGAAGGTCCCCACAGAAACCAAGTACATCAGAGGGACGCATTTGGAATTATGGAGTCTCTGAGTTGGAGGGGACCCACAAGGATCATCAAAGTCCAACTCCTGACTGACTTTACTAACACTCCTAAGCAGTGAGTGCTATAAACAGAAGAAAACGCATCAGAAATATTGCCTAGAAGGAAAAATGCAGTGTTTAGCGCTTCCACAACCAACAGGAAAAAAAATCTCCATTCTAAAATTTCCAGTGGCGTTGAGAAGGGACTGGCCCTGTGTGGGCAGTGCCTCCCACAGCTCTGGGACTGTGCCCTGAGCAGGGCAGGGCTTGGTGCAGCTGCACTTGGAGCCACCAGCCCAGCTGCCTGTCACAGTTCTGCCTCTGGGCACAGCTCTGCTCACAAAGTGACCACAAAGCTGCGTTTCCACCATCGAGAGGAGCAGGGTCTGGGGGAAAAAGCCCCAACCTTGCTCTTTGTCATCAGGTCTGAGGGGTTTGGGAGGTTCTCAGGCTCCTGCCTTCCCTTGGCTGGGCTTCCTGTGACGCCAGCATGGCTGAGAAACCATAACCCTCCCATGTCTACAAACATGCAGCAGCTTTCCGGAAAGCCTGGAGGTGCACAGCCACATCTGAGCTCTGTTTGTGTGTGAGCCCTGCTTGCTGCTTGGGGAAGAGGCTGGGTTTGCTCTGCCTCCTGCAGCTCCTGGTGCTGCTCTGTGCCTGTGCCTGTGCCAGGAGGGGCTCCTGGTACAGCCCTCCAATGGGGAGTCAGTGAGCCACAGGATGGCTTAAAGGGGCCTTAAAGACCACCTGGTTCCTCCAGGTATGGGATAAACCTGCCCAAAGCCAGCCTGTTCCACCATGGGATAAACCTGCCCAAAGCCAGCCTGGTCCAGGTGGGATAAACCTGCCCAAAGCCAACCTGTTCCCATTTGGGATAAACCTGCCCAAAGCCAACCTGTTCCCATTTGGGATAAACCTGCCCAAAGCCAGCCTGTTCCCATTTGGGATAAACCTGCCCAAAGCCAACCTGTTCCCATTTGGGATAAACCTGCCCAAAGCCAGGCTGTTCCAGCATGGGACAAACCTGCCCAAAGCCAGCCCCTTCCCACAGTGGGAGAGCACAGGGACTGGAGCACAGGAGTCACTGCCCAGCCCCAGGACTGTCCTGGAGGGATGTGAGCAGTCACCAGCCCCGTGTGTCACAGCAGTGAAGCCACTGCTTTGAACCTGCTGGTACAGCCTCGTGTCCCTGTCCTGTCCCCTGTCTCAGGAGTTGAAGGGGGCACAGTGGGAGGAGGAATTGAGTCTCTCTTTCCCCAAAACACCCTTTTTCATCCACCTGCACCCAAAGGAGAGGGTAAGAACTGTCTCCATGTGTCTCCAAGCAGTTGGATTCTCCCCTGAAAATAACAGCAATGATAATCCCATGAGGAGTGATGGGAGCTGGCACATTTTTAGCAGCAGCAAGGACCAGGGAACTATTTGCACACCAAGGATCATAGAATCACAGAATCACAGAATGGTTTGGGTTGGGACCTCAAAGACCATCTTGTTCCTACCCCCTGCCATGGGCAGGGAATCTTCCACCACCCCAGGTTGCTCCACGCCCTGTCCAACCTGGCTTTGGATGGGGAAGGTTGTTGAGTCGGCTGCAGCGACTCGATAAGCCACCAGAAGGAGGCCATAACCTATGAAAGACACAGGTATTGCTTCTCCTGGGCAATGTGGTCAGGGGGATCCTGGCAGTCCGTGGGAGTGACGGTGGTCAAGAGCTTTCAGTGGTGGGGAAAGGTGGGAGCTGCTGAGGACAGACCAAAGCACCACTGCGTCTGTGTAACCAAACTGCCCAGACCTCAAAGCCTGGGCCACCCTGAGGTGCTGGGCTGCACAGGCTCTCACTGCACACCCAGTGGGAGCAGCCCTGGGGTCTCGGCGTGTGAAAGACTCAGTGGTTTACCCTCAAGAAGAAATGTTGAAGTTTTATGTCACTGGAAGTGCCGTGTGTTCTTTGTAAAACGTTTTGCTTTTGCAAGCTACACCCACAGTCTCATAGAACCACAGAATCACAGAATCATAGAATTGTTTAGGCTGGCAAAGCCCTGCCAGCCCCCAGAGCCCACCCTGTGCCCGATGCCCACCTTGTCCCCCAGCCCAGAGCACTCAGTGCCACGGCCAGTCCTGCCTTGGGCACCTCCAGGGCTGGGCCCTCCAAACCTCCCTGGGCAGCCCCTGCCAAGGCCTCCCCCCCCTTTCCAGGCACAAATTCCTCCCCATGTCCCCCCTGCCCCTGCCCTGGCCCAGCCTGAGCCCGTTCCCTCTCCTCCTGTCCCTGTTCCCTGGGAGCAGATCCCAACCCTGCCCTGGATCCATCAGGGAGCTGCAGAGCCAGAAGGTCCCCCCTGAGCCTCCTTTTCTCCAGTCTCAGCATCCTCACCTTTCTCTGGAGAGCCAGTCACAAGTTCAGATTTTGCTGTTTCCTGGTCCTTTCTCTGCCCCAGAAGGGAAATGGAAACCTCCCCTGTGTGTGCTCAGCGTGTCAGAGAGTAATGAGCAAACCAGGCACTGCTCTGAGACACGGGGCCATGCAGCAAAACATCACCAGGCTAGGAAGGAGAAGGTTTGAGTCGAAAATTCATTTGTCTCATAAATAGAGAAATTGGTATTTTTAGGTCTAATATAGTTGATGATTTTCCACAATCAGTTTCTCTGTCTCTGTGAATGGTTTGGGAATGAAACAATTCCATGGGAGGTGTTCAGATCACACTGGCAACAATCAGCACATGTTTTGAATGAATAAAATACGGACATTCTTGCCAAGCAGTTTCACAAATGCTCAAATATAGTCAAACAAAGACTTAATCTGGGCTCAAAGACACGTATCTCAGCAGATGTGTGTAAACTAAATCAAATCCCCTGGGAACAGTACTTAGGAGTTATTCTTAGGCGTTGGAAGGACAAGGATGGTCCATCTGTGAATTTATTACACGAGATGAGAAGCATCATGTGAAAGTCATTGCTGGCCTGGAGGACAGTGTGGCTGAATTTTCAGGAAGTTTAGAGGTCATTCCTAAAATCTGTTTAATTAGAATAGAATCCCTCAGAATCTGAGCAGAAAATAAGACATGGAGCCTCTCACTTACTGCAGTGTGTGGCCACTTAGTAGAGGACAGGTAATTCTGGGTTCAGTGGGACCAGGATTTTGTGGGCTGATAGGATCAATACAGAAACTTTTACTGCTCTTTTGATATTTCCCCCCCATGTCAGAATAAATCTCTTGAACTGGCAGGAGCAAGAATGTTTTCAAAACTGATGATTTAAAATACCATGTGAAGATTCTGGTGCAAAGATACCACTCTGTGGTGCACAACCATGCAGCGTTACTGGGGATTTTTTAATCTTTCCATGAAAGGTATCAGATAGGAAAATGAAATAAGAAAATGGCCAGAACTGTAGCAGTTAAAATACTCCTCGACCTGAAATTTTTTGAAAGATCTGAAAAGAAATAGTTTGAAATGGTGCTTTCTCCTGCATCTACAAAAGTATCTGGGAGAATGAAGGGGCTGTGAAGTGCTTTACACACGTCAGAGCTCTGTAAATGTGAACCACAACGTGATTTTAATCCAATTCCAAAGAGGGCGTTGCCTTTGGAGACTGAATCGGTGCTAAGAGTCCAAGTAGAGGTTTGGTCAAAGAAATTAAAACAGAATCCCAGGATCGCTGAGGCTGGCAAAGCCCTGCCAGCCCCCGAGCCCACCCTGTGCCCGATGCCCACCTTGTCCCCCAGCCCAGAGCACTCAGTGCCACGGCCAGTCCTGCCTTGGGCACCTCCAGGGCTGGGCACTCCAAACCTCCCTGGGCACCTGGGGTCGTGTCCAGCCACTGTCACCAGCACTCTGAGGTCCTTTTCCAGCTGTCCAGCCAGTCTGCCCCAGCCTGGAGCTCCGTGGAGTTGTTGTGACTCCAGGGCAGGACCTGGCACTTGGCTGTGAGGATCTTTACACAGTTGGCCTCAGCCCATTGATCCAGCGTGTCCAGATCCCTCTGGAGAGCCTTCCCTCCTTCCAGCAGATCATTATTCCCATCCAGCAGATCATTAGTCCCATCCAGCTTAGTTCCCAAAGGAATCTGAACCTGGGTCTTCCACCACGGTGACAAACACACTCAGGACTATCCTGTAAGGCCTCCCAAGACGGGGGCTAGGCATGTTAAAGGAAAAGTGGGAATTAATATGTTTTGGTAAAGAGAAGGCTGGTTTCAATGTGTCATTCTGGTATAAACAAATATGAGAGTCTGTTTCACGTCGTTGTAAGTGCTCAGTGCCTGAACATCCCTCTCAAAACAACAGGAACCCAGGAACTGGAAGTCCCAGGTGAGCAGCAACCTCTGCACCTTCAAGAAGACCAGGCTTCTCCAGCCTGGGGCAGGATATCACGTGCCACACTGAGCTGTGCAGGAAAACACAGCACGGGGGGCTCCAGCTTGCACTCAGTGACGAGAAGTGTCCTCATGTCCTTCCCTCCCAAAGGGAATTGTCTCAAGGTGTCCTGGCTGGGAGGGTGTTCCAGTGAGGGACCACCCTGCTGTCCTTGGCTTTAGCTGTGGAGGGGCACGAATTTGGGGGGTTTAATTCTGGGAGGTGGATTTTTCTTCCCTCCAGACTGACAGAGAGACACAGGGTTAATGCCCCAGGGCTTCCCTCGGGATCATCCGCACTGGTTTTAGAGCAGGAACAGGATTCCTGGTAACAACTCATTCCATAACATGCTTAAAACTGTTCAGGCACTGGAAATGCTCTTTGCATTCTTATTGACAACCACCTTCTTGCATCTCCCGCATAGGGCTGGAAGCATCCACCTTAAATGTCTCTTCTGCTGGTGCATTCCCAAGGACCAAGTTTCCTTTGCAGGAAGAAGTTTTTCAGACAGGAAGAATTTTTTTCATGGTAAGGATTTTCAGGCCTTGGCAGGGGCTGCCCAGGGAGGTTTGGAGTGCCCAGCCCTGGAGGTGCCCAAGGCAGGACTGGCCGTGGCACTCAGTGCTCAAGGTGGGCATCGGGCACAGGGTGGGCTCCGGGGGCTGGCAGGGCTTTTCCAACCTAAAAGATTCCGTGATTCCTTTTCTTGATACAGTTTTCCTGGCTAGAGAGAACAGGGGTTTAGCTCGGTGTCTCATAATGATTCTTACACCAGTGTCCTCTATAATCTGGTAGGAGAAAGAAGCAAAAATCAGCAGCACACTTCATTCTGCTGTAATTTTTCATCATCAGAATAATTTTTAAACTGAAAAATGTTACGGAGTAGGAAAAACTAAGAATGTGGGAGCAGTTCCTTTGTATTGAAAGAAGTCTTTTTATTTTGAAAAAGTTTTTTCAGGTCACTGTCAGAGAAAGGATCTTCAAGTTGTGCACAGTTTTACTCAGAGAGACACTTTTGACTGGGATGGACATGAAGGAGGCTCTGATACGTTCTGTGGGGTTTTTGTTTCCATTTAGGTAAAAGCAATTATCAAGACTAATTTCACCTTTCTCAAAGGCAGAGGCTCAGGAGTCAGGTCTGCTGGAGCTAAACACAGCCCTGGTTCTCTCCCAGGAGATCTGGACCAGTTGCACATGGAGTGATGCTCTTGGCCAAGCCCGGCGGCACTTGGAGCACATGGGGCTGGGCAGTGCCAGGCCTGCCCCTGGGAGGCTTCTGTGCCTTTAGGTCTCACACTCTCTTATTGCAATTTATTGCCAACTTCATTACTGCTTTGAAACTCCCATCGTTGAAGAAACGATTCCTTTCTGCCCAAGGAATTGCTGCCTGTCCCCGGGCCACCCTTCAGGGCTGAGCAGGGAGCTGGCAGCAGCCAGAGGGGCCGCTGATGGCTGTGATCGCTGCCGCGTCCCCAAAGTCTGGTGACACCGAAACTGCAGGGTCAGGCCCTTCCCCTCCTCCTCAGAGAGCCGGCAAGGAGGAGGTTGCCTGGCTCTCCAGGGATTTCTGTGTCCCCCTGTGCACACAGCCGGGAGGGGAGCTGCCCCTACAGCGGCGCTGGTGGTCGCTGCGTGTGGGATCCAGAGCCACAGAGGCACAGAGTGTGCTGAGTTTGGGAAGGGACCCCCAAGGACCATCAGTCCAACTCCTGGCCCTGCCCAGGCCCATCCCCAAGGGTCACCCCCTGTGCCCCAGAGGATCATCCAAAGGCTCCTGGAGCTGTGGCAGCCTCGGGGCCGTGCCCACTGCCCTGGGGAGCCTGGGCAGTGCCCACCACCCACTGGGGGCAGAGCCTTTTGCTGAGATGCCCCTGCCCTGGCCCAGCTGCAGCCCTTCCTGGCTCCTGGCCCTGCTCATCCCACGGAGCAGAGATCAGTGCCTGCCCCTCTTCTGCCCCTCCCCAGGAAGGTGTCCCTGCACTGGGGTGTCCCCTCAGTGTCCTCTTCTCCATCTGGACACCCCAAGTGCCCTCAGCGTCCTCACACGCTGCCCCTCCAGGCCCTGAACCATCTCTGTGCCCTCCTTGGGACACTGCGATGGTTCCGTGTCCCTTTTATGGTGGTGCCCACACCCGGCCAGTGTTGTGGGAGAGGCTGGGAAGCGCTGGATGCCGCGGGTGTGATCCCCACCGCGCTGCCGCAGAGCAGCACGGACCATTTGTTTTTATTAAAAGAGCGTTTTTAAGGCGATCACCTTCAGCGAGAGGGCTCTCAGCCCCACCTGTCGCAGGTGGCACAGCGCCCAGCCGCACGGAGGGGCAGGGCTGTGCCATCCCGCGCTGCCAGGGCTGCAGCTCGTCCGTGCCGAGGGCGCTGGGCAGGGCAGGGGCTGGCCGGGCACGGGCGGGACCCTGCGAGGGCCACGCATAAACAGAGGCAGCTGGTGACACAGCATGGAGCGCCGGGCCCGCGAAGGCGGCAGATGCAGCTTCAGCTGTTATTGGGGACAGCGCGGCGGCCCCCGCGCCTGGGTCACACCAAGGACCCGCTGCCAGGCTGACAGGGCGGTGTCAACCTGCCAGTCTCCTCCTGAAGTCCTGCCACGTCCGCGGAGCCGCCAGCGCCGGCCTGGGGGTCGCAGGGCAGGGGCCAGCGGGGGCGCGGCTGGCGGGGATGCTGCGCTGGCGCCCGGCGCTCCGGCAGAGCCGCGCCGCGCTGCGGGGCCGCAGGGTTCGCTCCCGCACAAACAAAGGCAGTGCGCTGGTGCGGGGCGCTCCGGCAGAGCCGCGCCTGCTGCGGGGCCGCAGGGTTCGCTCCCGCACAAACAAAGGCAGGGCGCTGGTGCGGGGCGCTCCGGCAGAGCCGCGCCGCGCTGCGGGGCTGGAGGGTTCGCTCCCGCACAAACAAAGGCAGTGCGCTGGTGCGGGGCGCTCCGGCAGAGCCGCGCCGCGCTGCGGGGCCGCAGGGTTCGCTCCCGCACAAACAAAGGCAGTGCGCTGGTGCGGGGCGCTCCGGCAGAGCCGCGCCGCGCTGCGGGGCCGCAGGGTTCGCTCCCGCACAAACAAAGGCAGTGCGCTGGTGCCCGGCGCTGCGGGGCTGGAGGGTTCGCTCCCGCACAAACAAAGGCAGTGCCACCGCAGTTGGGGACTCCGCGTGGCTCGGAAACGGCAGCGAAGGGACCAGAGGGCCCCGGCTCCCTCCGTCACACACTCCCCGAGTACGCCAGCTTATTAACTGCTTTTAAATGATAGTCCTGGGGGGAGACCTGAGTATTTGAGAGAGAGCTTTTCGTATTCTGGAAAAGCTGCCAGAACTTCAAGCAGCGAAGGGATGCTGAGAATCTGTGACCCCCACCCGGTTCTGTGCTGCTTCTAACTGAGACACTTCACGGTGTTAAAATTCCCTTCTCTCATCACCTGCAGAAGTCAAACTGAGCTAGAACTCTGTGTTGTTTTCAGTGTAACGCAGCAAAATTTGGATTTATGGCATAATATTTATCATTTTGTGACATGCAGTATGTGGAGATATTTTAGTTGCTCACACTGCAAAATGAAATGTTTTAGGAAAGTCTTGGAATTATAAAAACAGTTTTTGACTTCATTGTAACACTTTCTCTGTCGAAGTTAATAAAGAGGCTTTAAAACATCCCAGGAGAGTGTTTTTGACACTGCCCGAGGGGATAGAACCGTGAACACAGTCCTCAGGCACAAAAGGATACACCCATTCCATCCTAAAAAAAAAGAACTGTTTCTGAAAAATAAAGTATCTTTCCCCTCTTTTGTCAGGATAATCTTTAACTGAGCAAACAAACCCACAAAAGGAAAATGAAGAGAAATCCTATGCAAGGCAACAAGAGAAAGGATTGTGATGGGCCAGCTTTAGGTCTGCAACTTAAAAGGCAATTTCTTTAGATCTCTTGCATTCAAGGGGCTGTGGTTGTATTTACTGAGGGATCAGTGGGGGGAATTGTGGATCAGCAGGAATTGAGGGCTGAGGCAGCATTGCTTCCCTGCTGCTGGGGGTGTCTATAGGAACAGATGGAAAAAGAAAAAGGATAAGAAAGGGGCAATATAGAATAACGTTCAAAGAGCATCCAGTGCGAGATGTTCTCCTTGTGACCTTTGCTGAAGACAGGGAAGCTTGTGCTGGGACTGTCCAGCTGGGGTCTGGCACAGGGATTACTCCCTGATCCTCCGTGTACAGAGTGAAGCGCTGGAATTGCTTGTATTTGGATGCCTAAATAAAAGCTGTCCGAGATTTCAAGGGGTTTAAGCCCCATTCCGTTTCACCTCAGCA
Organism: Grallaria varia; assembly: GCA_013396735.1. NCBI lineage: Eukaryota > Metazoa > Chordata > Aves > Passeriformes > Formicariidae > Grallaria > Grallaria varia. The sequence continues at coordinate 51,601 of VWZG01004505.1, read as the reverse complement.
CACCTGGAAATCAGGCCAGTGACTGAGGTCACCAGCACACCCCACTCCTTAATTCCAACCCATCCACTGGAGTTGGGTGTAAGAGCATCGCCCTCCTCTGTGGGTCATTCCCCTCACTGCTGTTGTTTTCCTCCCAGATTGTCACCCAAGAAACGTGAGGCGTTTCTTCCTAAAAGGACCAAGCAGGATTGAGTTTTAGAGTCTGTGGGCATCCAGCCCTGGGGGCCAGCACAGCAAGGCCATGGAGCTGCTGGAGAGTCCAGAGGAGGCACCAGGATGGGCAGAGGATGGAGCAGCTCTGCTGGGAGGAAAGGCTGGGAGAGCTGGGATTGTCCAGCCTGGAGAAGAGAAGCTTTGGGGGGACCTCATTGTGGCCTTGCAGTGCCTGAAGGAGCCACAAGAAAAATGGAGAGAGACTATTTCCAAGGGATGGAGGGACAGGACAAGGGGAATGGCATCAAAGTGCCAGAGGGCAGGCATAGGTGGGATATTGGGAAGGAATTGCTGGCTGGGAGGGTGGGCAGGCCCTGGCACAGGGTGCCCAGAGAAGCTGTGGCTGCCCCTGGATCCCTGGGAGTGTCCAAGGCCAGGTTGGACGGGGCTTGGAGCACCCTGGGCTGGTGGAAGGTGTCCCTGCCCATGGCAGGGGGTGGCACTGGGTGGACTTTGAGGTCCCTCCCAGCCCAAACCAGTCTGGGATTCCATGACTTTCCCACTGCAGAAAAAGACAAGTAAAACTTGTTAGGGCTTCCAAGCACCATTCCTGAACCCCTTCCAATTTTGTCTTACTGTACTTCAACCCCGAGCTGGTGCCATGGAGATCTTGATGAAGTCTTGGGGAAAGACCCACCCTGAGAGAGAGGGGTTTTTCCTGCCCTGAGGCAGGGGCTTGAGACAGAGGGTTTAGCTTAGGCTGGAAGGGTTCCAGAAGCTTTCGGGTTCAACCCCTGCCCTAAGCAGGGCCAGCTCTGGCATCACACCAGGCCGCTCAGGGCTTTGCTCAGGCAGGTTTTGAAAACCAAGGATGGACTTTACAACCTCACTGGTCAATGGCTTAACCCAGGAAAGGATGCCCAAGGGTGGGAGGAGTGATGGGCGTCGGGAATGTCCCGGAGCCTGCGGGCAGCACCTGGAACCTGCGGGGAGCGGGGACTTGGGGAAAGGAGTCTGAAGGAGCCAATTGTACTGCAGCCCATGGGAAGTCAATTCCTCAGAGAGCAATCATGTCACCGTGGCTTAAATGTCTGCTTTGGGGGAGAAATCTCTCGTTTTCCGAGCTGCAGGGTCTCCATGGGGAATCCTGGACCAGGAAAACGCTTAGCCCAGGCATAGGGAGTGGGTGCTGGTGGGAAGCAATTAATCTCGATGGGTGGAGGAGCACAGTGGGATAATGGTGAGGGAGATGTAGCTCTGAAATAGCCCATTTTTCACAATATCCGTGTATTCTTAAAAAAAAAAAAATATCAGAATACATTCACAGTATTTCTGGAAATATCTTGTCAAGGGTTCCAGGGAAAGCTCCTTAACGAGTAGTGACACTGATGTGCTGTGCACAGAAAAACTCCTGAATTTTGCCCTGCTTTTCTTTGTGACATTATTCACTGTTCTAATTGATCTGGTTTTCACTTTGACATTATTTGCTATTGTAATTTATCTGGTTTATTATAATTTAACTTATCAGGTGTTTTTAAGACCATTGTAATTTTTTTTAGTGGTCTCCTGAAACCACCGCTGCTCAGGACAGGGAACTGGTTTGCAGTGCGGGGACAAAGCTGCATGCTGAGGAGATCTGTGGAAGCCGGGAATTTCCCCTTCTGCTGCTGGATCCTGCCGGATTGGGGGCGCATCGCTCGGTATTTGCCCTTCGGCAGCAGCAGCAGCGGCAGTTTCTGTGCAAGCGCCGCTGTCAAACCCCCCGCGGGTCGATTTGCCCGCTCGCTCTCCCCGCCCGGTCGGTCCCTCGGGAGCGACTTTTCCTTCAGGCTTTGTCCCGTCTCCTCCTCTCAGGTGCCGGCGCCGAACTCTGCCGGGGGATCTGCGCCGCCGATTAACGAGCTGCAGAGCTCCACTGCTGTTGGGGCGCTCGCTGTCACCGGGGCGCGGAGTGTCCCCCCGCCGGGGACCCGCCCGGCGATGCCGGCCCCGCCGCAGCCCCGCTGGGACCGCGAGGCGCTTCCTCTGCCAACATCTGGCGCGCAGCTGGCGGGCCCTGTCCCCGCGCTGTCGCCGCGCCCGGCCCGGATGGGCACAATTAGGAGCGCTTGGTGCCCAGATGAGCCCGGCAGGGGCAGGTGGCGGCGACGGGGCTCAATTAACCAGCACGCGCCAAGCCCTCGGCTAATGAGGCTGGGCCGCCCCCAGGAGCGGGGGGGGTGCGGTGCTGGCAGGGACAGGGACAGGGACAGGGACAGGGACGGGCGGTGTGCGGTGTTAATGGGGACAGGGAGAGGAGCGGGAGGTGTGCGGTGCTGGCAGGGACAGGGACAGGAACGGGCGGTGTGCGGCGTTAATGGGGACAGGGACAGAGACAGGGGCAGGGAGAGGGAGAGGAGCGGGAGGTGTGCGGTGCTGGCAGGGACAGAGACAGGAGCGGGCCGTGTGCGGGGCCGGCAGGGACAGGGACAGGAGCAGGAGGTGTGCGGTACTGGCAGGGACAGGGACAGGGACAGGAGCGGGAGGAGCGCGGTGCTGGCAGGGACAGGGACAGGGACAG
>VWZG01004505.1:15433-41332 GCA_013396735.1 Grallaria varia | reverse complement strand
TAGAGCATCCCCCAAAAATACCGGGATACGGAGCATCCCCCCCAAAATACAGGGATATAGACCATCCCCCAAAAATACCGGGATATGGAGCATCCCCACCCAAAATACAGGGATATAGAGCATCCCCCAAAAATACCGGGATATGGAGCATCCCTCCCAAAATACAGGGATATAGAGCATCCCCCAAAAATACCGGGATGTGGAGCATCCCCCAAAATACCAGGACACCGAGCATACCCCAAAGATACCGGGACACTGACCCACCAAATACTGGGGGACACTGACTCCTCAAAATACCAGGACACCAATCCCCCAAAAATACCGGGACCCTGAGCACCCTCACCAAAATACTGGGTCATAGAGCACCCCCCTTCAAAAATACTAGGTCATAGAACATCCCCCCCCACCAAAAAAATACACCAAGCACCCCCCTCCCAAAATCCCACCACACAGAGCACATCCCAAAATCCAGGTCTCTGAGCTCCCCGCTCCAGCATCCCAGAACACAGAAGGTCCTCCTGCAGCATCCCGGGACACAGCACAGACTGGGTGGGCTGGGAGAGCTGGGGGGGGTTCACCTGGAGAGGAGAAGGTTCCAGGGAGACCTGAACGCCCCTTCCAGTGCCTAAAGGGGCTCCAGGAGAACTGGAGAGGGACTGGGGACAAGGCATAGAGGGACAGGACACAGGGAATGGCTTCCCACTGCCAGAGGACAAAGTTAGATTGGATATTGGGAAGGAATTGCTGGCTGGGAGGGTGGGCAGGCCCTGGCACAGGGTGCCCAGAGAAGCTGTGGCTGCCCCTGGATCCCTGGGAGAGTCCAAGGCCAGGTTGGACAGTGCTTGGAGCCACCTGGGCTGGTGGAAGGTGTCCCTGCCCATGGCAGGGGGTGGCACTGGGTGGGCTTTGAGGTCCCTCCAGCTTTTCTATGTTTCTATGAGTTTATGAATCAAAGAGAATAAACACAACTCTTTGTAACTTGGGAACAAAACACAGAACTTGTTGCTTAATGCTCTCTTTCCCATGCTCAGGAGGGAAAAGGGGATAAAGCCCTTCGCTTCCAGGGACATTTTAGCACATTCAGTGGAAATAGGAAAAGCAGTTTTGCAGGCAAAGCATAACCAGGAATGAGTGAAGGATCCAGGACTGGGGGAAGTGTCCAGTAACATGTCCACAGACACCAAATTTCGGCCTGTGGTGTGATCCTGGAGGAGGCACTGAATCCTCCCTCTTGATCTTCTGTCTCCATCTGCAAAATGGACAGCAGAATTCACAGAGCTGGTGTAAGGACCAACCCCTGGAATAGGGGCTGGATAACTCCATAAGGACACTATTTAGCTGTGGGCTGTGTGTGATTCTGGGCGCTCGTTTTCCAGTGCTGTGTCACTGATAACGGGCCCGAATTCCAGGCACAGGAGCTGCATCCTCAGCTTTATGTCGGGAGGGCAAGGAAGGTGCTGCAGGAAAGCTCTGGCCACTGCAGCAGCAGATGCTGGGAAAGCAAAGTGGACAAAGGGAAGGTAGGATTTCCTCCCAGGGGTGGTTCAGATTTGTCCCTGGCAGTGAAAAAGTTAAAACTCATAGGGTTATTCATGAATTCCGCTTTTTAAAAACATGTCCCATTAAAATGCAGATTTAGTCTTCCATTTGCAAAGAACATCGTTATTTCAAATTCTGTATGGGAATCCTTTTTGTATTTGTATCTTTTGGGTGGAAAGTCCAGCTGCCTCTTGTGAGATTGCACATATCTCTTCAGATGTCAACAAATCATTGAAAAGTGTCAGAAAGGGGGAAATGAAAGATAATTATTCAAACCATGGAGAGCTACTTTGAAAGTGAATAGAATCTGTCAGATAGTCTTTTGAGAACAGCAGTTGGCTGCTTGTATTGGGTATATTAAATGGACATATCTAGAGGCAAGTAATGCTGTTTTAGATTCAGATCAGTGGAAGTCGGAGGATTTTTCTGGTTGGAGGGAGCTGAAACCAGCAGAAATTATGGAGGGGAAATCAGCTGGGAAGGTGTTTTACGGAGTTATGGTGACATGTGAAAAGAAAGAGAAAGCTCTGTAAATAAAGCGAAAGAAACAGAAGCTTTAATTTTTGTCTATTCTATTTTGAAACTGTAGTGGGATCAAGGAGCAGGAGCATTTGACTGAAATGGAAATAAAGAGGTTGGTGGAAGTGTAGAGGGGCACATTCCTGCCAGGAACAGGACACAAATAGGGAAATCCCCACCAGACCCGGGCAGCACAGTGTCATTGAGCCCTCGCTCAGGCCAACACTCCTTGTCCTTCCGAGCAGCCTGGTACTGGTCCCTGAAGCTGCAAAACCTGTCCCTGTGGGCAACTTTCTGGGGAATCTCGTGGGATCTCCCACAGGTGAGATCAGACAGATCTGACAGAAATCTGACTCCTTTTTTGCCCTCAGCAAAGTGAGGAGATGGTATTTCCCAAGGAAGAGTGTCCAGCTCGGCTTCCTAAACCTGCTGTCCATCCTTGCTGCTGTTTCTCCCGGGAAAGGTGCCGACGTTTTCCCTGTACTGGTCAGTGACAGGAGCACCCAAAGGTGTGCTGGACCACCAGCCAGTGCAGGGGTGCAGGTGATGAGAGAGAGACACCATCAGTGAGTCCTGGGCCACATTTGCACCCTGCAGGCAAAGAATCACCGAGTCACCCAGGCTGGCCGAGACCTTCAGGATCATCCAGTGCCACTGTCACCAACCTGCACCATCAGAATCACCCCTAATCCATGTCCCCGAGGGCCACATTTTGAAATATCCAGAGGCACGGCCTTCACCACTTCCCTGGGCAACTTATCCCAAGGTCTGACCACTCTGGCAGGGAAAAATGGTTTCTAATCTCAAATCTCAACCCACTCTGGGGCAACTTGAGGCCATTTCCTCTCATCCTTTCACCTGGGACATGACAGAAGAGACCAACCCTCTCTCACTATGACCGTTCAGATACTCCAAGAACATTTCACAAGAAGAATTTGTGCCTGGAAGGGGTGGGGAGGCCTTGGCAGGGGCTGCCCAGGGAGGTTTGGAGTGCCCAGCCCTGGAGGTGCCCAAGGCAGGACTGGCCGTGGCACTGAGTGCTCTGGGCTGGGGGACAAGGTGGGCATCGGGCACAGGGTGGGCTCCGGGGGCTGGCAGGGCTTTGCCAGCCTCAGGGATCCTGGGATTGAGTCTGTGAAATTAAAGGTAGTTCAAGAGGTGCCAAAGGTGAATGAGCAACACCTGCAGGTGGGAAGCTGCAGACAACACCTTTCCAGTTTATTTCCTTCCAGGTGTTTTTCCCCCTCTCCTTGTCCTTAAGACTCTCTTGCCTCACGCTTTTCCTGACTGTGCCAGGGTGTAAAAGGCAGCCAAACCTACAGCAACATTGCACTGCTCGTGTTTTTGTAGTCCTTAATCCTCTGGAGAGGAAGGAGCCTGGGACAGGAGTGTCTGCCCTGGGCTGGGAACTGCTGTGCCTGCGGGGGGCGTTTCTCACTCCAGTCATTCTTATTTCTCTCAGATGGCACAGGAACCTTTCACTCATGTCCTGCAGCACCGGGGACAGTGCAGTCACAAAACTAGATGTCATTAAAATGTTTCCTTTAGCCTTTTTAAATTCAACTGAACTTCCTCAACTGTGCCACGAGCAAATTGCAAGTCTATTCCTACATTCAGCGTGATCTAATCCCAACTGAAACATCCCCTGCAAAAAAAAACCCCTCAGATTAAAGGTATTTTGTCCCTTTGACCTGGGACATTTGTGATGTGCCCAAGCTAAATCTGAAGCCCAGATCTCCTCCAAAAGCCAGGAGAGTCCAGTGGTGGGGCCTGGGTTCGTGGGTGCAAAGGAGAGCCCTTGGAGAACCTGGAAACTCTCTGCTCTCTGGGGTGCCAGCAGGTTGGTAATTCTGCTGCAAGTCCTTCTCCTTTTACACTTTCCTTTTTGTGATCCACGAGGGTACAAAGGAATTCAGCTTCCAGGTCCCAGGGCTCGTCACCAGGAGCACTCAGAGCTCTGAGTGTTCTGCGACAGGAATCTGGGGGCTGAGTGTCACCCTCGTGTTAATTTTAGCCCTTTGCCAAGGAGCAGGAATGGCCCCCGGATTCCTCACCATTATCTTGGCTTTCACCCTCCTCACCTGCAGGACACGTGGGAGATTAGTGGGTCAAGGTGACATTTCCTTGCCCCGCAGGGAGAACCCAACAGTTGGTGTCCGAGAGGGCAGATGTGTCCAGGCAGTGACCCCCAGAGCACCCACAGCGGGCAGGATTTCTGCCTCCTGCATTTCTGACTCTTCTGAGACCCTGCTGAAGACCCTCCACGTTATCCCCTGCCCGCTCCAGGGCCAGCTCCAGCCCCTTTCCAGAGGAGAATTGCCCACCCAAAAATGAGAGCCACTTAGGTGTGGGTTTGTGGGTTAATATACTGAAATTTTTTAGTTGAATTTTTGAACTGAAATTTTGAATATTTTGAAATTTAATTTCTGCTGCGCTGATGAAAAGCACTTTCTCCAAGCTGAAGGCAACAGAAACAGCTGCTCAAAGTCCCTTTCCTAAGGAAGGAGGGGAGTTAGGGGTGACCCACCTTGGCCCTGCCCAGCCCAGGTGCCTGGAGCTGTGTGGTGGCTCCACCAGTGTCCCCACCGGTCCCTTCCCAGGTGGGCACAGAGGGCACTGGGAACCCACCCTGGGGTTCCTCTGCCCCGGCTTCCTCCCCCTCCCCGCGGATCCCGTCGTGGTGTCAGATGCGTCTCCCACCCCTGGAAGTGTCCAAGGCAAGGCTGGACAGGGCTTGGAGCAGCCCAGGACGGTGGGAGGTGTCCAGGGGTGGCACTGGGGGGTCCTCAGGGTCCCTTCCAACCCAACCCGTTCCCTGATTCTCTCCCTGGCGGCTCAGGGAGCTGCGATGGGCTGGGGCAAACCCGAGCCCAGGGGTGGTGAATCCTCTAACAGCGACTGGAGCTGCAGGTTGGGAGAGAATCAGCTCCGTCCCAGCTGTTCATCCTTTTACAGGAACGGCAAATTTCTCCCTTCCCTTCCCTTCCCTTCCCTTCCCTTTCCCCCGCCTGCTTTATTTGTATGCAAATGTGCTGATAGCGAGGAGGCGCTGGGAGTGCCTGCAGATTTCGGGTAACACGCAGGAGATGCGGGGCTCAGATTAGTTCAGGTTACAGCTCAGAGGGATTAACATGAGAGAGAGGAACGGGAGAGCTGAAAGGAAAGAAGTTTGAAGACACAAACAAAAAGAAAAGTTTGTCTTTGGGGAGCTCTGTCCTTTCTCCAGGGACTTTTCCTACCAGATAATCTTTGAGATGGTGGAACAAGGTATTTAAATCGCTGTTTCAATACAGAAAAAGGAAGAAGAAAGTAAAGAGACAGCAAAGGTGCCTTTTTTCTGTCAAAACAATCTACCTGTTACTTATTTAAAAAAAAAAAACAAAAAAACAAAACCAAAACACAAAAGCTAATAATTATGTCTTCAGCAAGTGGGATTTTAAATTCAAATGTATTTTTCTGCTGAGAAGCCAACACTTGGTCTTGGATAGTCTTATCTTCCAACCTGACAATGTTTTTTTGTGCATGTATGTATAGATATGTATATAAATATATATATAAAGTAGTTGAGTTTGGGATGCATTTGAACATCTGCTTTTTAGTGTGAATTGTGTCCTTGCCTCTAGAGGTCAATGGACCCAACCCCAAGAAACCCTCAGTGATCTGGGAGAATTCCCAATCCTCAGTGAGAGCTCCCTGCAGGTCCCAGAGCGGTGTCACTGTCACTGCAACCCAGGACAGCCTTCCACAACAGTTTCCAGAGTACTTTTCTGGGATTCAAGGAAGTCTGAGGGATTTTCAGTGCCCGGCGTTGTGTGGTCGAGAGGTCTGGGCCTGCAAACCTCGTGGGGAACAGAAGTTCACACAAAAATGCAGCTCCATCTAATGATCTGTGTAGGAGAAGTTTAATCCCTCATGTGCAAGGTTTGTAATTCCACAGTGGATTAAGAGCCTTTGCCATTGAAAACTTGGTGTTGGGGAGTGATTTGGGTTTTGTTTTTTTTTTTTTTTTTAATACCTTTTGGGCTTGCAAACTATTTTTACATGAAAAGACAGAGTTTGGGTATTCAGGTGCTTGAGCTCAAAATGCTCATGCAAAGGCACTTTATGCCTGAAGGGGGGGAAAATTGGGTAAAAGGTGAGTAAAAAGAGGCAAAAAGAATTTCTGCTAAATTGAAAAGGGAGTTTTGAATCACTCCTAAATGACCCCAAAGAGCAAAGATAGCACTGGGCAAAGTAGTTTGGCCCTGGGTTTATTTTCATTTCAGTGTAATTACAGCTCTGCTGAAGGCAGGAGGATGAGCTGCTCCAGGCAGGCACTGTCAGTGTCCAGGAGAAGGAGCCTGGTCCTGCTCTGCTTTCCGCCCCGGGAATCCCACAGCTATCCACGTTGCTACAGCACAGGGATTCACTGGCCAGGGGAAATGACTCCCCATTTCCGTCCTCTCCAAGCACCTTTTGATGTGAGTGCCTGTGAGCCCCCAGGTCTGACCCTGTCCCAGGGATGTGCGACCCAGTGACCCCCCGATGTCCCTCAGAGCCCCTTCCACCCACCCTCAGCTTTGCTAAAGGGGCGTCAGGGGGTGCCGAGTCCTGGGCTCCTGCAGGGTGTCCACACCCCCCACGGGCAGCACTGTCCCTGGGGAAGGGCTGGCCCCTTTGGCTGGCTGTGGCATCCCCTTTTGGGGCCATTCCCCGAGGGATGTGGCATCTCCTTTGGGGGCCGCTCCTCCGAGGGATGTGGTTCTCCTTTGGGGGCCGCTCCTCCGAGGGATGTGGTATCTCCATTTGGGGCTGTTCCTCTGAGGGATGTGGCATCCCTTTTGGGACCATTCCCCGAGGGATGTGGCATCCCTTTTGGGGCCATTCCCCGAGGGATGTGGCATCCCTTTTGGGACCATTCCCCGAGGGATGTGGCATCCCTTTTGGGGCCATTCCCCGAGGGATGTGGCATCCCTTTTGGGGCTGCTCCTCCGAGGGATGCCGCGCCCGTGTCACCCCGGGCACCGTCAGTCGCCCCCTCGGAGAGCGCGACGTCCCTGCCCTGGAGTGGGGCCCTTTTTGGGGTGCTGGGGGTGCCCCATCGGGGTCCAGCCGTGGCGGGGGCGCCTCGCTGGAGCTCGGGGTGTGTTTGCGGGGCCGTGGCACGGCCGGCCTGCCCGGGTGGCCGGGAGCAGAACGGGGCGCTCGCGGGGCGCGCCCGGAGGGGGCGAAGGCGGCGGCGCCCGGCGCAGGAGGTGCCCCAGCCCGGGACGCTGCGGGATGGAAAGCGGGCAGGTGGCGGCGCTGCCAAGGGCCGGGCGCTTCCTGGGCCCCGGCGAGCTCGCCAAGGGCTGCCAGGGCCACACAGAACCGCTCTGTTGCCTTAAGAGTGCATAAAAAAAGATGTTTCAATGCTGTCGTCGGATCTGGGTGGTTTGCCACGGAGGACAAAAAGTCTCCTGTAAAATTGGGTTTAAATAGTCCTATCTCACTTGTGCTCTGGGCGAGCAGATTCCATTGTGCCGGTGTCCCCTCCGCAGTATGATATCATAGCTTCAGAGGAAGGCTTTATTTAGAGGTCACATTAGTTTGTCCTGGGGATGTAATCATTTTTTGTGTCACGGACAATGTTTTACTGTGAAGATATGGGCCAGATGGCTCAGCCACTTGCAGTCCAGAGTTAAACAGGCTCTTTATTGTGGGGGAATAAACAGAACCTATTGTCCCCTGCTCGTGAAACTCTAGTGTCCACCGCCGGGCAAAGATGAAGTATGAAATTTTCACGGCTGAGGGAAGAATATGTAAAACAACAAGTGAAAGGGGGTGTGGGCTTCCAAAACATTTCCTCATTGTCCCTTCTGGTTTTTTCCTTTGATAAATATGAGGTATTTCCATGCCCTGCCATTGTCTGGTGTTGCTAAGCACTCGGGTCCCCCTCGTCCTCTGCCCCCAGCCCGGGGAGCATCTTCCACCCCGACTGCGCCCGTGGCTCGGGAGCATCACCCCAGCAATTCCTGCTCCCCGCGCCCTGCACAGGTGTGGTGTCTGGACAGGCAGACCATTGCCAAGTCCGTGTCTCGTTATTTATTGTTTTATGTCCCTGGAAGCTCCCCCTTGGCCGTGGCTCTCCCACGAGCTGGTCGCACATGGAGAGCTGGCTGGCAAGTGAGCAGAGAAAAAGATATTTTCCTCTACACCAAAGAGGCATATTCTTTTTTTCTCCCTGTTTTTCCCCCTCCAGGCCTGGCATAAAACCCTACAGAGGGCTAAAGAAAATGTGCATTTTCAGTTTTAACTCACCCTGTCCATAGTTTCCTACGTGGCAATGTCAGAAGTATTTCTTTCCTCTCTCTAATTGCAGCCCAAGCCAACCTTGACTGGCAAGGAGAAAGTCCCTGACAGGTTTGGGCTCAGTCCAGACCTTCTCAGAGAGTCTGTCAGGCAACTGTTTGACAGTATGCAAATGTATGCAAATGGAGGGACACTGGCCGAACACCTGCAGGAAGTGTCCATCCCCACTCCCGCTCTGCTCTACCTCCTCGGCACGCGGGGCTTTGGGATGCTGCTCCACCTCCCTCTGTCAGTGCATTTCGTGGCCGTCAGCAGAACGTGGGGCTGGTGGACCCCGCGCTCTGTGTCCTGCCGGGCGCCGCGGCCCCGCGTGGAAGGGCCCGTGCCAGCAGTGGTGCCATGGCTTCCATCCAGCCCTTGTGAGTCCTCCTCGCCGCCTTTGAGCACCTTCCCTTCAGCAGCCCAACCCTTTCGGGGTTGCCCGTGTCAAGGAAGGCCTTCTGTTTTCCTGGGAGTAAAGGCAGCATGTCGGTGGAGGCTGAGCCAAACAAAAAGGCTCTTTTCTGGGCAGCAGCTGGAGCTGGGAAACCTGGGAAGGAGGGAGGGAGGAAGGGAGGGATGGAGGAGAGGCACCTTGAATAAACCAACATTGCCAGCCACGTCCTGCCTGCTGGAGAGAAAGCCCGGCTGCCACAGCCATGGGAACCAGCCGCGGGTCTCCTGGGAGCCCCCCGAGCAGCCCCTGCACAGCCTGGGCTCTGCTGGGCTCCGTGGGCACGGGGGGCAGCGGCTGCTGTGCCCCCCAAAGGCTCTGCAGGTGGAAGGAGAAGGAGGAAAGAATTTTGGAAGGCCCTTTAAATAGAGAAGGGCTGCAAATTCGGGAAAGTTTGGGACCTACAGCTTGGATCCAGACTCTGTATGGGAGCACTGGCTGGGTTTTGTGAAGGTGCTGGTTGGATCAATGACACAGATCCTACACCAACTTCTGGTCCAAGTGGGGGCTGAGTCCTTCCAAATCCCACATGGCAGCTTCAGTTTGACAGAGCTAACCCTCGGAGCCAGTGGCACTGGGTGATGGGGCTGAGGGGACACGGCAGAGCTTCCAGAGATCTGCTGGGACTGCACCCTGACCCGAGCCAGCTCTGGCTCTGCCTTCCCCTGAGCCACAGCCTCAGCTAGAATCACAGAATCCTGGAATATCCTGAGCTGGGAGGGACCTTCAGGGACCATCCAGTGCCACCCCAGGACACCCCAACAATCCCCCTGTCCCTGTCCCCTTGTCCAAAGGCTCCTGGAGCTGTGGCAGCCTCGGGGCCGTTCCCACTGCCCTCTGGGGGCAGAGCCTTTTGCTGTGCTCCAGCTGTGCTGGCGGTGCTGGGACCTGCACTCTGGCCCGTGGCTCGCTCTGGGGGAAGGCAGGTCATGCTGCACTCGGAACCCAACTGGAATCCCTCGCAGTAAAACATCAGTAAACGTTTCAGGACATGAGGCAACAAATGGACACCGCAGCCAGCTGCAGTGCCGAGCTTTGAGGGCCACAGACCTGTCTCGGGACTGCCAAAATATGAGAACCATCCCTGAGTCCTGGGATTCGATCCCAGTGGTCTTGGAATTCCAGGCGGGATTCTGCTCAAAGCCAGGGGCACTTCAAGCAGCTGGTAGTTGTTCCTGGGGCTTTTTCTTTGGCTGGGGGTGAGTAGGAAGCAGGCTGTAGTGCAGGGACGGGGATGGACAGTTTGTAGGGTGTCTCCCAGAGCTCCCCTGGGCACCGGCTTCGTCCTCTGCCCCCCGGAATGGGACACACAGAGGGACCTGCCCTAATTCTTCCTGCTCCGTATGGAAATCAGCTCCCGCTTTCTCAGGAGGGAGAACATAAGCTCTCCTCCATCCTGGCTTTTTTGTTTTGTTTTTTTTCTTCTTACACTTTGGAGCCCAAGGTAGCTGCATTTAGCAGCTTTAGTGTCCTTTCATTGCTGCTGTTTGCAGGGTTGTGGTCACTCAGGCAGCAGTAACTTTGAAAAAATGACCCGTCTACACCCAAACAATAACAGAATCCCCCTTTTTATGTTGGCGACGCCCACCGCTTTCTCTTCCCTTCAAGACTCCCCACGTAGACGCAACTGTTTGACCAGCCTTCTTCTGAACAACTTAATTAAGCAAAAGAAAAAGTGTCAGTTTCTGCCAACCCCACAAAAACAGAGCTGTGGGGGTAAAAAGGGGCCGCGGCACCGGCGCACATTCCTCAGCGCGCTGAGGATGGAGACCCTCTGCCCGGCACAGCCGGGACATGGGGACAGCCCGGTCACCGCGCCGGGGCTGCCCGGGGGGCTGGTGGCACTTGTGCCCTTCCTCTCACAGGCCCTTATCTGAGCCGTGTGACAAAGGGAGCTCCCTGTTCCCTCTTGGGCTCCCAACCTCTCGCACTCGGCGCCTCCGCAGGCTCCCGAATTTCCCCGAGGGCCTGGTGGGAACGTGTTGCACGGATGGATCTGTGGCTATTGCAAACCCTCCCTTCCCTGAGCAAAAATTCCAGCAGAGGGTAATGCTTGTTTCCTTTCCTTCCGAGCCTGGCTCTGCTGTGGCTGCTCCCCTTCCCGGTGCAGAGGCTGCTCCATGCCCAGCCAGCTGCTCCCTGTCCAAGGAAAGGGATGAGCCTCTTCTCACAAGTGCCTCAAGGGCCTGGGCTCTCAGGGCTTTTTTCATCTCAGGGGAAAGATTTGCTCTTAACCAAGCAGGGAAGGAGCGAGCAAACCTGTCCGGCTGAGTTATGTTCTCCCCTTCAGTCTTGATCTCCATTAAAAGCGCATAAATTCATTTTAGGCTCCAGTCCTGCAGGGGTCAGGGGCTGCTCTGGCTCCGGATCAATGGGCCGGCTGTTCACCCCACACACGGGGGCTTTCAAGGACCACGGCTTTATCTGCAGGAGAGCTGGGCTCAGGGTGTTTCTCTGCAGACAAACACCGTGTTTTGCCCTATTCTCTTCCATCCCAGCCTCCCCTTTCCTTTCCTCATTGCTGGCAGGCGGGAGCCCGTGGACTTCTGAGCACTCCTCCAGTCCTCAAACCAGACCGAGGAATTGCAAATAATGAAAATTAACAAAGAAAAATGTGTCTCCAGGCCCTTAAGGTCTTTGTTCTATTTTCGTAGGCCCTCCTAGTCCCCATAAACCCTCTCATTTAAGAATAAAGGACGGCAGCCATCAGAGGTTACATTCCCAAGCAGTACAATCTCTTGGGATGAAGGTGTTGTATTTCCTTTTGAATTCCAATATGGGAACAAACGCAGCAAATGGTGCGGGGGGACTGCGGGGGTAAAGCCCCTCTCTGGGTGTGAGGCAGCACCAGCACGACCCTCAAATGCCATCCTGGGCTGAGGCACCTTCAGAATTGCAAACCTGCTCCGACCTGACAGGTGCACAAAACACAGAGACATGGAAACACCCACACAGACACACAGAACACACATATCCCAGGAGGAATTCCTGCCTGGAAAGGGTGGGGAGGCCTTGGCAGGGGCTGCCCAGGGAGGTTTGGAGTGCCCAGCCCTGGAGGTGCCCAAGGCAGGACTGGCCGTGGCACTGAGTGCTCTGGGCTGGGGGACAAGGTGGGCATCGGGCACAGGGTGGGCTGCGGGGGCTGGCAGGGCTTTGCCAGCCCCAGGGATCCTGGGATTCTGATATAAACACACACAAACACACACAAAACCACACCTAAACACACACAAACACACCTAAACACAGACAAACACACACAAAACCACACCTAAACACACACACAACATACCTAAACATACACACCACACCTAAACACACACAAACACACCTAAACACACACACACACAAACACACCTAAGCACACACAAATACACACAAACACATCTAAACACACACAAACACACCTAAACACACACACAACACACACAAATACAAACACACCTAAACACACACAACACTGCTAAACAACACACACAACACACCTAAACATACACAAACACACCTAAACACGCACAAACACACACAACACACCTAAATACACACAAGCACATCTAAACAAACACACACACAAACACACCTGAACACACCCAAACACACGCAAGCACACCCAAGCACACCCAAGCACACTCGAGGCCGGGCGGGTGCCACTGTCCCCGCGGTGCCCGGGGTGCAGCAGCGGGTGCTGGCAGTGCCTGCCCGCCCGTGCTGGTTTGGGGTGCAGTCACAGCCTGGTGTCACCCCGTCCCACCCCCAGGAGAGGCAGAGGGGGCTGTGGAAGGCAGCGAGCCCCTCGGGGGGAGCTGTGCCGGCTTTTCCCGGCGTTACCGGCTCCCAGCAAAACCACAACCGCCCCAACCTTAAAGGGCAAAGGAGTGAGAGCCCTTTCTCTGCAGCCTCCGCCCGTTCCATTCTCTGCACACAAGGGTGCAGGAGCGGCCGCCTTTATTGTGATTAATATCTGGGAAGCTTCTTAACAAGGCTTAGCTTGATAGGTGGCTCTTGTTGGAGGAAATTTATGGCCTGGTACTTCCTCAGTGAGACTTCCCACGTTGAATTGTTGAACATTACTGACCCTGATGCCCGACACGAGGGGGTGGGGATTTACACAGCTGTCTGGTAACTGGGGAAGGTGCAAAAATCCAGAAGAACAACCTGCATTACATCCATTGGAAGCGGCTGGTTAGCGGAGGTCAGGGGGAGGCCCGAGCCAGTGTGTGAGCCGCAGTGTTTCGGTGCAGTTTGTTTTTTGATTAGTGCAGTTCATGACCGGGCCATCCCACCTGAATAACAATCAGCGCGACCCACGGCGGGCCGGGAGAGGGCAGCGCCGCCCGCGGGGCCGCCCATATGGAGGCAGCGCTGGGAAGCGCCGAACCTGCCCAAACCCAGATGGTTCGGCTTGACGGCTCTGGCACGGCACCAGCAATAACCTCCGATGGGGCGAGAGCATCAAGATCGTGACCCTCCCGCGCTGCTCCCGGTCCCTGCTCGCCCCTCCCGCCTGCCTCGGGCTGTGTGTGCAGGAACAAAGCCGGGATGGGCTGTGCGGGATGCAGGGGTGTGCAAGGGACGGAGGGGTGTGCAATGGAGGGGTGTGCGGGATGGAGGGGTGGGCAATGGATGGAGGGGTGTACAATAGAGGGGTGTGCAATGGAGGGGTGTGCGTGGATGGAGGGGTGTGCATGGAGAGGTGTGCATTGGAGGGGTGTGCATTGGAGGGGTGTGCACTGATGGAGGGGCTGTGCACTGATGGAAGAGTGTGCAATGGAGGGGCTGTGCATGGATGGAGGGGTGTGCAGTGGGTGGAGGGGTGTGTGTGGATGGAAGGGTGTGCATTGTTGGAGGGGTGTGCATTGATGGATGGGTGTGCAATGAAGGGGATGTGCATTGATGGAGGGGTGTGCATTGATGGAGGGGTGCGCAATGGAGGGGCTGTGCATTGATGGAGGGCTGTGCACTGATGTGCAATGGAGGGGTGTGCACTGGTGGAGGGCTGTGCACTGCTGGAGGGGTGTGCTCTGATGGAGGGGTGTGCAATGGAGGGGCTGTGCATTGATGGAGGGCTGTGCATTGATGGACAGGTGTGCACTGATGGACAGGTGTGCAATGGAGGGCTGTGCACTGATGGAGGGGTGTGCAGTGGAGGGCTGTGCACTGGTGGACGGCTGTGCACTGATGGATGGGTGTGCAATCGATGGCTGTGCACTGATGGAGGGGTGTGCACTGACAGACAGGCACACACGCAGTGGCGTGGCCGTCACTGCACCGGCTGCCCCAGCTGGCTCCTCCTCACCCCGTGTTTCTTTCATTGTGGCGGGGTTCTTTTCCTTTTATCTGACATGATACTCGCCTTCCTGAAGACAAGGGTGAGCAGATGGACAGGCAAGGCTGTGCTGCTGTGGCAGGAGGTTGTGAATGTCCGTCCTCCCGTGCAGGAGGAGATGGAGAGGTTTGGGTTGGGCAGGGGGAGCTGCTGCCTGGACATCACTGCTGCTCCTGGGGGAAAATCACCACCTGCAGCGACTGATTCCTGTTACCATGGGCAAGCTGAATTTCTTAGGGATGAATCGTAAAGTCATTTAGGTTAGGAAAGACCTCCCAGACCACTGAGTCCAGCCTTTGACTGTCACCTTGTCCCTCAGCCCAGAGCACTGAGTGCCATGTCCAGTAGTTCCTTGGACACCTGCAGGGGTAGGGACTCCACCACCATGAGATAGTTACAATAAGCAGCAGCTGGAAGAGCCAGTGTGACACCTTGGAAACAAGTAAAATGAAGTCCTGGCCACTGGTGGTCACTGAGCATCTCTCTGGTTTGGGGATTAGAATGTATTTGGGAGGTGCTGGGTAGGAAGGGCAGGAAGGGCAGGAGCAGTGCTGGGTTGGCCAAGGTTTATGAGGGTCTCCACAGGAGTCTGTGGACAGGGTTTGCTTTGCTGCCAGCAGCCAGGAGACCCTGCAGTGGAGAGACAGAGAGGAGCCTTCTGACCAGCTGCTTCTAGAAAGACATTGGTCAAAGGTCGCACTCGATGGTCTTGGAGCCCTTTTCCAGCCTTGGTGGCTCTATCCTATGATTTTAGACCTCAGAGCAGGAGGCCTGGGGTTGAATAACCCAAGTGGCTCCAATAAGGGGTAAGTTTTACTCCAGGAGTACCTGTTCAGGTAGGAAGTGGGAGGGGAGGAAGCACTGCTGAGAAATCACCAGCCTGAAGACCTCCTGCTCTGCCTCCTCCCAAAGGTGGGCACCACTTTCATCCCTCCTGCTCTGCCTCCTTGCCCTCTGCTTGAAAATTCAGGCTCGGGATGTTATCAATGAATCACTGTGACTATCACTGTCCTCCAGGGTAAAGTATAACATATAAGTGGGATTTGGTGTATTACTATTTTTAAAATAATTCCTCTGCTCCAAACAATCGAATCCACAATCCCAAGTTTGCAAACACACGAGATGAGAGCTGCTCATCCAATGAACCAGAAATCATTTACACAAATAGCTTGTACAGTGTCCTTTGAACATTGTGCTCTAAATCTTTTTAGTCTCATGAGTATTCATAGTGTTTCTCAAATAATTTGAAAGTGATTTCTTAATGAAGGCTAAAATATCCCTTTTAAACTTCTAAGTGATGTTGTTTTCCTTTGATCACCTCTATACATTCCATATTCCTGTGCCCTTCTCTCTGCTGCATATTCATGTCCTTGGGATAATTTAAAGGCATACTTGCGTGTGTGACAGTGATAAATAAAACTCATCCATCATATCACAGAACCTCTGGGGAAAATGCAATATCCCCAGTTCCTGTCTGCGTGATTATGAACCTGATCCGGAGCTGCTGGAACCGGTGGCAATATTTAATGAGCTGGCAGAATATTTATTCTTGGGTAAAAAGACAGAAACCCCCATAGAACTCATTTTTGGCAGTTACAAATCCTTGCTACTCCTGTCCACCTCACCAACCAAGCGCTGGCATTTCTCCCAGGTGTGCCCTCAGTGCATCCACAGAAGAGGATGGATGGAGGATCAGGGCTGTGCTCTGACTCAGCACACGGCCCACCTGGCAAAGGTGGGAATTTTATTTCCTTATGGGATATAAACACAATGGGTTTGGGTGCCTTTCCAGTGGTGTGAAGCCATTCCAGCTCGTGACACTGGGGCTGGAAGAGTATCTGCCTCAAGAGACCTGTGTGCTCATCCTAGAGGTGCTGCTGCTCCTCAAAAATGTAAATATCACCTTATTTACCACCAGCCCTGCATGTCCCAGTAGTGATACTGGTCCCAGACCTTGGAGAAGCAAAGCAGCATTAGATCTGGATTGGAGAGGGGGAAGGAAAGGAGAAGGAAACCTGCCCCAGGCACCCACTGGGACAGCCAGGATGGGCACAGTGAGTTGTGCCAGCTTCGGTTCTCCCTCACAGGCTGGTCCATCTGAAATCTGGGAGCATCAGCAGGGCATCCCAAGCTGGTGTTGGCGCAGGCTGGCTGTGTGGTGAGGCACTGAGCCCTGCTTGGCTGCTTAGCCCAAAATGCAGCAGTCAGGGTTTACCTGGGGAGAAGGGAGCTGCCAGTTCGGGGTGGGGAGGGGTTTGTGGGCCTGTGTGCCCAGGCACCAAAGCAACCCCAGCAGCAGGTGACAGCCTCAAAATCCCATCAGGGACTCCATGGTGGGGTGCTGAGATGGCTTTTTGTTGGACCCTGCCCCATCCTCGCATCCCAGCCTGGATGGACAGAAGAAAAGGGAAAGTTTCCTGGGGCAGGGGCTGAAGGGAACCCACACCATGAGTTGAGGGGGGAGGGAAACACAGGGCAGGATTTATCCCACCTCCTTCAGGGCCTCTGTGTGCCCCTGTCCATCCTAAGGCAGGGGTAGGGAAAGGTGGCTGTGTCTGCACCCCCTGTAAGTGCCCAAATGAGAGAGGAGAGCTCGTTTGGGCCAAGGAGTCCATTTTTGGATGGCTGAATGCAGGTGTGATGATCACACAACCTGAAGGTGCTCCGGGGGAAGATGCTGTGCAGGAGCAGGAGGGAGAGCTCCAGGGTGCCCAAGGGGGCAATGCAGGGCTGGGGGAGCCGTGGTGGGATGCCAGGGAGGGCGTCTGGCTGCCTTTGGCTGTGCCCCACCGAGCCAGAGCACAGGCAGTGGCACAGCCACGTGAATCCCGGCCGGTGCTCCAGTGGCCCAGTGACAAATGACCCGGCCTGACCTTTCTCCTTGGGCTACAAAGCTGGCCCTGGTCCCCTCGGTGACATTCCCCTCGCAGCTGCCCCAGGAACGTGCCACAGCCACCGCTGCCACCTCCTGGTCCCCGCAGCCCCCCGGCACTGGGGGTGCTCCGGGAGCAGTCCCGCTGTCCGGAGCCATGGGATAAGACCTTGTCCCCCGTTCTGTCCCTGCTCAGCAGATCCCTCCTCAAGGCTCTTGGCCGGGGCAGGAGGGGGTCATGGTGAGTGACCTGTCACACTGGCACTTCAGGCTTTTGTTCCGGGAAATTGGCCATCCTCTTGGGGCAGTGAGAGGGTTTGGGCTGTGTCAGTGGAGCCACCAGCCCGCCAGGGTTAAGGGAGCAGGCACAGAAAGCTGCTTCTCCAAGGGCAGCCGTGGGTCTGAAGTTTCACCTCCTTCAAGCAGAGGTTCCCATCCCAGCTGGCCGGGGTGGGAGCCAGAGGACTCTGCTGGGTCGGAGGTGCCCGGGCGGAAAATGAGCTGCTCCCTAAAATCCATGGTCATTTTGCAAACCTCCACTCAAAGAGCTGCTGCCTCGGTCCATCAGTGTCTGAAAAAGGAAAGGGTAAAAAGCAAGTCTCGATCTCCCAGCTGGAGCTGTACACTCTGTTCCTCCCATACTCTCAGCAAATGTCATCAGGAAGGCTGATGGGAGCAGGACCAAGGATTTTAGGTCTCCCCTCCTAGAGATTTTATTTTAAAGGCACTGGTGCCTTCCCTGCTATTTCAGGAGGAATATCAAAACAGTTCCTGTAAGAACCTGCTGAGTGAACTGTGGCACCTCGAGGAGTTGACAGCAAGTTTCTCCCCAGCCATCCTGTGTCAGGGAGGTGCAGCACAGCCCCTTCCTGCACAAAGCCCAGGGGGGCTCCTCTGTCACCACTGGAGAGGGGCAGCTGCCCTCTGCATGGCTTTGCCTTCCCTGCCACGGCCTGGAACTCACCAGCAATAGGTACCTTGGCATGACCATCTCCCTGTGGGTTGTGCTCAGTGGGATGATAAGAGGCGAGGACAGTGATTGTGACAGTGCCAATGTCCTTCTCCTAGCACTGTTGTGCCAGCAGTGCAGCCCTGCCCACAGCTGACTGGGAAAAAAATGGGCGTTCCTGAAATTCCTTTTCCCTCCAGGTCCGTTTTGTCCTCTCTCCTGTTGCAGCCCATCTTTGGAGTGTCAGACTGTGATGGTCTATGTTGGCTGCACGGCCACCTCGGGCTCAGCAGCTCCCCTGGTCTTCATGCAGGGGCTCTGTGGGTGGGAGCACTGAGGAGAAGGGATCTGGGTGGTGTGAACCAAGGATGGTCTGAATCCTGTGGCCAAGGATGCAGAGCAGGGCTCGGGCAGGGTCTGCAAGGGAATGGGATTAAATGGGGCTTCGGAGGCTGAGACTCCAGAGGAGCCACCCTGGAGGTGCTGGACATGGCCAAAAGCCATTTTCCCATGCACTGATGGAAGAGAGTTGTTCCATTAATTTCTCTACCCACGGAATCAATCCCAGAGTCCCTGAGGCTGGCAAAGCCCTGCCAGCCCCCGCAGCCCACCCTGTGCCCGATGCCCAGCTTGTCCCCCAGCCCAGAGCACTCAGTGCCACGGCCAGTCCTGCCTTGGGCACCTCCAGGGCTGGGCACTCCAAACCTCCCTGAGCAGCCCCTGCCAAGGCCTCCCCACCCTTTCCAGGCAGAAACTCCTCCCGAGAAGAAATTTGTGCAATCCCCATCCCTGGCAGCTCATGGGCCAGAGCAGCAAGTGAGCCCAGCACGGTGATGTCTCCCAGCATGTTGGGGATGGAGCTGTACTCCAGGCTCTGTGCTCTGAGACTGGCCTTGGGTGCCTTGAGCTGAAGGAACAACATGTCTGGGGGGACCTCTGACACTTCCAAGTGTCTTCCTGAATATCCCCCCTGTGTGAGGTGGGTTGGAGCCTGCACGAGGGCTTCTGCCAAGCTGCTGGTTCTCCCCCTGTGCGATGGGTTGGGTCATCACAGAGCACTGATGTTTTAGGTTTGGGAGGGGTCTTGTTGATCTCAGTTTGGTTGAGCATGACTCTATGACTCCTCATCCTTTCTCTCCCGTCTCTCTGCTGAGGGTCCTATTGGCACTCTGTGCCAATGCAGCACAACTCCAGAGAGCTGTTGCCATTCCAGTCACTTATTCCCAAGTCCCCTTGTACCATGTGCCAGGTGGTGTCACAGCACTGCTGCCCTGCCAGCCACTCTCAGGGGAGTTTTGGGTGTGTAGGAAGGCCCATCCCCAGGGTTCAGGTTCAGACCAAAGGCTGAGTGTGCTTTCCATATAGAATCATGGACTGGTTTGGGACCCTGGGATGCTGAGCTCCCCCAGCCCTGTTTCCCCACAGGATCTGCAGGATCCCATGTTAGGGATGCTCACCTCTCCCAGCCCAGCGACCTTAAAGCCCATCCACGGGCAGGGACACCTCCCACCAGCCCAGGTGGCTCCAAGCCCCGTCCAACCTGGCCTTGGACACTTCCAGGGATCCAGGGGCAGCCACAGCTTCTCTGCCCACCCTGTGCCAGGGCCTGCCCACCCTCACAGGGAAAAATTCCTTTCAAATATCCCACCTAACTCTGCCCCCCTTCAGCTTAAGGCCATTCCTCCTTGTCCTGTCACTCAAGGCCCTTGGAAATAGTCTCCATCTTTTCTCTAAGTTCTCTTCAGGTCCTGGAAGGCCACAATGAGGTCCCCCCAAAGATTCTCTTCTCCAGGCTGGACAATCCCAGCTCTCCCAGCCTTTCCTCCCAGCAGAGCTGCTCCATCCTCTGCCCATCCTGGTGCCTCCTCTGGACTCGCTCCAGCACAGGGACTGTGAAATGAGCTAGCTCTGGAATATGTGTTCCCTCCTGACCTCCAGCCCAGCCAAAGTGGGACCATCCCTGGGCTGTCCCCCCATGGACACCATGCCCAGCAGGGCTTGCTGCCCTTCCAGCTCCACGCAGGGGCACCCACAGGTGGGGCAGGTCCAGCAAAGCTTTGTAACTCACGGAGCCACGTGCTGTGAACCTTGCAGTGACCTCTTCAGAGGTGGAGAGGGAACTGGAATGGTGGCCCCGCACATCCTCAGGGGTCCATCCTGATGGCTTTGTAAAAGACTGGACAGTGTGACCTTGGCGTGGGATCCCCGGGAGGAGGGGACAGGGAGGGTCACACACATCAGGTGTCACACTGGGACACCTCCCTGTGCCAGGGAAATCGGGGCAGTTTGGGACTGCAGGTTCTTGTTGCCATCTGATCACAGCCTGCCTGTTCTTGCTGACCCTTTGCTGTGGGCTTGGGGTGTTGCTTTGTTTTTTTGGGTTTGGGGGGATTTTTTAGTTTAGCTTTTTTTTTGTGGTGGGTTTTTTTTTTTTTCACACTTGAAAGAATTAAAAAGTACGGCTTCCATGAATAAATATAACTCTTAGCTCCGTCTTATTAACTAAAAGCAATTTAGGGCTAAATACAGTGAATGTTAACAAAAAGCCAAGAATAGAAAATTGTTTAAGTGGCCAAAGAAACTTTCTCCCATTGTGATGCAAGCCAAGCTATGCCAGCTATATGTAAATGTATGCAGTGGGCTCTGTGCATGTGTCCACTTTGAAGTTGCCATCTGAATTTAATTCTGCCTTTGTGATTAAATCAGGCCATTACGTTTAATCTCACTTAATAGTAAGAAACGCTCTTTGTTGTTTTCTATAGGCAACATATTCTGCCCCTAACATATACAGCTTGGCATTCACACTTTACTATTAATCCCCGATGGCTGATAATTGCTTCATCTCCAAGTTCTCTGTCCAATTCACAAGGGAACTGATTGCAACTATTCTTCCCCTATACATTAATGCACTGTTTTGGTCTTACTCCTTTGGCTCAGTGAACCCTATCAAGCTGTCCACATTTTCTGGGCATGTGGGCGTATTGTAAGTTGTTAAATTAAATTCTGTGCTGACCCCCTAAACACCAGAATCTATTAGCACTGCAAGGTACCTGATTGACAAGTGGGGCTACTTTGCCACTCAAAAAAATAAAACCTCTGACATAAAAAAAAAAAGAAGAAGAAGAAAAAAAAAAAATCCCCAGCTAAATAAGGCTGAATATGTTGTTTCAAGTGAAAGTCTGAGGTCTTCTGCCTGCTGTCTTTCTACTTACGATTTCATTACTGCGGCGGGATCAGTCGTATTATTGCCGTGGGATTGTTTCATTGATCTTACATATGTCAGGCAGGAAATTTCTTTGGGGGAAAAAGACCAAGGACCTGGGACATGGCTTTAGCTGCTTCAGTCTGCAAGCCCATGCAGGGTTTTCTTCCCCAAGTATAATCAATTCAGAGAGCTGTTTCTTTTGGGGCATCCTCTTTTACTTTTTCCTTCCCAGGAGATGGGCCTGATTCCTCATTGCTGAATTATGCCCGAGGAGCTTCTGACTGTCAGTGTTTTATTTTGCCAAACAGGTAAAAATAAAACCAACTCAGTGCACATTCCTGCAGGGAAACAATTGCAGGAGACAGTCAGAAGAATCCCAGGAATGAACAGCAGCACATTGGAACCGCTTTTTCTTTACCAAAAACCTGCTTTAAACAGTTCCACAAGCTTTTAATCACAGAAGAAAGAGTCATATAGCAACAGGCACCAATAAACAGGACTTTACTTAACACTGTCTGCTTTGTAACACCTTCCATGGCTGCTGAGCAGGGACTGCAATGATGTGTTATTAGATGAGTGACAAGTTCACAGAATCCCAGGATCCCTGAGGCTGGGAAAGCCCTGCCAGCCCCCGGAGCCCACCCTGTGCCCGATGCCCACCTTGTCCCCCAGCCCAGAGCACTGAGTGCCACGGCCAGTCCTGCCTTGGGCACCTCCAGGGCTGGGCACTCCAAACCTCCCTGGGCAGCCTGTTGTTCATATTGCACTTGGATTAATTTTCATTGCATTTGTGAATTAAACAGATTTGAAGTCACCACACAAAGTTTTTGAAGTGCTGGTTTGGGCCGTGTGGACAGTGTGAAAATCTGACATTTAATGGCAGTGACTTTTTTTTTAATTTCACAGGTATGGGAGGGTCAAGATTAATTCCCACCGGCATTAACTGCTACTCAATATGAACTTAAAATCATAGAATCACAGAATGGTTTGGGATGGAAAGGACCTTACAGATCATCCAGTGCCACCCCCTGCCATGGGCAGGGACACCTTCCACCAGCCCAGGCTGCTCCAAGCCCCGTCCAACCCGGCCAGGAATGGATTAAGAGCAAGTTCTATCACTGGGTGTGAGACCCTGGCACAGGGTGGGCAGAGAAGCTGTGGCTGCCCCTGGATCCCTGGGAGTGTCCAAGGCCAGGTTGGACGGGGCTTGGAGCCACCTGGGCTGGTGGAAGGTGTCCCTGCCCATGGCAGGGGGTGGCACTGGGTGGGCTCTGGGGTCCCTCCCAGCCCAAACCATTCTGGGATTATACAGTTCTATGAACTGGCTTCTCTGAATTGTCTGTGCTCGTCACGGAGTCTTGTCCTGAAAATATTTCTGGTTGGTTTTCCAGGGCCAGCACAAGGAAGAGGCACAGGTGGGAGATTTCCCACCCAGGGCCCTGGGGGAGTTTTCTGCAGAAATTGCCACAAGTAGCACACCTGGGACAGTATTTTGGAATGTTTCTAAGAATGCCAAATGAAAAGAGAAGGATTTAACATTTGAGTCACTTGAAAAACACCCCTCTGAGCCCCAGAGAGCCAGAATTCAGAGACTGTTGCATAAAACCATCATTTTTGAGCATTATCTGAGGTGAAAAAGCTGAGTTGAGATCTGTCTGTAATCAGTTCCTAATGGAAGTGCTCTAAAAAAGACCCAATAAATACTACCTTGATACAAGGGGGTTTTTCATCTTCTTCCATAAATCTAAAAATTTGAGGGTTGGAAGATTATCTGAGCCTCCTGTTTTAATTTCTTCCCTCCTTTTCTCTTTCCTTGCAGTCCTTCAGGTCAGAACCCAATGTTTTATTTGCTTCATGTACATTCCCCCCCACTTTGTTGTTTGTTCGGGGGTGGGGGGGGGCTCCATCGAGGTGGGTGTCAATTGATGAGGGCAGAGTCGTTGTGATTTATCAGCCACTTCAGGAAGGACAAAGGCAGCGGGACCCAGAGGGCCATAAATTTCTGCCAACATCAAGCACCAACAGAAGAGGGTCTTTTTTTCCTTTAAATGTAGATGCAGCCCTGAAAGCTGTGGCCTGTATTTCTGCCATGGACTCCCAGAATCCCCAATGGTTCCTGAAGTTCAGAGCCAGCCACCACTGTACTGCCATAACCAGGAGTGTGCTCTGGAGTTGAATGATTTATTCAGAGAGATCAGATCGAGTCAGTGATTTTCAACAGTCGCTTCCAAACCAGCGTCTCTAAAACACTGCACAGATGATTTTTACTTTTATCCTGTTTCAGCACCTCTTTCCTGAAGAGTTTTGTGGCTCCTGTGAGGAATTTTGATGAATTAATTCCATTGCTATGTTTCCTCACACTGACAAGAGTCACTTTACTTCATAAGATGCTGCTGATCTTGGCATGGGCAGGGGAATGGCTTTGTGGGGGCTGGAAACTCAGCTCAGAGCAGGAATCTGACTCCCTGAGAGCAAAGGATTTTGTCCTGGTTGTTTCCAAGGGCCACTCTACGGAAAACTGGTAGGGAATGAGATTAATACTTTAATTAAAAGAACAGGGAATCTGCTATTTTTGTCTATTTTTGTATTGCAACGAAGCCCTCAGAACTCCCACAGCCCCTCAAAGTTGAATGCTGATTATTAAATCAATAATCTTATTACGTTATCCATCCGTCTATCCATCCCTCCATCCCTCCATCCCTCCATCCATCCCTCCCTCCATCCATCCATCCATCCATCCATCCATCCATCCATCCATCCATCCATCCATCCATCCATCCATCCATCCATCCATCCCTCCCTCCGTCCATCCATCCATCCACCCAGATAATTACCTAACTTTATGGGGATTTTCTCTGAACTGTGCCACAGCATTAAACTTATTTACGTTACTTTGGAGCAGACAAAGTGTCAGAGCAAGCCTTGGGAAGCCTGGCTTAGGCTTGGAGTTGTTTTTTCACTTTCCATTAGAAATGTCTCAGGTTAAATGTCCTCAGGAAGCAGTTTGGTTGCTGGTGGTTTGGGAATACCCATGGGAAACTGACATTTCTTTTGAAAACAACCATAAAAAGTTGCTTCAAAGCTGCTGACCAAAGGGATTCTAGAATGAAGTGTGACCCCAGGAGCAAAATCAGTAGCAGTTGAGTCATGAATAAACTTAAAATTCATCATATTTATTCCTCCCTGTGCTTAAAGACTAATTTAAGTTTTGAACTTCTCCCAGCCTGCCCTGCAGAGCTGCTTGGGATTTGTTCTTAGCATGAAACTGGGGTCTGATGGAAGTCAGTCAAGACCCCAGAAAATTCAGATATCTCCTTAAATTGCTTTTTCTAAGCTGCTGCCTCATTTGTAGGAGTTACAGGGACCAAACAATGCCAACTTTAAGAGGACTTTGAAATCCCTGCACGCAAAATATGCAACAATTTCATCTTGTTAATAATAATAATTATTAATAGTAAGTATTTTCAATGTTTTTGTAATAAAAATCACCAGTAATTCAATTTCTAAAGTGAGAACTGTGGCAAGCAGCACCTGTTGATGCAGAAATGGCTGCGAGATGACCAGGGCAGGAACACGATGGCAAGAGAGAGGTCTCTGCTAAGCTGGGCTTTGCAGAGCTGCCTTTCATTTTAAATTCAGAGGCTGTGTCCCCGCAGCCTTTTACTCCTATTGCAGCAAAAGCCTCCCGACAACTCCCAGGCCTTTTATTCCTGGAAGTGCTGTAATGTGTGCCCAGCTCTGAAAGCACACGGAGCCTCCCGAGCGCCCGGCGATGTCCTGCCCATATCAAATGTGCCCAGGCAGGCACTGAATGCCTGGCAAGGCTTTCCCGGGGCTTGCTCAAGCTGCCCAACCTGCATCTCGCATCCTGCCACCACCCAAGTGGCACAATAACCATCTGGACGGGCCGTGGAGCTCCATTCAGTGCATGGGACAAAGTCACCGGTTCTTTTCCGTAATCGCTGGCCGACGTGCGGAGCTATTTGGTGTCCAAGCTGTTCTTGGGGGTTGCCTCCTCCTTTCCCTCCAGGACTCTAGAACTACCTTTATTTATCCTCACGGATTCAAATGCACAACAACACCCCTCTCTCTCGTCCTGCTGCCTCCCCTGGCAGGCCTTGGCTGAGTTATCCGCGTGCTCTCCCTGCCAAGTGTGAAGGCTGATGGTGGGATATCCTCCTGCCAGCTGACAATAACAGGGCATTGCAACTTTGGCAGTTAAATGTTATTATTTATTATAGAAGTATTAAATATTACAGGGTTAAGCCTGTAGAGCCACTGACAAAAGGAGGAGGAGGAGCTGAGAGCAGGTACAGGGGGGATTGTTGAGGTGTCCTGGGCAGAGCCAGGAGTTGGACTGGATGATCCTTGGGGGTCCCTTCCAGCTCAGGATATTCCAAGATTCCATGACTCAACAAGTAACCAAGGGACTGATGTATCTGTCACCTCTGGCTCCTGCTTTTTGTGGGTATTTTGGTAAGGCACTTCCATGGAAAGTCATGTCCTGTCTGAAGTAGAGCCCAGGGAACACCGTAAGTTCAGCCCTGGGAACACCATGAGTTTGGCCCCAGGAACACCATGAGTGTGGCCCTGGGAACACCGTGAGTTTGGCCCCAGGAACACCATGAGTTTGGCCCTGGGAACACCGTGAGATCAGTTCAGGGAACACCGTGAGTTTGGCCCTGGGAACACCGTGAGCTCAGCCCAGGGAACACCGTGAGTTTGGCCC
>VWZG01004504.1:22443-49133 GCA_013396735.1 Grallaria varia | reverse complement strand
GTGGGGGTGTGCAGTGTGGGGGTGTGCAGTGTGGGGGTGTGCAGTGTTGGGGGTGTGCAGTGGGGGGGTGTGCAATGTGGGGGTGTGCACTGTGGGGGTGTGCAGTGTGGGGGTGTGCAGTGTGGGGGTGTGCAGTGTGGCTGTGTCTGCCCTGCCGCCCCAGAGCGAGGGAAGCGCGGGCTGTTTTATTGTGTGCAAAGTCAGAAACCCTTTAGGACCTCAGAGGAGCTTTCTTACCTCAAGAGGAGGGATTTTGCCACAAGGATGACTCCAGTTTTGATGATTTTGCTTTGTCTTTAGAATCACAGGATCACTGAGGTTGGAAAAGCCCTGCCAGCCCATGGAGCCCACCCTGTGCCTGATGCCCACCTTGTCCCCCAGCCCAGAGCACTGAGTGCCATGGCCAGTCCTGCCTTGGGCATCTCCAGGGATGGTGACCCCACCACCTCCCTGGGCAGCCCCATCCAAGGTTTAACAATCCCAACAGGAGCACAGGGCCAGCATTGCCAAGGGTTAAATTTATGGATAAATAACACTTGCCATTGTCCCACACTTCAGCACTGGAAATTTGCTCTCAGCAGGCTTGGGTGATAAGTTCTACAATCAGATTTCAAAAGCCAATAAAGAGGAGGAGTTTATGGCTTTAAAAGTGCGGCGACACCTTCCACTAGCCCAGGTCGCCCCAAGCCCCATCCAACCCAGCCTTGGACACTTCCAGGGATCCAGGGGCAGCCACAGCTTCTCTGCCCAACCTGTGCCAGGGTCTGCCCACCCTCATAGCCAAGAATCTCTCCCTTACATCGAACCCAAATTCCCCTTCTTTCAGTTAGTACCCATTATTCCTTGTCCTGTCACTGCAGCTCCTGACAAAAACACCACCCTGAGCCTACTCCAGCCTGAACAGTTCCAGCTCTCTCAGCCCCTCCTAACATGGGAGATGCTTCAGTCCCTCCAGCACCTCTGTAGCCTTTCACTGGGCCCTCTGCACTCTGTCCATGTCTCCCTTGCACTGGGGAGCCAGAACTGGACCCAGTGCTCCAGGTGTGGCCTCACCAGTGCTGAGCAGAGGGGCAGGATCCCCTCCCTGACCTGCTGGCACTGCTACCCAGGGTGTCATTAGACTTTTTAGCAGCAAGGGGTCACTACTGGTCAACTTGGTGCCCACCAGGACCCCCAGGGCCTTTCCTGCCAAGCTCCTTTCCAGTTGGACGGCCCCAGCACAAACTGTGCCTGGGGTTGTTCCTCCACGTGGGGAGGACTTTGCACTTCTCCTTGTTGAACTTCCTGAGGTTCCTGTTGTTGCTCGTGGAGGTCCCTCTGGATCTGGGACTGTGGCACAAGGGCAGGATGTCCCTCTGGCTCATTTTGTTTGTTTTATTTAAGAACATGGTGAACTGTCATCCTCGATCCCCCCAGTCACGCCATCACCGTGGCTTTGGAATCACCAGCAACAGAAGCCACTTGCTGCCTCTAAAGCTTGGAGAGTTTTGCAGGATTTCCATCCAGGAATTAGCTCTCCCTTGCCCTCTGGAGCCCGGCTCCAGCTCAGGCATGGCTGTCCCAAGCTGTGGGGACAATCCAGCAGCCACCCAGCACTGAGTGCTAATTGCCCCAGAGCCGCTGCTGAAGTGGCAGAGGGAACAAAGGGACGAAAGCAACTGGCCTTGCCATCTGCACCTGCTCAAAGGCAGCTCAGCAAAGCCCCTCTCCAGAGTTCCCAGCTGGGAGGAAAGGCACCAAATCCACCCATAAAGTGGGATTCCACGTTGGCTGTGCCTCTTGCTCACTCAGATGCGCCAAGCCCTTTGTGCAAGTCGTGCTGAGCTTTCCAGCCCTGCTTTTGTAGGAGAGAGTGACGAGGGGCTCTGGTGGGCACAACCCTCCGCTCTGCTGGGCAGCTCTCAGAGATTTCCAATCCTGGTCACAGCTCACCATGAATAAAAACCAGGTGTTTGGAAATCACTCGGCGCCCAAAGTGCTTCCAAGAGCTTTGTTGCATCCTGTGTCTCGTTCCATCAGGCTGGGCAGAGCGAGGAGAGCTCTGCAATTCTTCGCCTCGGGGTGCTGGGACACGTGGATGCAATAGGCTGGATCAGGGCTCTGCAGTTCCAGGGGTCCGGAATTCGGCATTGTGAATGGTCAGCCAACCTCCCAAAACCTACAAAGCAAATTAAAAGCATGTGGAGTTTTTTTTTTTTTTTTTTTCCCAAGGAGTTTCAGGTGCTATGAGGTGAGACAGAGGGAATCCCTGATGTGCTGGGATCCTGGGAAAACTGAAAGTCTAAATTCCACAAATAGGACATATTTTACCATCTGGACATTTTATTGTTATGTTAATGAGCCCGACCTCCCCTCAGTTCCCCCCTCCTGGCAGGGAATTGCAGAGCCAGAAGGTCCCCCCTGAGCCTCCTTTTCTCCAGGCTGAGCCCCCCCAGCTCCCTCAGCCCCTCCTGCTGCTCCAGTCCCTTCCCAGCTCCAGTCCTTTCCCTGTCCCTTCCCTGCACACGCTCCAGCCCCTCCGTGTCTCTCATGTCTGGGGGTCCCAGAACTGCCTCCAGTGGTGGAGATGCCCCAGCAGTGCCAGCACAGGGACTGTGACACTCCAGGGCTGGCACAGACCACGTGCCTTTGGTCTCTTGGCCACCTGGGCACACCTGGGCTCATGTCAAACCACTGCCACCAGCACCCCCAGGTCCTTTCGCAGCTTTCCAGCCCCTCTTCCCAAGCCTGGAGCTGCAGGGGATGTGACCCAAGTGCAGGACCCAGCACTTGGCCTTGTTGGTTTCAGCCCCTCCAGATCCCTCTGCAGAGCCTTCCTGCCCTCCAGCAGATCCACATCCCACCCAGCTTTACGTCATCCACGAACTGAGGGTGCCCTCGATCCCTTCGCCCACATCAAACACATTCAACAGATAAACTGGTATTAGCCTTCTTAAAAAAAAAAAACCCTCACTCAAGTTTTACATGAGACAACTAAAAAGTTATACCAAGGATCAACGAAAGCTGAAATGGTGACTTTGTCTTTTGAAATACAAGCAATACACAGAAAATGCATTAGGCTTTTGATTATCACTGCACGTTTTCATTTCAGAAGTTGATGTCTAATGCTCAGACTTCTCAAGGAAGGTGTGAACAGGTCACCTCTCATTAAACAGCACTGGCCCCACTACTGAGGTTTAGGGGACACCACTGGGGAGTGACTCCCAGCTGGATTTAACTTCCCTCCAGCGTGCCATGTTTCTGGCAGCACCCAGCAGGGCAGGGGCAAAGCAGAGCCTGGGCAAGGGGAGCCTCCAAAGGCTGGTCCCAGAGAAGTGCCCATCTCCTTCAGGGCAGGGGCAAAGCAGAGCCTGGGCAAGGGGAGCCTCCAAAGGCTGGTCCCAGAGAAGAGCTCATCTCCTGCCCGTAACATCTGGAAAGCCCTGGGCTTTGTGGTCCTCAGTCCCACCCTCACACGGCTGCCTTTGTGCATCCACTTAACGGTGATCCGTGTTTAATAACTGGGAAGCGAATCCCTGGGAAGAGGCGGCTGAAGCACAGAGACACAACAAAGCATCCTGGGAGGGATTAAGGAAAGTACTGTTTGCTGGGGATTATCCAAAAGCAGGAGGGTTTTATCTCTTACGTTTCCACCTCACGGTGTCTCTGGAAGTGCAGAAGTCCCTGCTGTCCGTGGGTTCAGACCGCAGGGATCATTTGTAGGGGATGCGGGGCCTGAAGAAGATGAAAAGGGAGTGCAATCTTTTCTGTGCCCTCCGTTTGCAGGAGAGATTCCCACGAGCGATGACTTCAGTAGGGCTGAGTCATAAGGAGCTGATTGTCTGGAGGCATCTACCCTGAGAAGGGAGAGAAAGAAGAAATAATTATTAGGAGTTTGACGAACGCATCATGTCACGGTGTGCAGTCAGCTCGGTGCTCTGGGAGCCTTCCGTCCATAATGTTAATTAGGGTCAGCCTTAAGGCTGGCAAGACACAGCCCTGCCCTTGGTTTTCCATCTCATCCTGTAACTGTCCAGCTCCTGGGATGGTCCCAGCTCTTCTCCCCATGCACACAGAACCACGGAATCATTCAGGTCGGAGAAGACCTCTGAGGTCACCAACTCTCCCAGCCTTTCCTTTTCCTGCCGTGGGTTTGAGGAGTATCTTTGTGTGCAGGTCTCAGAGGCAGCTCGGGGCCCCAATTCCTTGCTCCAACATCCCTCCATCCGGCCTGGAAGGTGATGTGAGACTTCATGTCCAGCTCCTGGAAAGCACCAAAAAGGAGCCTGGGAAACTTGCCTGTGTCATCCAGAGGATAAAAGGTGACACAGCGCAGGGGTGGGACACCTCATGAAACTTTTGGCTGGTGTGACACCAAAACTGACCTTATAGACACCAAAACTGACCTTACTCATGCCAAAACTGACCTTACTCATGCCAAAACTGACCTTAGAGATGCCAAAACAGACCAGAGACATCACTGCAGTCAAACTGCTGCACAAGCTTGACAAGGCAGGATCAAAGTGCTCTGCCTGGGAGGCACAACCTGAAAGCACAAGGATCAAAACTCCTGGACATAATTCCATGAAAGTGCCTTCATCAGGAAGGATTTTCCTGGAGACATTGTTCCCTTGGCATCTCCAGAGCTGGCCAATGGTTCCTGTGCTCCGTGGGCACAGACAGGTAGAAACTGGCCAAGCCTTCTGTCCTGAAGGCTTAGTCACTATTCTCTTTCATTTGTTTTGATTCCTTATTTACAGTAAAGGTCACGCTGCCTGAAATCACGGCGGGGCATTTGGGAGTTTCTTTTCCGTGAGGCAAAGGGGGAAATCAGGTTCCACCAGACACGGGAACAATTTGTCCATATTTACTCTGCATTCACACACACAAAATGCACGTCGAGGTAGGAAAACATTCTTCAAGAGATGAAAGAGAAGCAGATAACAGTGGCAGTCTTTATATAATTCAGGCACAATGATCTGTCAGCAGAGCAAGGTAATTATCCCAATAAGATTCCGCGAAACGAGAAAATATCATGGATTTTATAAACCTTATTAACATGCAGAATGAGTGCAGAACAACAAAAGGAGTCTTAAAACAAAACATTATGTGAAAATCAATATTGATTGCCAGCGATAAGTGTTATACGAGGCAGTAAAATTCCATAAAATTCCCCCCCCTCCAAAACAAGGTTGGAGACAAATCAAAGGAGAACAAATGGCTCTAAACCAGGCTAATCACTTTGCAAAGCAGGGAAGGAGCGTCACGATGCTCATTTGTTCCAACAGCAGCTTCTCCAAAAAAAAAAAACCCCACCCTCATCTCCTTCTCAACAAGCCCAAATAGGAGCCCATTACTGAGTGCACCATAACTGTGCCTTCAGGGGTGGCATTAGAGATTTGGGAATGAGCAGCCTGGTTCAAGGAGCAGCACAGGAGCCCTGCAGGCACAGGGGGACGTTGGAGGCTCCCACATGTGCTGTCTCCCCAGATGCTGCTTCCTCTGCCCTCTTCCCTTCTCCTCCCTGCAAACTCCTGCAGCCTCTCCAGGCTGTTCCTCAGGCAGCTCCGAGCTGGGGCACGGACACTGCCAGCATGTGTCTGTGTGGTGCTCCAGCTGTTCCAGCTGCTGGATTCCACTCCATCCTTCCCAAAATTGTCTGTCAGAACCGTATTTTGAAGTTTCCTCCCTGCAGAGCTGCCCCCAGCCCTGCCAACAACAGCACAAGGACGTGGAGCTGCTGCAGCCAGTGCAGAGGAGGCCCCGGAGATGCTGCAGGGCTGGAGCCCCTCTGCTCTGGAGCCAGGCTGGGACACCTGGGGGGGGTCACCTGGAGAAGAGAAGGCTCCAGGGACACCTGAGAGCCCCTGGCAGGGCCTCAAGGGGCTCCAGGAGAGCTGGAGAGGGACCAGGGACAAGGCATGGAGGGACAGGACACAGGGAATGGCTTCCCAGGGCCAGAGGGCAGGGATAGGTGGGATATTGGGAAGGAATTGGTGGCTGGGAGGGTGGGGAGGCCCTGGCCCAGGTTGGTCAGAGAAGCTGTGGCTGCCCCTGGATCCCTGGAAGTATGTAAGGCCAGGTTGGATGGGGCTTGAAGCAACCTGGGCTGGTGCACGGTGTCCCTGCTCCTGGCAGAGTGTGGAATGAGGTCATCTTGGATGCTCTGGAGCCAGGCTGGGACACCTGGGGGGGGTCACCTGGAGAAGAGAAGGCTCCAGGGACACCTGAGAGCCCCTGCCAGGGCCTGAAGGGGCTCCAGGAGAGCTGCAGAGGGACTGGGGACAAGGCATGGAGGGACAGGACACAGGGAATGGCTTCCCACTGCCAGAGGGCAGGGATGGATGGGATCTTGGGAAGGAATTGCTGGCCCTGGCCCAGGGTGGGCAGAGAAGCTGTGGCTGCCCCTGGATCCCTGGAAGTGTCCCAGGCCAGGCTGGATAGGGCTTGGAACAACCTGGGCTGGTGGAAGGTGTCCCTGCCCATGGCAGGAGGTGGGATTAGATGGGCTTTAAGGTCCTTCCAACACAAAGCTTTCCATGGTTCTGTGTCCATAAGCCCCAGGTGAAGTGGTCCCCAGCATCTGGGTAACTGTGCCAAGCCAAGGACAGATCCTGGTGGTGCTGAGCATCAGAGCACTCTGAGCTCCGTCCTTGCCACCACCAGGTTCCAGAGGCACCAGATTCCAGCAGTGAGTTACAGTCTGGTGTTCCATGATCTGTGGTGGTTTGCAAACATCTCCAGGCCTCCTTTTGGGGATGTGACATTACAGTGCCACCCTCCTGTGCTCATCTCCCGAATGCTCAGCTGAGATTTGAGCCACAGAGCCCCAAATTCGGAGGCCAGCTGGGCCAGCAGGGACTGCACTGGGTGAGCTGAGAGCACCCCAGATGAGCTGGGACCACCCCAGATGAGCTGAGAGCACCCTGGGTGAGCTGGGACCATCCCAGATGAGCTGAGAGCACCCTGGGTGAGCTGGGACCACCCCAGATGAGCTGAGAGTGCCCCAGATGAGCTGAGAGCACCCCAGGTGAGCTGGGACCACCCTAGGTGAGCTGAGACCATCCCAGATGAGCTGAGACCATCCCAGATAAGCTGGGACCACCCCAGATGAGCTGAGAGCACCCCAGAAGAGCTGGGACCATCCCAGATGAGCTGAGACCATCCCAGGTGAGCTGAGAGCACCCCAGGAGAGCTGAGAGCACCCCAGGAGAGCTAGGACCATCCCAGATGAGCTGAGACCACCCCAGATGAGCTGAGAGCACCCCAGGAGAGCTAGGACCATCCCAGATGAGCTGAGACCACCCCAGGTGAGCTGAGATCACCCCAGGAGAGCTAGGACCATCCCAGATGAGCTGAGAGCACCCCAGGTGAGCTGAGAGCACTCCAGAAGAGCTGGGACCACCCCAGATCAGCTGAGACCATCCCAGAAGAGCTGGGACCACCCCAGATGAGCTGAGACCGTCCCAGATGAACTGAGAGCACCCCAGATGAGCTGAGACCATCCCAGATGAGCTTAGAGCACCCCTGGTGTGCTGCTCTCTGAGGAATAAACAATCAGAGAGCCCCTCACATGGAATAGAAAGGGGAAGTAAATATTTATAGCTCGGCCTAAATTAACAAATAAGTGAGTGAGAGAACTGCCAACGATTCATTTCAGGGCATAAATCTCCCAGAGGAAGAAAGATCATTAATAGTCCGACAAGTGCTCGGGGACAGGGACAATCCAACATCCCTCTTTACTCTCCAAGGGCCGCTTCAGTCAGCACATTGTCTGCCTCCTTTCTCCGGCTGCAGTAGCATCCCCTTGGGGAAAAGACAGAAAACAACTCAAATTCTGAGCAACTCCTGATTTTTCAGGTGTTTTTCAGGCTGAAGTGCCATCAGGCAGAGGTGGGAGCGCTCCGGTGCCAGACAGGACAGCTGGGAAGGGAAGGGAAGGAAGGCAAACTCACTTAGTTTTGGGTTTGTTTTGTAAAGGGATTTTAGCTTGTAAAATTCCCATTTGTTTTGACAAATGTAGTCAGAGGAACCGTGGGATTTGGCTTGGTCTGAACGTGAAAATGTGTGGGGAAAGGAGCGTAGCTGTGACAGACACCTGGGATGAGAGCAAAGAGTTCCCTGCACCCCTGGATGGAAACGCACACCCGGGACACCGAGTGGCTGAACTGAAGGTGACACCAACTTAACCACGGGTGCCCCTGGAAAATGGGCTTTGGCTGAGAAACTGAAACCGCGCCAGGGATAGGGATGAAGGGACATTTGGGATAAGTCACACCTTCAGCTCTGGCCTGTCAGATGTTTTCACTTCACTAAGGTGAAACATTTTGCTTTTTCCAGGAAAAAGTATATCAATTAAGAGTTTTATTTCTAATATTATTATTATTACTACCACTATTGCTATTACTATTATTGCCATTAAAACCATTGGACTTGATGATCTCGGAGGTCTTTTCCAACCCAGCTGATTCCGTGATTATTACTAGCACTAATACTATTATTACTATGATTATAATCAATATCGTTATTATTGTCATTGTTATTGTTGTTATTGTTATCATTCAGATTTTACATCCTGACTCAAAACAGGAACAGGAAACATCAGAACTTCTCCCATGACACAAATTTCATTCTTATTCCCTATTACATCCTATCCCTTTCCACAAGATATTCCACCTCAGGACAGGAAACCTTCAAGGGAGGGTTTCCAACTGGGAGCTTAATAAGCACATCATCCTTAGTGTGCAGAACATCTTTTCAGCCGAGCCAACCCTTTGATAAACTCTGGTATCCACCAGCTGTGGTTCCTCTTTCCGCCCCACTAAACACCAAGATGCTCTTCAGCCACCACACACCTCAACACTGGGCAGCTTTCTTTGATTCAAGGCAGCCATGGGAGGGTGTAAATGTTGTTTCCAGCTTCTCCACCTGCGTTCATACACAGAATCCACGTGGTGTGCCCCAAATTCCCTTGGAAAGGTCCTGGCTGTGTTTTTAATTTTACCCTTTATTGATTGCAATGGAGCCTTGTGTCCCACCACCAGTGGAACCCTGATGTGTAACAAAGGTTTCCCACTGGTAAATTTGTTGTATTTTGTAACTTAAAACTAATTTTTTTTAACCCAGAATCATGTAGAAGGTTTTATCTCCTTGAGCTGGGAGAACACAGATGGGTGATGGAAGACAACACTTTAGTATTCCTCAAGACAAGCTGGTATTGTCCAATGGGCTCTTATCCACGTGGACCAGCCATGTGTGCTGTGAATTATTCACGTCCAAGAAAGGCTACGAGTGGGAGAACCAGTGTTGAAAAGCTGAATATTGAGGTAGGACAAGAAATTTTGACTCTCTTGGAGTTGCTGCAGCCCGTAAGGGCCTCATTCTGGTTGGCCACGGATGTAAGAGGTACCAACAACAAATGAAATCACAGCTCTCTGGAGTTTTGGTCCTATTAAAAAGAGATGTAGATGAGATAATAGGAAGGAATTATTGGTTGTGAGAGTGGGCAGGCCCTGGCCCAGGTTGGGCAGAGAAGCTGTGGCTGCCCCTGGATCCCTGCAAGTGTCCAAGGCCAGGTTGGACAGGGACTTGGAGCCACCTGGGCTGGTGGGAGGTGTCTCTGTCCATGGCAGGGGGTGGCACTGGATGGACTTTAAGGTCCCTCCCAACCCAAACCAGTTTGATTCTCTGCTTTCCCTCTGGACACCAGCCCATGGCCAGCCTGTGGCTGGAGGTGGCCGGTGCTGAAGAAAGAATTGCCACAAAGAATAAGGAAAAAGGGGGAAAAAAGAGGTCAGTGCTCATCTTCTTGATCTCCCCGTAAGCCCTTTGGAACTCCCAGCAAAGCAGAGTCGTGGCCAGGCAGGGGTTGTTCCTCACCGCTGTGTTTCGGAGAGTCAGACAACAACTGGAGGCTGCTCCTGCCCCCGGGGCCTTCCAGGGCTAAATTAAAAGTAATAATAATGTTAGTGAGAATATCACCCAGGAGTTCTGTGCTACTAAAGGGGAGGTGTCCACCAAGGGCGGCGTTTCCCTCCGTGGCTGGCAGTCAGTCTGCTGCTGCAACCGATGCCATGCCAAGTGAACCCTGCTGGGGGAATAGTGGGGGGAGGATTTCGGGGTCAGGCACGGGGTGATCTCATGCTCTGGGTCACGTGGCTGGCCTGAAATGTCACCCCTGTGCTGGGACACAGGGGTGAGCAGGCAGGGTCATGGCCGGCGTGAAAAGGAGTGTTTGTGCCACACTCTGACCATTGCGAGGACCCAAACAATCCTTCCCTTCATTCTCCAGCTGAGTGGTGTCTTCCAGGAAGACAGGGAGCTTTAACTTCCCTCATTGGATTATTTTTTTCTCTGGTTTTTTTTTGGTTTTTTTTTAATATTTTTAATTTTCACAGAATCCTAGAATATGTCCAGTTGGAAGGCACCCACAAGGGTCACTAAGTCCAACCCTCAGCCCTGCACAGGACCATCCCTAAGAGTCATACACCCTGTGCCCCAGAGAATCATCCAAACTCTTCTTGAGCTTTTGCAGCCTTGGGTTGTGCCCACTGCCCTGGGCAGCCTGGTCAGTGCCCAACCACCCTCTGGGGGAAGAACTTTTTCCAATATCCAACCTTGACACCCCCCCTACTTGTGCAGTTGAAGGGAGGGGGAGTGGGATTCACTTGCAAACCAACATCTGCGTTGAAGAGACAACAGAATCCTTAGGGCACCTCTTTCAGCTCCAGCAGAGACCTCCGACTCCTTGGGGTTTGCCTTTTCCAGTCCTGGGATCCTGGGCACATCCCAAGAGGGACACCCCCACCAGTGGAAGCAGCAGACACAGGAGTGGCGCAGATCCAGGTGTTCCTCCTGTGACTGACACAGTCAAGCCTGTAGGGAGGAATTCGTGTCCCCTGCCCCACAGCACTGCCAGGCCTGGCCCCTCTGGGCAAGGGAGAGAGTTGGCTACGGCATCTGTGATCCCCTCCCTTGGATGCCAGAGGGTATTTCTATCCACAGGGAAATAAGGAGCCGGGATTTGCAGGAAAGGTGCTTTGTGCTGATTGCCCCTCTCGAGCTGACACAGCAACATCTCCATCAGCGATGTTCACCCTCGGCTCTCCGTGTGGCACTTCAGTGGCACAATTCACCCCACCAGAATTATACAAACCAACTCACCCGCTGGGAACGCGGGTTTCTTGCTGCTGGGTACCAGGTGAGCCCAAAGTGCTCAGCCCAGGAGGTGGCATTTGTCACTTGCGTGTCTCAGGTTGGGGCAGATGAACCCCCACGAGGCTGGAGAGGAGCTCAAGTTCCTGAAAATACCATAAACACCCGGTCCAGGCAGGAGTTCAATCCTACCAGCTTGTTGGATCTCGAGAAGGGGATGTGTACTTGGAGACATCCCTGCTCCTCTTTTCCTGTGTTGTCCTGTCACGCCTCACCTAAAATCTGGGATTTGCAGAGAAAATTGCGACACTTGTCATCACTTTAGAGACTACAGTATTAAATCTCAGTCTTTCTCCTGTTCTTTTCAGCCTCTTCTGCTGTTCCTTGGGAGACAGGAGGCTGCCACGGGACTGAAACACTTTTAATTTTGCTTTTCCTCCTCATCAAGTCAACCATTCTATTATGAAATGGTGATTTCGTTTCTTAATCTTCCTATTTTCCTCTCAGTGTGTGTTTGCTAATGAATTTCACAAGTGGCTGCACGAGGAGCGGGGAGAAGGGATGTTCTCCTCCTTCATTTGGACATTTTCCCTGCCAGGGAACCAGACCAACCCATTTTTTTGGGTGGCCAGTCATTCAAGATAGACCCCAAATGCATGGGTGGAAGGGATCAGTGGAGCCACAGCCTCCAGTCCTTCCTGCCATCCCAACATGGATGAGAAGACTTCATCCAGCAATTTCTGATGTCCCAAGGCTGGAGGAACTCAGGTGACTTCTCAGTTGACAGTTTGAGGGAAAGGACCAGGATTAAAGCAATGGAGCTGCTCCAAGGGCACAGCTTTGGACTCCAGCTCTGAACAAGCTGAAATAAACTCATAAATTCTTCCCTCTGAGGGTGGTGAAGCTGTGGCTGCCCCTGGATCCCTGGGAGTGTCCAAGGCCAGGTTGGACAGGGCTTGGAGAAACCTGGGCTGGTGGAAGGTGTCCCTGCCCATGGCAGGGGGTGGCACTGGGTGGTCTTTAGTGTCTCTTCCAACCCAAACCATTCCGTGATTCTGTGATTCTGTGATGATAATAGCTGAGTGACTCCTATAAACGAGCAACTTATACACTCTGTGCAGTCTGGAGGTACAAGAATTCCTTTCCCACTGGTGTACCAAGGAGCCTAAAGATGCCGAGATTCCTGGGATTTGCTGAAATGCCTGTTTTCTGTGGGTATTTCTCTTCAGATTCCTGGGAGCCTCTGGGAAGTCTACAAACCCACGAGCAGTGTTGAAATCTTCTGGCCGAGGAGGAATCCTTGTCCTTCCAACCACAGCAGCTCCTGTCTGTGCTGCTGCTCCTAAATCCCAGGGGTTGTTCCTCTCCTCTAACCTGCTCTGCCTGGCATGGGATTATTTTTGAATGTGTGTGTTTTCAGCTCCAAGGACCTAAACCAAAGCACAATGTGTCATAGTGGGTGTTGCTGCCTGACTTTGAAGGTGGGTGCTGCCTGTCCTGTGACGTGAAATCGTGGGGATAAAGTGAGGATACCTGGGATAATGAAGACTTATTGCTTATAGGGCCTTCTCCCAGGGCTTAAATATCCCCAGAATGGGGCTTGGGTCTAGTTCTGACTCCTGAAATGAGTTGAGAATGGACTAATGTATGTACCATGTGGACCATCAGGGGGCCAAGCAGCAGAGAATTCACTCCTCGGGCAAAGCAGTTGCAAAGTAAAACTCAGATCCTAAAAAAAAACCCATTAAAAATCAAGGAGAGGAACATCCCAGAGCTTCTTAAAGAGTGAAGCAGCTGCTTCCTCCACTCAGTGGGAT
Organism: Grallaria varia; assembly: GCA_013396735.1. NCBI lineage: Eukaryota > Metazoa > Chordata > Aves > Passeriformes > Formicariidae > Grallaria > Grallaria varia. Next base: position 36,183 of record VWZG01004504.1, on the reverse strand, counting down.
TTCCCAAAGGGTTGAGCCCCTTCTGAGCCCTGCTTGGAATCCAAAAGGGGAAGAAGGGGGGAAAAAAGGGATGGATGATCTAAGAATTCAGCGATGCTCAGAGTGTATTGAAATTATGAATTATCCTTCTGCTTCCACCCTGTGTTGTGTCCAGTGACACCCACACGATCCATCCTGCGGAGACATCAGATCATGGCAACACTTCACCTGAGAGAGACACTCACCCTTCCTGCCGAGGATGAAAGACCACGGGCAGCACTTTGCAGACAACACCCTCATTAAGCACAAAAGGCCAAGCGGGTCTAATTAGCACCGGGGATGAGTTCAAAGGGGTTTGTATTCCCACCTCGGCCCTCTGCTCCGAGTTTTCCCTGAGAGCTCTTCTCCTCAAACCACCACCACCACAAACCTTTCCTGCTTTTTGTGTGACAAGAAACGTCCTTGCCATTTTTCTCCAGTGGCTTGGCTGCTGAGGAGCTTCTTCCTCGGGATAAAGAGGTGGCACACTCGGGCATCCAACAATCTCCAGGTACTGGGAAGAAGTAAAATATATTCAATTAAAGAGATGTGGTTTTTTTGCTTTCCATCTACCCAAGAGTGGAGTTGAAATACACTTTTGTGGTGGTGTGACCCGTTACACCAGTTATCAAAGGGATTCTGCTTTCAACAGTGGTCTGCTGGTCTGTCTGCTGTCTAAGGAAGAGTCCATGCAAATGTCTCCCCCCAATCCAAATTTATTTAAAGATCCCTAAAGCTAAGCCTAAGCCTAAGCCTAACCCTAATTCCATGCCTCAGATGTTACCAGTCCAAGACAATGAGTGCCACTAACTAACTACATCTTTGTCTAATCTGGATTTCCAAACTGAGGAAAAATGCCCTCAGACACTTAAAATGAGCCCCTAGACTTTTCAGAAACTATGGGTTGTTTGTTGTTTGGTGGTTTGTTTTGTTTTTTTTTAGCATTAATAAATTATGAAGGAGATTTTGGCAGTTAATAAGAGCTTATTTTCCCCAGGAAACACATCTTGTGTCACAGCGAGTGCACGTGTGCTCGCAGCCTGAGGTTCATGGCCCCTTTGCCATCCAACAGCCAAACATGGGCAGGTTTCCTGTGAAAACTGGACCACGACCTCTCTTCTGAGGTTGCACGTGGGCTTTGAGAGCGTGCTGAACTCTCTAGGACGTTCCCTGCTCTGAAGTTTAGCCAAGAGCTGGACTCCAGAGGGCATTTCCTGCTGGGTCTCCTTAATGGAAAAGCACATTTTATAGGATCATAGAATCACTGATGTTGCAAAAGACCTCTAAGACCTCTAAATCTAAAGAGTGATCAGGGAAGTGACTGTTATCCTGCTCTGGCCACTGCTGGGCACCTCCAGCACTGGGGGTACTTCTGGGACACCTGGACAGGAGAAACACGGAGGGGCTGGAGCGTGTGCAGGGAAGGGAATGGGGCTGGGAAGGGGCTGGAGCAGCAGGAGAGGCTGAGGGAGCTGGTGGGGCTCAGTCTGGAGAAAAGGAGGCTCAGGGGGGACCTTCTGGCTCTGCAACTCCCTGCCAGGAGAGGGAAGCCAGGGGGGTGCACCAGAGGAATTCCAGGTCAGACATCAGCAGGAAGTTTTACATGGAAAGGGTGGTCAGGGCTTGGCAGGGGCTGCCCAGGGAGGTTTGGGGTCCCCACCCCTGGAGGTGCCCAAGGCAGGACTGGCCGTGGCACTGAGTGCTCTGGGCTGGGGGACAAGGGGGGCATCGGGCACAGGGTGGGCTCCGGGGGCTGGCAGGGCTTTCCCAACCCAAATGATCCTGTGATTCCATTATTAACCTCGAGGTGTGTTGTATGGAATGGCATCAGCAGAGTGGCCACAGCCAGAGGTCAGTGGGCAATACTGGCCAGGGCAGGGTCAGTCCTTGTGTGTCGTTTGGGCACCTTCCCGCCGGCAGAGAGCAGAGATTGAGAAATCAGCAGGATCAGCCACCCTTCCCTTCCTCACTTCAATTATTTACTTCACAGTTTTCTCTTCTCCTGGCAGCTGATTTGTCAGAGCGAGCGAAGCAGCGACAAAAGCATTGTGGCCGTGGCAGGAATATTACAGCAATTAGGAAGAGCCATAAACACTTCCCTCCGAGTGAAACCGCTCATTGAGCCTGACAAGCAGCCCGTTCTTCTTCGCCCAGCCTGCAGAGACAATGCAGCCTCTTTCCCTTCCACGAACGCCAGCACTTTTCTTTTTTTTCCCCACCCTTTCATTCATTCCTTCATTCCCACCAAGGGTCCCGCGCGCTCCGATCCGTGCGGAGTGAAAGGGGACCTTTCTGCTCGCCGGGAACGTGCCGTGGACAGAGTTGACGCCGATGGAGTTTGTCTCACTGGGGCTGAGGTTCAGGGGCTCATCAGGAGAGCATCGCTGGCGTGGCACCGGGCCAGCTGTCAGCTGGAATGGAGAAGGCAAACAGCTCCATCCAGCCCGGCAGCTCTCCAGCAGCCACTGATTTAAGCTCCCGACGCGTCCCGGCGTGTCATTTGGAGGTGATGGATGAGGCACCAGTGAGATGCTGCTTGTGCGTCCCCGCTGAGGACGCAGCAGAGCAGCTGGAAGGGTTGTTTTGGGCTCGTTTCCATGTTTGCCTGGGTTGGAGAAAAGGGAGAGGACATGCCACCAGGTAGGGACATCATAAATGGCTCCACATTGTATTGGAAGAGGCAGAGGCCTCTCAAGGTTTCTCCACAGCCACAGGAAAGATCTGTGTCTCTTCACCGAGTTCCCTTCCACTTACATATTCATGGAATCGTTAAGGTTGGAGAAGACCTCTGAGATCACCGAGTCCAACCTTCAGCCTGACGCTGCCACACCCACCACTAAGCCACATCCACAAGTTTGCTGAACACTTCCAGAGATGGTGATTCCACCTCTCCCCTGGGCAGCCTGTTCCAATGCTTGGCTGGACACAGGATTTGCAGAGTGGCNGAATGGAGAAGGCAAACAGCTCCATCCAGCCCGGCAGCTCTCCAGCAGCCACTGATTTAAGCTCCCGATGCGTCCCGGCGTGTCATTTGGAGGTGATGGATGAGGCACCAGTGAGATGCTGCTTGTGCGTCCCCGCTGAGGACGCAGCAGAGCAGCTGGAAGGGTTGTTTTGGGCTCGTTTCCATGTTTGCCTGGGTTGGAGAAAAGGGAGAGGACATGCCACCAGGTAGGGACATCATAAATGGCTCCACATTGTATTGGAAGAGGCAGAGGCCTCTCAAGGTTTCTCCACAGCCACAGGAAAGATCTGTGTCTCTTCACCGAGTTCCCTTCCACTTACATATTCATGGAATCGTTAAGGTTGGAGAAGACCTCTGAGATCACCGAGTCCAACCTTCAGCCTGACGCTGCCACACCCACCACTAAGCCACATCCACAAGTTTGCTGAACACTTCCAGAGATGGTGATTCCACCTCTCCCCTGGGCAGCCTGTTCCAATGCTTGGCTGGACACAGGATTTGCAGAGTGGCCTCACCAGTGCTGAGTGCAGGTGACAATCGTTGTCTAAGGGAATCTCAAAACTTCTCAGGAATTAGGGATCTTCTAAGTCACTTGTCCTGCCAGGGGGTGGAATCAGCTTTTCCCAACCCAGTGCAATCACTACATCCAAAGGAGGGTAAGGAGGATGGGGAAGGGCCTTGAGGAGAAGCCATGTGAGGACACCTGGGTCATCCAGCTGGAGGTGAAGAGACTGAAGGGAGACCTCATTGCAGTCACAGCTCCCTACGGAGGGGCAGAGGAGGGGCAGGCACTGAACTCTGCCCTATGGGGACCAGGGACAGCCCCCAGGGAAGGGCTGGAGCTGGGCCAGGGCAGGGCCAGGTGGGATCTCAGCCAAAGGCTCTTCTTTGCCCAGAGGGTGGTGGGGCACTGCCCAGGCTGCCCAGGGCAGTGGGCACGGCCCCAAGGCTGCCAGAGCTCCAGGAGCCTTGGGATGATCCTCTGGGGCACAGGGAGGGGACTCCTGGGGATGGGGCTGTGCAGGGCTGAGGGTTGGACTCCGTGATCCCTGTAGGTCCCTTCCAGCTCAGCACATCCTGGGATTCTGGGATCGAACCTGTCAAACCCATGGCCACAACAGCCTCGGGTCCTTGGGTCATTCTGGATGGTGTTTCCCCTGAGAAAAGGCAGTGTGAGGAAAGGGGGTGTTTTAGGTGTTGGGGTGCCCTTTTGGGGAAAGGAGAGATGAGTGGGATTTGGAGAGGAGGATCTTACACCGAATCGTGTCCTAATTGTGACAAGAAACATGTGCTGGGGACAGGGAGCAGGAACCCTCAGCCCAGGGTCACCCAGGTGGGCACAGGGGGCTTAGAATTGGCTGGGCACCTCTGTGCCCTTGGGTTTACTTAGTCCCTGCTCCAGAAGGATGTTGTTTGACCGGAGACAGTCGAGGGAAGAGCTGCGGGAGCAGCTGAAGGTCTGGGATGGGGATGGAAGGAGGAAGGGGAGGACACACAGCTGAGGGTGGCAGGGATGAGCTGCTGGTGTTATGGAGAAAAGGTTAAGGGCTAATTTGTCATTGTCTTTGAGTACCTGCTTGGGCACAGTAATCTGAAACGAGAGAGCTCTTCACCTCCTGCCGCAGAAGGACAACAAGATCCGCTGGCTGTGAGCTGGAGAGAGGTGGGGGGTTTCTGAGGCAGAGGGTAACAAAAGGAGAGGAGGAAGGGGTGACAGATCTCCACCCCTCCTCAGCCAGTGCTTACGGCCCCCTCTTCCCTCAGCTGGAGGGTAACTGCTCCCACTCTGAAAGGTCAAGGCTGATTCAATCAGAGGAGAATGGAGAATTCATCCCCCTCCCCATGAAATCACCACCAGCAACTTTTCCTTGCAAACTGGGCCAAAAACATTGACGCTCTGAATTCTTCTTCAGCCTAATAATTCCAAGAAGCCCAGACGTGCCAGGCTGGCTTCAGGAATTTCAACCCTCTTAAATAAATTCCCAAATCAAGATGCCTTATCTTGAGTTCGTTACCACATTCCCTGGTCTCCTGCTGGAAGTCACAGCCTTTGATAATCCATGTTTTCTCACTTTGTCACATTTCTTGTGCCATCCATGTGCTGCTGGCCCTGTTCCCTGGGTGAACTGTCCCTCCCATGTCACACCCAGCCCTTGATTCTCACAATGCATCAGGCAGTTCAGGCAGTGAAAAGATGCCTTTTGAACTATGAGAGACAAAATTCTCCTGCAAAGTCACTACTAAATGCGACTTAAAGTCTGGAGAGCCCACTTTCCTGATGCCATGTCCACAGGAAAGGGAAGTGTCACTTGAGGCAGACATCTCAATGAAGTCATTACTTCAAATCAAAAATGTAATTAAGGCCAGACGCAAAATGAGATATTTTATTCTTGTGTTATATCAAACCAAGGTTTTCCCACACCACATTTAAATGGTGGGAAAAATCCCTCCTGGGAAACCTGTTTGACTGAAAATCCATGGCCAGTTTCAAGAATGATCCGTTCAACACAGACTGTGGTGACTTTTGCACTGTGGGAAGCTGTTGGAAAAGATCAGGTTCATTTGGCACATGGAATGAAATAGAAGCATCTCTGCTTAGCTCTGAACTCTGAATCTGTCTCTGGGTATTTGTGGGAGATGATTGGATAACTGGATAAATCCCACCGACCCTTACTAGAGACAAGGACAGGAGCAGGGCCAGGGAAAGGCTGTTCCTTCAGTGCTGCACGTCCAAAATTTTTGGCTACACCGAACATTCAGTTGGACAATGAAATTCTCATCCAAACATAAGATGAAAAGCTCCCAGGCAGCTGAATGCAGCCAGGCAGCCAGAGTTATGGGAAAGGGCTGGTTATGGGAAACATCTGGGCTGAGATGGGAATTGTCCTGCTCTCCACTTGTTTCCTGGACTATTTTAGGCTGGTTTCACCATAAAGTGGAAGCACATCTTCTCCAGGGCCCCAGCTGTATGACTGAGGGTTGGAATAAAGCAGGTTTTAGTTAGGCTCGAATCACCCAAAGGAAAAACTTGTCTTTTACAGCCTGGTTTCTACATGGACAATGGAAAAAAATCTCCTGGCAATTTAAAGAGGAGAAGAAGGAAATGTGTTATCTGCACATGCCTGGTGCTAGTTATCCTCACCAAAGTCATTCCTTGTAGGCAGTTTCCTTTGCACGTGGAAAACACGCCAATCACAAAGAGCAGGGTTTGCTGACAGGTCATCACACTCTCTGGAGTGGTGCCTGCAAAGCCAGGAGCATCTTCTCCGTGTGGCTGGAAGCAGCTGTCCATCTGTCCACTATGAACGCAGAGCCTGAGGACATCTGTCCATTCCCAACGCTCGTCTTTGGGGGGAATAAGGTGTTCTGTGTGCTCAGGGAGGCATCTGAACTGATGGTGTTATTTCAAAGAGAGCCCTAAAATATCTCTCTGTCAGGCAGGGAGCAGAGCTGAGATCATTTCTTGTGTGGGGGCTGGTTTTTGGCTCTCCCCTGCTGACGGTGTCTCTCTCACCACTTTTCTCGCTCTTTGCTCTGAAGAGAATGGCCACCTTATCACCACCCTCTTTTTTCTGGCATGGAAAAGCAACTCCTGAATTGTATTTCGTGTTTTGGCTTCAGATGGGCTACAGACATCATGTTCTTGCTCTCATGGAGGTCAGAGGTAACAAACACGTTGACCCTCATGGAATGCTCATCCTGGGCCATGAGTAGGACCTGTTGGACCCAGGGTTTACCTGCTTTCATGTCCTCTGCCAGCACAAAGCAGTCAGTGCAGTTCCTGCTAACAGCCTGGGAAGGCAACGTGCTTATGGATGTTTTCCAAAACTGGCTGGCCCTGGGAGACACGTGTGACACAGATAATTTTGGATTATTATCTAAAATAAGAAGAAATGCATCGTACTTTCATCTCCAGGTGCCCACAAACACAGTGGTCTCCCTGACTCAGCCCATCTGGTGGACTGCTTAATTTCTGGAACTCCTTAATTTTCTGGAACTGCTTAATTTCTGGAACGGCTTCACATGGGAGGACTCACCCCCTTTACCTTTGGTTGCGTAAAAGCCACGTGGCCATTCCAAAGCAGGTGTTTACACTCTTTTTGACTGCCAGATCTGGATTGGGTGGGATGGCTGCTTCTCTCTCTGTGGATTAGTAGACAGAGGGACCAAAGTCAGAGAAGTTCAGGAGGAGTTTCTTCACTGGCTGGGTTGCCAAGCACAGCAACAGGCTCCCCGCGGAGGCTGTGGGGTCACCATCCCTGGAGGTGCTCGAGAAACAAATGGACGTGGCACTGAGTGATACGTTTTAGGTGACAAGGTGGTGTTTGGGCAAAGGTTGGATTTGATGATCTTGGAGATCTTTTCCAGCTTTGATGACTCTGTGATCCTGAGTTGATTCCCATCATATGCTGTCTGTCTAGGTGTGTCCAGACTACCTGGAGTCCTACATGGCCCATTGGAACTCCCCAAAGAGGCAGAACTTCACCTGTTCCAACACAGGATTGCACGTTCCCCAACAGGCCTTGTCGAGAACATGTCTAGAGCAGGGAAAAGGCACTTTCCTTCCTGCTGCAGTTGGCTGGTGGCAACAGGATCCACCTGAAGAGGAGGTGAAGCCTCTTGCCCTTGGCTGTGGTGGTGTGAGTCTGCTTGTCCTCCACGAGTCCTCCAACTGCATGGTGGCAGGATTCTCCAACACCAGGGCCTCGTGTTGCTGCTGCTCAAGCTGCTCCCATTTGTCATGGAAGACAAGGAGAGGGATGAACTTAGTTGGGGCAGCCACTACAGAGCACCTTTCCCTCCTTCTCACCGTTGTGTCGTAGTCAGGAATCTGCTCCGCCTCTCCCGCTGCCCAACAGTCCAATTCTCAGCCCGAGCTCCAAAGAAATGCCAATGCAGATCCCACCAGAGCCAAAGGATGATGTCCCAGCCCCCAGTCTGGGAGGGTATTGGCTCCCTTCCTGAAATCCACATTGTTAGGGACCTCTACCAGCGAGTCTGAACAGCTCCATGGCCTTTAGCGGGGCACAAGACGGGGAGATGACCCAGCTGGGAGAAGGATTTATGGCCAGACAATGAGGATTTTTCATGGTGTGACATTTTATTGTGCACTGCTGTGTTGTCATGAGTCCCATGAGTCACCACGAAGGCTGATCTCTGACTTCTCAATCCTCAGCTCCTCTTTTGTCTGCTGGGTTTGCTTCTACCAGGGATTTAGCACTAATGAAATTAAGGTCTTTCGCTTCTGAATGGATTGTGGCTCTGGTTCGTGAGAAAGGGGCTACAGAAGCATCTGATGGGGCTGTGAGATGGATCCAAGAATTAGAGGCGACCTTTTTCTTCTTAACAGGCCTTGTAGTTGCTCTTTTGGAAGTAGATTTGTTCAGGAGAAACTGAACAGTCTGCAGCTCAGGGGAGATCTGTGCTAAAGGATGTGTTGTGGAAGTGTGTTTTTGTCATGGAAAGCATCAAGTTACAAATAAAAAGTCCACTTTTTGCTTGTGGATTTTGCTCAGAGAAGCTGTGGCTGCCCCTGGGTTCCTGCAAGTGTCCAAGGCCACGTTGGACAGGGCTTGGAGCAACCTGGGCTGGTGGAAGGTGTCCCTGCCCATGGCAGGGGGTGGAATGAGGTGATCTTTAATGTCCCCTCCAACCCAAGCCAGTGTATGATTCTGCAGTTGTATCTGTCCATTGTCTAGTTTGACACAGTGGAATTAAGGATTTCAAGCTCAGGAAAATCCATTTGGGGATGGCAGGTGACAAAGCAGGTTGGCCCACTGTGATCCCAGAGAAGTCAGTCCAGGGTACTGCAGAATCCCATCTGGACTTGATACACAGCAGGGAAAACTAACCTGAGGATGTTAGTGATGGGAACAACAGCACGACAATGGAATGAACATAGTTTGTAATGCTCAGATGGCCACCACCTTGACTTGAGTCTCTCCAGATCTCTGGTGTCTTCTGTCCAATTCGTGGATTTCAGTCAGTCTTCTGCCAGGAATCACCATTGCCAGTGTTGGAAAATATCTCCTCAAGGGACCCCCTACTCAAACACGGTGTGTGGCTGACTAAAAAGGTACAATGGTGGCAACGCTTCTCATATTGCTCAGGGGGCTCGTACGTTTGTCCTTCTCTGGGCAGATGTGGAAATCTCAGCCAGCTGTTGCCTGGGGCAGTGTCCTCCTTCGTGTCTCTTCTGGAACACGCTGCTGATAAACTGAATTATGGATGAGAGAGGGATTTGTGCATAGAAGGAGACAAGTGTAATCACGGAATCATTAAGGTTGTAAAAGCCTTCTGAGATCACCCATCCAACTGCTCCCCCAGCACTGTCAAGGCCACCACTGACCCCTGTCCCCAAGTGCCACATCCACATGGATGTTAAATCCGTCCAGGAGTGGGGACTCCACCACTGCCCTGGGCAGCTGTGCCAGGGATGGACAGCCCTTTCCAGGAAGGAATTTTCCCACTATCCAAACTGACCTTGCCCATGAGCAATTTGAGGCCATGCTCACTCCTCCTGTCCCTGCTCCCCAGGAGCAGAGTCTGACCCCCTCCCGGGTCCCCCCTCCTGTTAAGGAGTTGCAGAGTGATGGAGACAAGCTCCACAAACACCTCATGGTAGTAAATGAAGACAAGGGAGCCAGACCCTTGTGGGTGATGCCCACTGTCAATGGGTGCCAACTAAAAGACATAAAATATAATCTGAACACAGGAAAAGCTTTTTTTTTTTTTACTATAAGGGTGGTGAAACACCCAAAAATATTTCCAGGAGAAGTTGTGGAGTCTCTGCCAGTGGAAATACTTCAAAACACAACTGGACACAGTCCTGGGCGAACCACTGGAGGTGACTCTGCTTGAGCAGGAGGAGCTTGAGAATCATAGAATATCCTGAGTGGGGAGGGACCCTCGAGGGGTTCCTTTCCATCCTAAATGATGGGATAATTCTGTGATTTATAAGAAAGCAAGGCCAGTCCATGAGCAGAGATCAAAAACAAGCACCACCTCCACGCAGCCCAACTGTGTCTTCCTCAATTCGCTCACAACCTGTGACTCCCTCCAGGAATAAGACAAGCGTGCAACAACTTGATTACGCCGCCATAAAAAAATTCATGGCGTGGGAGGGACTGTCTGTGCCACGCTGTGCCCACCTGCAGGACTGTGGGCAGCTCATCAATATGTGGCCAGGCCAGGAGGATGAACAGACCATTCATCCCACGAGCTGCAAAACATTCCCATGCGGCTTGTGGTAAAGGACAAACAGAAGGGAAAAGTGCAAGGAAACTCAAATGTGCTCCAGGAAGAGACAATAAGGCAGGCAGGGCATGACAGAAAGGCCTGTGGGTTTTTTAGCAAGACAAGCTTGTAGACAGAAACAGGAGGAATTTTTTTGGATGGTCTATCCGGTGGAAAAGGGCAGAATCCACAGAGAGGAGGGTCCTTCTCCAGGTTCAGATTGGAAATAAGGTGATAGATTCTGAACCACCCTGCAGGAGAAGGGAAAAGGAATTGCAACAGACCCTGCATGTTGGACAAGGCATTGGGAAAAAAAAGGAAATTTCCTTTTTCCTTCTTTATTCCAGCTCTAGGATTCAGCATAAGTACCAGGATTCTCAGCTGTCTGAAACCAGTGCATCTTCATTAAGCAGCAAATCCATGCAGATGCTCTTCTCCTGAGGATTTGATCTCCAACGGAGGACTGTGGGCCCTGCTGGAGGCAGATTATCCATCCGTAGGAGTAGCCATGTGGAAGGAGGTTCAGAGACAGCAATCAGGCAATTGTTTTGTAGGAAAGCCTGTGCCAGAGCTGTCAGTGTTGACATTGTGTTTATCCTGATCCATAAGAGCTTCCCAACCACGATCTGGGAGCCAGGAACCACGACTTGGGAGAGCGCAGAGGCTGCTGCTGTGATTTTACATGCAGGTGTTTTATAACAGGCGTGCATTGACCTGTATCTAGAAAAACAAACAGGCAAAAAAAAAAAAAGGCAACCAGATTAACAACTCTGTTTTAAACACCATCTCTGCCTGTAACAGCCCGCCGGGGGGTAAGACACAATTAGGCACAGAAATGCTGTTTACAACCGGCACAAAACGACTGCAGGAGCATGAAGAGAGAGACGAATTCAGCACTGAACAATTCACTGCTGACGTGCCCAGCACTGTCATCTGAAACGTTCCTGCAGAAACAGCCTGTGACCCAAAAACTGCGACCCGGGGTTAGCGGGTTGGGCAAGTTGGGTTGGAATTGTTCAGAGCTCCTGCGTGGTCAGATGGTGCTTTCCCCCAAGCGTATGGAGCACCCAGGACTTGGGAAGCTCCGGATGCTGTTGCTGAGGGGCCCTTTCCTTGTTGTCTTGGATGTGCCTCCACATGACTGAGTTAAAGGTCAGAAGTTTGCAGAGCTGCAGAACTAGGGTTGGGTTAGGAGGAGTTTCTGAAGGAAAATGCCGTGTGTTTCCAGTTCACACTTCAGGGCTCCGCGTCTGGCATTGTGTTCCCACCATCCCACCACTTCCAGAGATTTGCTGAGTGCNGCCGTGTGTTTCCAGTTCACACTTTGGGGCTCCGCGTCTGACGTTGCGTTCCCACCATCCAGAGATTAGCTGAGTGTTCCATTCTGCTGCTACAATGACCCAGGAGCAAAAAAAGAATGTTTTTATTCATATAATCAAAGAATGGTTTGAGTTGGAAGGGACTTTAAAGCTCATCTACTTTCAATCCCCCTGCTGTGGGCAGGGACACCTTCCACTAGACCAGGTTGCTCAAGACCCCAAGACGAAGAGGAAGAAGAATGAAGAGGAGGAGTAGGAAGCTCAGGGTTGATCTGACCCTCTCTTTCTTTTCTTGGCTTTCACCTAGTTCTCTTCATTCCAGGTGCTTTTCCACTCCAAAAGCAAGGCCATGAACCTTCTCCTCCCAGCAAGGAAGGTTATACTCTCCATCCGTGGTCTCTGCAAATGGCATCTGTCTTGAATTTGAAGGGAGTTGGGAAAGAGAAGGCGAGGGGACTCCATGGATACAACCCTCAAGTGGAGAAGTTCCAGAATCAGTCTCAGTTTTCTCTCTGAGTGGTTTGAATACCATGGACAATCGTGGAGGCACCTCCATCCTTGCCTGAGCACCATCACAGTCACTCAGGGACACAACCCCATCTCTTCTTCTCCTTTTGAAGGAACCACACCACGTAAAAGTTGTCGGGTGTGCTCATCCTTTAACAGTTACATAGAAAAGCAAGTCTGGCACCTTTCCTGTGATGTAAATGTGGGGAGAAAGGGGACAGAACTGTAGGATGTGGATTTTTCAGTGGATTTCAACCATCCCAGATTGATGGCAAAAGGACCAGCAGCTTGTCAGGCATATCACCGGAGGACAGCAAAGTGCACCAGCCTGGTAGAACATTCCTGAGGTCTCTCCAGGTGGCAGCTGCTGACCATGACCAAGCCACATGAGTCTGTAGTTGCAGCTGGGATTGATGAGCCTTTGGTGTGGCTCTTCCTGCAGGAACCCCTCGTGTCACCTCCTCCCCGCTCTCATCCTTTCCCGAAAAAAAGGAAAGCCCTGCAAACAATATGAACTGCCTTAGGAGGCTACAAACAACCCTCAGGCCATGGGGGAAGCACCTGAGAATAGTCAGGAGGTCCGTGGACCGACAGCAGGGTGGTTGGTGGTGTGTTACACCAAGACAACGCTCTCAGCCCTCAAAGGTGGCCCTGATGACTCGTTGCTGAGCCCCCATCCTGGAGCAGCTGTGATTTATGGATGAGAAGATAAAGAAACCAAAAAGAGTCCCGTCCGGGTTCTCTGTGCGCCTTGTAAATTGTCCATATATCAAAGATATTGCCCACGTTCAGCGTTTAATGCCATCGGTAAAAATATAATGGGAGAGGCCCGAAAAAAGAAGTTGCTCACAAGGAAAGATGAATATTCTGGGTGAAATATTGGGCCTGTAAAAGAGGCATTTTTCTTTTTGGGCTGGAGAGCTTGTATTTCTTCCTATTTAATTTACGTAAATCAATGGTGAAAAAAACCCTGTAATAACAGGAATCAGATTCTGTAGCTGCGGGAAACCTGGGGAATCTGAAGGAGTTTGGGAATTATAGACATAGTCCAAAGAAAGCAGCATGGAGAGACTGATTTTTCCAAGCTTTTCAAGTTTTCCTTCCTCGGGGAAGTCAGCTCCTGTTTCTACATCCCAGGGGTGAGGTCATGCCAGGATAAAAATGATAAAATTGTCACTGTAAACTTTAGATTTGTTGGTTCCTTTGGTTTTCCACAAGACGTTGGCTTTTAAAATGCTGACCTCCAGAAATTCTGGCTCATTAAAAAAATAATAATTAAAAAAATGGAATTATTCTGCGTGACATTCCAATGGCTGTTGAAAAATCTTGCTGGGAAACAATGAAAAGGGATCGATGACATCTTTTTTTGTGGCCTCAGAACAGGAGAGGAGAGATCTGAGGAGCAGCAGCGAGAACAGGGCTCAAGGTCAGGTCCTCCACCCTAAACCTGTCCTAACAGCTCCCACATGAAACCTTCCTGTCCCACTGCTGGACCTGGGTGGGATTCAGTCCTGCCTTTCCCTGGGCTTTGTCTGGACACCAAGGAAGCTGAGACAGGGAAGGGAAGGAGGGCAATGGATCAAAGGGAGCTGTGTGGATCCTGCTGGTGTATCCTGCCGGTGGATCCTGCTGGTGGATCCCGCCGGTGGATCCTGCTGGTGGATCCTGCCAGTGGATCCTGCCGGTGGATCCTGC
>VWZG01004504.1:10549-22319 GCA_013396735.1 Grallaria varia | reverse complement strand
GGGGGATCGTGCGGGTGGATCTTGCGGGTGGATCCTGCGGGTGGATCCTGCCGGTGGATCCTGCTGGTGGATCCTGCCGGTGGATCCTGCTGGTGGATCATGCCGGTGGATCATGCCGGTGGATCCTTCTGGTGGGTCCTGCTGGTGGGTCCTGCTGGTGGATCCTGCCGGTGGATCCTGCTGGTGGGTCCTGCCTCACAACCACATGTTCAGTGCTGGAAAACAAGAGGGGTTTGCTGAAGACCCAACAATACAGCCAAGCCACTTGTCCAGGGGGGCAGAAAAAGGCTGGAACTGTTTTTTTTTCTAAAGTGTCATTGAAAAACCTCAAAGCCCTCCGTGCATTTTTCCCCTCCTGCCTTCCTTTGTTTTCTCTTCCTTTGCCCTGAAGAAGCTGTTGATTATAATTTCAGTGTGGTTTGAGATTCAAGCTTAATGGAGCGGCCCTTTCTATTTTCGTCCTCCGTGCATTGTCATATGAAATAGCCTGGATTATATTTTGTTGTGGTTGATGCATTGAATATTCTTGATATTTAAATCCAGCGGCGTTTATAGCAGGCTGAGGTTCTGTGCTGGGAAAGGAAAAGCTCGAGGTTTGCTTGTTTCTATTATTTGTTTTGTGGGCAGATTGAGGTTCTGTTTTGTGGGTTTGTGGGCTTTGTTTTGATTTTTTTTTTTTTTTAAAGCAGGGAAAGCTAAGGAATAAATAGGGATGGACAATTGCCTGCCCATGGCAGGAGGTTGGAACTTTAAGGTCCATCCCAACCCAAACCATTCCATGCTTCTATGAATTCTGCCCTCCTTACTCAAGCACCATCTTTGATCCTCCTGGAAATGACTGCTACCAACTTTGTGTTTTGTTTGAAAAGTCTGAAAGTCCAGTGGTTAATTCTTTGTGCTTATTTTTCTTACTGCTCTTTCTGATCTTTCCACTCTTAGATTCCTCCTTATCCCACCAGGGTGTCCAAATAATTCAGTGCTGTTAGACCCTGAATATCACCAAGGACAAGCTGTGGTGCTCTCTGAGCTTCTACTTCCAAACCCCAACATATAAGACACTGTCTCATCCAGGAAGCCCTAAAATGGGCTAAAACCCGATATAACAATGGGCTAAGAAAAGACACAAAGTGTCTAAGGATAGCCATAAGGGGCCACAAATCTCTTCTCTGGAAAACCCCAGTTGAAAGGGATGTGCTCCAAATTAATGAGGAATTTTAATTTCACTCGGAGCTTGACCTACAGCTGAGGGCAGAAGGGATGCCTGGGCTGGGTTGAATCCAGTTCCCAGTGTCCCTGACTCTTTCTCCACGTTTCTTTGTGTTCATTTGGAATGCATTCAGCAGCAGGGATGCTCTGCAGCTGCAGGGAGATGACCCCCCTTTTTGCTGGATAATTGTTGTCCAGTCCACATATTTTAGTTTGAAGACAGAGGCAAAGTTGGTTCAGAACCCACAGAGATCCCAAACAGAGCAGTAAAAGGGTTACTATTCCCTGAGATCCCCATTAGTGTGTATTCATTTAGGGTTGGATCCTTCAGCTGCTGTCTCCTATCTCGCCCTACCTGAACCCTCCAAGGATCCAACTCTACAAAGCTGAATTTCTAATGCAGAAATTTGGAGCTGTGAAGAAGAAATACTGAAAGTTTCAAGAGCAGCCAGACAGTTCAGGTTGGCAATCTCGGGGTGTCCTGTAAAGAGGAGAAAGAAGGAAGGATGGGGTGCAAGAGAGAAGAGTCCTGACCCAGTTTAGAACTTTGCAAACAATTGGCCTCGTGGACAGGGCAGGGGGATGGAACTGGATGATCCTTAAGGTCTCTTCCAACCTAAACCATTATAGGATTCTATGAAATGAGGTGAATTCAACCAGGAAAATTGACAAAAGGTTACTTGTTCACTGGGAAATTGAAAACCAAAGTTAGAACTGGGGTAATAAGACCAAGTATGGTGTTATAACAGGGAGCAACATCGAGATGTGGATGCAGGAATTTGATGGCATTCCATGGCAGGGCCAGGGAGAAACTGGAAAACAACGAGACTGTTGTGTTAATGTAAAGCAGAGAACAGCCCAAAAATCTGAGGAGCCCTTCAAGGCTGCACCTGAAATAGCGTCAAGAAACATTCAAAGCTCAGCACTGAAGAGGTTTCAGTGGATCTAGACCAGCCTTGGCAGCTTAGTCCTGTCTCCACATCAAACACCTCGGTGAGGGACGTGCTGTGGCCTCGCCTCAGGTGCAACATTTCACTGCTGGGTGGTTGGACCCACTACCCTCCCATCCCTGATTTATTTTTATTTCAAATTAGGCTTTCTTGTCCCTCTCTCAGTGAACGAGACAACAGCTGATCTCAGTCCCCTTTATACCAACCTTGTCCACGTCAGAAGAAGGTTGCCATGCCAACCTTGTCTCCTGTTGCCAAGCAGAGGATGGAGTGTAGCTCCAATTCAGCACCAGGCGTGAGATCTTGAGAGGAGCCTTGTCCTTCACGCAGAAACGCGGCAGCAAACCCAGAGTACCCAAATTTATATGATGTCTCCAACCAAACCCTCTTACCCTGTCCCAGGTGAAGTCAACCCAAACCGAATGCACCTGGTTTGTGGGGCTGAGCTCTCAAATCTCATATTTCCTGGCACTGACATGGGTGGCACCAAGTTATTCCATGTGGGAGATCCAAGTAGAATGGAAAGATTGGCTTTGAGGAGCCTTGAAATCACGTGCCAAAGCTCCAGCAATGCTTGTGGGAGGCTTATCTCTGCTGGAGAGGAGCTGTACTTGGGTTGGATAAAACAGGGAAAGGGATCAGTGACAACAGGGCCTGGTCCTTGTCCCCAGGTAGGAGGAAACCCCTACTCTACTGCTGGTGACAGAAGAAAGGAATCTGCCTTTTAAACAAAGTAAAGAGAATATGGAGCAAGCCCAGAGATGAGGAATAACCTCTTTGTCTCACACAGCTTCCCCAGGAGCAGTTCATCCAGGGGAGAGACAGAATCATGGAATCACAGAATGGGTTGGGTTGGAAGGGACCTTAAAGACTTTCTTGTTCCAGCTCCCTGCCATGGACAGGGACACCTTCCACTAGCCCAGGTTATTCAGAGCCTCATCCAGCCATGATAATTCCAAGGTTCTGTAGGTTGGTAAGACCATGCTGATGTGTGACAGTCACACAAGGTTAAAGATGCTCACAGGGGTGATGCAGAGATTGCCTGGATGATGTTTAGCTGGTGTCGACATCAAGGGTGGTGGGTGTGATTGTGTCAGAGCTGCACAGAGGGGATGGGACATCCTGGGTGCCACACTCCATGGCTGTGACCTGTCTTACTCTGTGTCTGCTTTTATCCACCTGGCCAATCTCAGTCACCTTCACAGAATCACAGGATCATTGAGGTTGGAAAAGCCCTCCCAGCCCACAGAGCCCACCCTGTGCCCGATGCCCACCTTGTCCCCCAGCCCAGAGCACTGAGTGCCACGGCCACTCCTGCATTGGGCACCTCCAGGGCTGGGCACTCCAAACCTCCCTGGGCAGCCCCTTCCAATGTTAACAACCCTCTCCAGGAAGAAATTTTCCCAATATCCCATCTAAACCTCTCCTGGCGTCCCACTGCCAGAGGGCAGGGATAGATGGGATATTGGGATCAAATTCTCCCCTGTGAGGTTGCCCAGAGAAGCTGTGGCTGCCCCTGGATCCCTGGAAGTGTCCAAGGCCAGGTTGGACAGGGTTTGGAGCAACCTGGGCTGGTGGGAGGTGTCCCTGCCCATGGTAGGGAGTTGGAATGAGATGGGCTTTAAGGTCCCTCCCAACCCAAACCATTCCATAATTCTATGATATATAAGAAATCTAAATGGATCTAGGAGTGGAACAGGGACACAACACCCCTTTAAATCCACGGGGTTTTTTCCCCCCTTCCTTTTATAACCAACATCAGCAGCAGCAAAAGGCAATCACAGCTCCCGTCTGGGTACAGACCAGCTGAGGTGTTACACGATGTTGGTCATTAGCTTCCAACGAGGCCGGGCGTCAAGGGAGAGGGTTCCACAGCTGCAGGAGGGGGATGATTTAGGCCCTGAGGATTAACAACCCTTGGAAGGACCAAAGATGGGCAATCAACCTGCACACACACTCCACGTGCACCGCGCCTTGCCGTGCCGGCACCCGGGGCCCGTATTTCGTGCTGCCCGTGGCACCTTGACAGACGGCTTAGCAAAAACAAATGTTAATGTTAATGAAGCTGGAAAACTTCCCAGATCCTGAGGATGAGAGTGTTTGCTGGGATAATAATTCAGAGAGCCCGTGCCCTGCTCGGCACTTGCGCTGGGAAATGGGATCGCTGAGGAAAGGGGGATCAAAGAGCTGGAGGAGCCCATCTAGATGGCAGATCCTTTCCTAGCATGAGGGGTGCTGCTCCTTGTAGTATCTTTCCCAGCGCTTTGAGAACCCCAAATTTCACTGACAGAAGTGATCGCACCTTCCTGGTGAGAACATGCCATGTCAGCAGAGCTCACAGCAAGGGAACGCTCCCTGACACGCCTCCTAAATCCTCCTTTACTTGATTTCACCCCGGTGCTTCCAGCTGATGATAATGAACCTCTCACACGGCAGAGGACAGCAAATAGTGAGAGCTTGGAGGTCTGAGAGAGGACAGGCTGGGCATGGCTTCCTAAGCACACAGACCTCCCTGCTTAATCTAAACAATTTTATCTCTGTTGGTCTTCACTGGCTTGCACCAGCTAATGATGTGGCCCGATGATTTGAAATCCCCTTTTGCAGATCTTTAATTCAAATCACGGTCGCCGGTGCCAGCCCGAGCCTTGTGAACACCAGAGGAGGGCTGGGGGCTAAAGACGTGCTCCATCTCTTATCACAGGGATGGCAACTCTAGGTATTTATCTATTCATTTATTTATTGCTGAAAGGACTCGGGGTGGGGGGGGGACATAATAATTAGGAGATGAGGAGATGCACACAAACAGCCCTGGTAGCACTTCAATCTTTGCAGGAGGCCACGTGATGGCTCGACATGCTCCTATTTTCTGCTTCAGTGACACGACTTTCCCATGGTGGACGCGGCATGTTCCGAGTCCCAGCTGGCAGCCTGGCCCTCCATTGGTGCTGTAATTAAAGCTCCCTGGCTTTCAGTTGGGGTGATGCTCCCCAGAGGCCCCTGGAACATTTTCCAAGGAGTTCAGCACTCAGAGAGGGAGCCAAGAGCAGGTCCAGGGAAGTGCTAGCCCCGGCTGCAGGATGCTCTGCAGCCCTCCCTGGAATGCAGGGAGGCACACCACGTGTCTTCTTTGAATTGCTGCTTGCTTCGAGGTATCCCCAAACTCAGTTATCTGGGCAGCAAGAGTTTTCTGCTTCTGTGTGTCCCCCTTCCGACCTTCACACCCCTGTTGTGATCCTGGTGGTGGCAGCTCCTCAGAGCTGCAGGTGCTCTGGGGTGGGTGTTGTGCTCACACTGACTAAGGACGTGTGTCCTGGGAAAGGTGCCATCTCCATGCACTTCCAGAAAAGCCATTTAATCGAGTGAAACTATTCCCAGGACCCACCCTAAATCATAGGATTGATGGAGGCGAGATGTGCCAGGTTTTTTACCCAGCATGTGAAGTGGGGTTTTTTGTCATAGAGCCATAGAATGGTTTGGGTCCAAAGGCACCTTGAAAACTGCCAAGTTCCAACCTTCCTGCCATGGGCAGGGACACCTTCCACCAGCCCAGGGTGCTCCAAGCCCCGTCCAACCTGGCCTTGGACACTTCCAGGGATCCAGGGGCAGCCACAGCTTCTCTGACCAACCTGTGCCAGGGCCTTCCCACCCTCACAGGGAGGAATTTGATCCCAAAATCCAGTCTAGACCTAGTCTCTGGCAGTTTGAAGCCATTCTGTCTTATCCTCTCCCTCAATCCCTTGTCCCAAGTCCCTCTCTGCCTTTCCTGCAGGTCCTCTCCAGGTACTGAAAGGCTGCAATAGGGTCATCCCAAAACCTTCTCTCCTCCAGGCTGAACAATCCCAGTTCTCTCAGCTGAGATGTTCACTGCTCTGTCCAACCTATTTGATGTGACACCAAGAGCTCAGAGGGGTCAGCTGGGACAGGTGACACCTGGACAGCATCTGTACCTAATCCTGGCAGCCTAAAAACCCCCTGGAACAGCAAAGCCCGGTGATGTCACAACTTCAAAGCTACAAGATATCACCACCCATTCCATTTGACCTCTTATTTGCTACCCAATTTAGCTGGTTGGCAACAGGTTGAGGGTTTAAAATCCAAAGTGACTGTCTCTTTGAGGGAGAACTTCAGTGCTGATCAGAAAGCCCTCAGCAGCAGGGAGGGGCAGCACTTTGCGTGGCACCGCTCCATCACTCTGCTGAAATTATTCCCATTTGAATATGCCAGGATCCCACTTCCAGCCATAAATATTCCTTTATCCGCAAGATTAAAGACTACTTTGCTAACCACAATTTTCTCCCCATGGAAGTACTTACACACCTTAATCAAATTAGTCACCTCTCCATCTTTTTTATTTTTTGGGGTTTTTTTGATAAACTAAGCAGATTGGATTATGGAAAGTCTCGGTGCAAGGCACTTTCTCTGACTCTCCAGTCATTTTTCTTGCTTTTTTTTCTTTTTTCTTGGACTCTCTTCAGACCTTTCCCCCAACTCCTTTTCAAACCTGACAGCAGCCAACCAGCTGCTTCGCACATCTCAGTCTCCCTGCTGTCTCCTGTGGAAGCAGGAAACATTCCTCCTTTCCTCATCACACCTCCCTTTTTGTTTCCTCCAGGCCCTCTGTTGATGTCTTTGCTACAGCACCACGGTGGGAATTTCTGGGGATCTGCTGCTTTCCGAGACCCCTTAACCTTATCCCCTAACACAGCCTGCATTCCTTAAATCTCTGCGGGTAGCTCTGAAATTGTCTGTTTAAAATTCTTCCTATCCCTGCCATGGCTGGTAATTTATTTACTCTGAGTAAAAGCTCCTGTTAAGCCAGGCAGGGTTTACTCCAAGCCTGTGCAGAACCCCCCTCAGCCAACATTTTAGGTGCATTAAAATGACCTAAGAACTTTTAAACAAGTGCATTCCTTAATGTCTTCTTTGATAGTTACTCCCAATCGTATCGCTGGAATACAAATAATTCCTCCATTTAATTTAAAAAATGGGAGAAGAAGGTGAGAACATCTTGAGGAATGGAGAACAGGTTATTACTTTCTTCCCCTCAACCAGCAATGAGTTAAATATAATTGCTGAGCCCTGTCGTATTTTTAATGTGTTTTACAATTCTTTAATCCTGGGACTTCCCTTAATTCCTTTAGTTTTCCAAACCAACCGTCTGAATTTCACAGCTTCTCATTTTTTGCTCATTATCGTCTTCCTGGATCTGTTCTCCCTCTGTTGTCTTTTTGCTTCTAATTGTCGCCTTCGTTTTGCCACGGGACCAAAATGGGATTTTAGGTTGGGCTGTCCTTTTGCTCCAACTGCAAATACTGGTTTGACATGGAAGCTGGACTTGTATCAGTGCTCTGTTGTGCTGGAAAAGGACAAAGACAGAATGACAAATCAGTGCTGGAGCTAATTATAAAGGAGGAGAGAACAGTGGCCACAGACAGATGGGGTTGCACAAGAAAACACACAATTATTCCCAATTGCACCTAAAAAATCCCTCATCCAGCCAAATTTGACCATCCTCATGTCTCTCTGTTCGTGGAGGGACAAGAAGCTCCAGCACCTGTGATGCCACCGTTTCTCTCCACCCATCACACTTCACTCATAAAGACCTCAAAGGAAGAGAGACTGTTTAATTCCCAAAGATGTTTTTTGGGGGGGCTTATATAGGAATTAACACGTTCCAAGAATCTCCCTTGTCTTTTCTGTAAGGAAAAGACCTTCCAAAGGTGGAACTCATCCAAGAGAGAAATAACTTGGGACAATTTTGCTGTCATGTTGCTATTGCCAAGGAAACCACGTCGATGGAAACACCACGGAAAGGGACAAGAATAAAACAAAAGGGGTACAAAACCAGAACGGTTTGATGTTTCCAGCTGGTGGCACCGTGGCAAATGGAGATGATCCAGGTCTGGGCTGGGAAATCAGATTTCTTACAAGGGCCTGGAATGCCAGGACAACGGAAATGGTTTTCCACTGCCAGAGGGCA
The DNA here is from genome assembly GCA_013396735.1 of Grallaria varia. Classification (NCBI taxonomy): domain Eukaryota; kingdom Metazoa; phylum Chordata; class Aves; order Passeriformes; family Formicariidae; genus Grallaria; species Grallaria varia. The sequence goes on along the minus strand of VWZG01004504.1, from coordinate 14,183 downwards.
AGGACAGATGGGATATTGGGAAGGAATTGGTGGCTGGGAGGGTGGGCAGGCCCTGGCTCAGGTTGGGCAGAGAAGCTGTGGTGGCCCCTGGATCCCTGGGAGTGTCCAAGGCCAGGTTGAACGGGGCTTGGAGCAACCTGGGCTGGTGGAAGGTGCCCCTGCCCATGGCAGGGGGGGGGGAACTGGATGATCTTCAAGACCCTTTCCAATGCAAACCATCCAATAACTCTCTTAATCATCTGAGGTTCCCGGAGCTTTCTGCCCTCTCAGGCGTCGGAGGCGATTGCAGGGAGTTCTGCAAGGTAGAAAAATAAACTGACAGCTCAACTAATTGATCCCTGAGTGATTGGCAGCCTGTGCTACCCTGGGTGCTCAGCAGAGACAAAACCCTTCAGTCAGCAGCCCAAACAGCAATTGCGGAAAAATTAAGGTTCATTAGTGAGCGTTTTCCTTTTGCTGCTCCTGTCTCAGAGCACGGGAGGCGTCGCCCGAACAGGCACGAGGACGAAGCCGGCGCGTCCAGCGCGGCTGCCGAAGAGCCCGATCCAACCAGGGGAAATGGGCACGCAGTGTTCTCCCGCACAACCACTGCAAAAGACGCTCAACAATGAAGTGGAATTAAGTGAAATTCCAGCCACTCAGAATGCATTATCCCCGCAGCCTGGCCATGAAATCGCTCGCTGAATTGCAGAGTAATTTGCTCTTAGCCTATGAAGCCTTTCTGGGTTCTTTTTCCCCCTTTTATCTCCACACCCACCTCCTTTCATTTTTTTATTTTTTTTACATATATTTATAATNNNNTTACATATATATATAATTTATTTTTTTTTTTTTTGTTAGCAATCATTTGGGAACTCGTTGCTCCCTCGTTTTGCTCCCCGAGGAATTATCCTTTGAGGGGACAATAGTGATGTGTCACAGCTGATGTGTGGTCACTCGCTCAGCTGCTGCTGCTGGAAGGGCTCTCATGTCCCTTTAACTCTTTGCTGGGTTGCTGATTCAGCCCTTCCTGGAGGAGTCAACTGCATGGACCCACCAGGCAAGGGGCCACCTGAAGTGCTTTTCTTCACATAATCAGCAGCTCTGATGGGGGGTGAAGGGAGAATAAAGCCGGAGAGAGGTTTTTGCTGGTGCAGAAGTGAAAAATTGCTTGACCCGAAGAGCGATGGACAAATTCATGGCCCTAAAGAGCTGCAAGTCCTCGGTGTGATGAGCTCCATCAGCAGCCAGATAAAGCCAGCAGTTGATTGTGTTTGATGAGAGCCTCGGTGGAGGGGCTGCAAAGGTTGTAACAAGGATGTTCTCCCCATCCCTGGAAGTGTTAGTGGCCTTGGAGCGACCTGGGCTGTTGGAAGGTGGTGGAACAGGATGATCCCTAAGGTCCCTTCCAACCCATCCGTTCCATGATTCCGTGACTCCCTGTGGATGCTGATGTGGCTCATTGGGGTGTGACAGTGAAGCTGTGGTCCCCTTTTGGCACTGTGGAGCTCAGGTCCATGGCCACAACCCATCTGTCCTGGCCCTGATTTCCAAAAGGCACTCATTTATCCCTGTGTCTGTCTGCACAACTTTTCTTTGACAGTCGCTTTGGATAATTTGATAATTTCAACCAAGAGGAGCATTTCTTCAATATATTAAACCGTGAATGCATTAAACTCCTTTGGACTTAATGAAAACAGGCAGCTGAGGAGCAGAAAGCTTTTTATTATTGGAGCTCGTGCATCATCTTCTCTTACAAGGGCAGGCTGAGGGAGCTGGGGCTGTTCAGCCTCCAGAGGGGACACTGAGAGGGGACCTGCCCATGTCTGTCACCTGCAGGACCCTGAGAGGGGACCTGCCCATGTCTGTCACCTGCAGGGAGGGGGCAGGGATGGACCAGGCTCTGCTCAGGGGACCCAGCGATGGCACAAGAGGAACGGGCAGGAACTGATGCCCAGGAAGTTCCACCTGGACACGAGGAAGAACTTCAATGTAGATTGTCCACAGAGGGTGTGGAGTCTCCTGGGTGGGGATATTCCAGAACCCCTCGGACACAATCCTGTGCCACGTGCTCTGGGACGGTCCTGCTGGAGCAGCTGACCCTCTGTGGTCCCTTCCAACCCGACCCCTCCCGTGGCTCTGCAACCTACAAAACCCAATGGAGACAGCAGAGAATCATCCCGAGCTCCGGGAGTTCCTCCATTTGCGGAACTGCTTATTAACATCATTAAAAGCCCTGAGACAAAGCCTCATCCCTGGCTCCCGTTTCCTGCTGCCATTTGTAGCCCCGGAGAAGAGGTTTGAAGAGCTGCTGGAGTTGAACAGCGGAGATGCTGCGCTCGCTCCGCTGCCCTTTGGATGATGACACCGAGGAGCCCGGAGCTCTGCGACTTCTCTTCGGGGGCTTTTTTTTTATTTAAAAAGAGGAGACAAGCTGTTCGTTTCACAGATGCTCAACAGCTCTTCAGAAATAATACAGGTGTGCGCAGAAATAAATCTGCTTTGTTTACTATGTAATTAAGTCGGGGGAAAAAAAAAAAAAAAGGAGAAGGCATCGGGAAGTTTTTCCGTCTTTTGTTTTTTTCTTTTTTGGAAACAGCTTTTCAATCCCATCAAAGGAAATTTGAGACGTTCAGCAAAGCTGACAAGAAAGCCGGGGGTTTGGCCAAAAGATAAGATAAACAAAGCAGTGGAGCCTCTTACTTGGGGGGGAAAAAAAGGAGAGTTGAAAGGTGGTGGGTTTTTATTGTGTTTGTATTCCTAAATTTCTCACGCTAATTGAGTCTTTAGCCCTGCAAGACTCACAAATGCTTTTAACTGGCAGCATCGTGAATACCTTCACGTCACGGGCTTCAATCTGCTCTCTCATGCTGAGAAGTCAATAACTGGATCTGGACACCAAAAATTAAGTTAAAAAATAAATTGTCTGGATGTTATTCATCGCCTGTATCGCAAGGTTTTCATCTCGCTCGGTGTCCTTGTGCCTCATTTCAATGACATTTCCGTGCTGTGTCGCTCCAAACATCCACGTTGTCAATCCCAACGGAACGTGCCAGCATCCGCTGGCGAGAAACCCACACAGACATCAAAAATTGATCCAGCAGCAGTCAAGAACAATGTGTGCATCTGCAAAACATCACCAGGCGATCCAGAAACCTGCCTTTTTCCTTGGCCCCGTGTCACTGCCAGCTGATCATCGCGGTCACCGACAGGAGCCCCGCGTGGGGCTGCTGGAACTCGGGACTGAAAGGAGAAGGTGGCGATGGGCTGGTCCCCCAGCGTGGGCAGCAGGGCAGGGCAGGGCCGGGGGGATTGTGCCCCTGTGCCCCCTCAGGGCAGACCCCCCTGCAGAGCTGCCCCCAGCCCTGCCAACAACAGCACAAGGACGTGGAGCTGCTGCAGCCAGTGCAGAGGAGGCCCCGGAGATGCTGCAGGGCTGGAGCCCCTCTGCTCTGGAGCCAGGCTGGGACACCTGGGGGGGTCACCTGGAGAAGAGAAGGCTCCAGGGACACCTGAGAGCCCCTGGCAGGGCCTGAAGGGGCTCCAGGAGAGCTGGAGAGGGGCTGGGGACAAGGCATGGAGGGACAGGACACAGGGAATGGCTTCCCACTGCCAGAGGGCAGGGATAGGTGGGATATTGGGAAGGAATTGGTGG
>VWZG01004501.1:103178-133481 GCA_013396735.1 Grallaria varia | reverse complement strand
GCAGTTCCCCAAGGCAATCAAAAAGCCGGTCCGTAAGAGATGCAATTCATTTGCTTGCACTCACCAAAAACTTCATAAGCCTGGTAGGTGATGGCTCCGCTGCACATGGCGATGATATCTGCTCCATAGGAGTTGAGGTTGTTGACCAGTCCATTGGTGAGATAGGTAATTTTCGTCGTTGGTCTTATAAAACCAATCGGGTTCTACACATTGAAGAACAACATTCAGCAAATCGGTGCTGTGATTCCTTTCATGCTGGGCATAACCCTAGTCCTTCTAGGAGAACTCAGATCTTGGAGTTTGTGTTGCACCTGCCTTTAAGGGTGCCTTTTAATCCCCTGAGGCCCCTGGGAGCACTAACAAGCCTTGCAGACAGGTCCTAAGGCACATCTTAGTCAGGCAGTCATGGTGCAGGGGACCTAAGGAGAAGGGGCAGCACAAGGCAAGCACTCAGCAGGAGCAGAGTAGTGCAGCCAGTGTGTTAAGCCAGACCTAGCAAAGCATTTGCTCAGTGACTGCCCTGGCCCCTCAGACCTCCACAGGCTGGAGGCTGGAACCCTGGCAGGGCAAGTCTCTTCCTCTAGACCCCTCAAATGGAACCAAAGAGGGCAGCAGCAACACCACGCACATCCATTTATACTGGGACTGTTTCTAAATGCTGCTTCAGTCCTGTGTGAGAATCTGGGTATTTTAGTGGGACAGGGCTTCCTGAAGGGCTTCAGAGTGCTTTGTTTCCAATGAATGCCGACTCTGGGCTCCTAAACTAGTGTTTTTTCCCCTGGAGAGAGCCCCAGCATGCCTATCTTTCCTCCTATGGCCTTGGCTTCCTGGTGCTCTCCAGCTCATTCCTCAGCTACAGCCACAAACATGCTCTTGTGGATCATGGCCCTGATGTGGGGGAAAAGCTATGGAACATGGAGATGCCCTCCCATGTCCCAAAGGGAAAGGGAGGCTGCACAAAGGCAGCTGCAAGGCAAAGGCCTCTGCTGACCAATGCTACAGAAAGAGCTCCAAACGCCTTGGGGATATTGCCATGCCAAAAGAATGGATGTCCTTCAAGGCTGTCTGAGAGAAAGGCTTTCTTAGCAACCTGCAGAGCTCAGCTTCCTCCCAGGAAGCAGAGCTGGCACTGCCAATGCTACACGCCCTCTTTTGCTTTTGGCAAACCATCCCTAAGACAAATGCTCCGGCCTCATTCCTATTGAGACAAAGACAGTCCTGCTGCTTGGGACAAGCTCATCCTCTCCAGGATGAAAAGGCACAGCTGAGAAACAGCTTGCTCAACTCCAGGCTTAACAAAGTGCTGCTCCTTTGGAGTCTTACCCTGCTCTCTCTGGCCAGTCTGGGCAGATTCTCAAAGCTGGGCATCTCAGTTCTGTTCATGACGGAAATGTAGCAGGTGTTCTCTTGCATCACTTTGGTTGCAATGACGCCCTGGAAAGACAAAGTTGTTGAGCACTCCCAATTCAGTTTTCCCACTCTTCCCACTGGGATAAAGTCTGCATTCGAACAGTAGGGATTGTCCATAGTTTCCCACCCAAGTGGTTAAGAAGGAAGAGTGAGCCCCGTGCCTTGCTCATCAGGAAGAGGAGCCAGTCCCCTGGCACAGTTCCCACAAAAGCACGCTCCCTGCCACTCACCGTGTTGTAGTTCCAGATGGTTTTCCATGACAAATCTTTGCTCATTTGCTGAATGATTGCTGTACGTGTTTCACTTACGATCCTCACTGTTTGTGCAACGCCGGTGATGGAGATGTGGGTGTCTCCATCAAAGATAACTTCCTGTTTTCCATTTGTCTGCTGATACTAGGAAGTGAAAGCCAACTTTTAGGTTGCTAAATTAGTCAGTGACCTTCCCAAAGCCTTAGACAAATCCCTGCTAGTATAGAGTAAGGGGTGCACCCAGGCCGGGCCAGCAGTGACCTGAGGATTTTCAAAATAGACAAAGGATCAATTTTCCTGCACTCAGTGAATCATTGCTGCATCTCACAGCTGCCATGTGGTGCCTTTGGAGTTTCATCTCTGACTGGATATTTTTATTTTTGTCCTCCAAAAGGGTGGTGAAAGATTCAAGAAGATCTCCTGAAGCGGGGGAATATAGAAACAACAGCCATGTATGTAGGAATGGGTCACTGTACTCACGTGTTCAGCAAGGGCTGGAGTCAGGACGAGTCCAAGAAGGACCACAGTCAAAATCTGAAATGAAAAGCAAATACAAAAGTGTAAGTGCTGGTCTGGCTGATGGATCTGGTCATGAGAATCTTTGTGCCCTTTTCCTAATCTGCTGTTTCAGTGTCCTCCTTGGATCTTCCTTTGTCCCAAAGGCAGTCACACCTGTTTGACCCCAGAATGCTGCAAACCAGACCCCTGTCACAGCTGCTGTTTCAAGTCCTGAACCTCAAGTTGCTTCTGAGACCTGTCCAGGCACACACAGGTATGTCACAAGAGTGAGGAGAAAACCTCTCCCTCTCTCCTGCTCTGCCATTACAGGGCAGTGGTTGATCCATCAGTGCAGTGCTGCAGTTCTGCCAAAGCATTGAGAGAAATGGACATGGATTAGGCTTCCTGCAGTGGGAATAATGGACAGGCAAGCTGTGAAAAACCCCTCCCTTCACCCCCTGGCTGCGGTAACAGGGGCCGAGCTGCTCCCTCTGGAGGAGCAAAGTGTCCCCAGAGAAAGCCTTTGTGCCCCAGACAGGCAGAGGCCCCTGTGAGAGAGAGAAAGGCAGTGGGATTGAATCAAAGCTTTAGTTATTAAGGGGAAAATCTCATATACTCACAGGGACCTTCATCCTGACTGCAGAGCTGATGCTCCTGCAGGTAGAAAGAGCAATGTGAACCTCCTCCCTTATATATGTTTTCAGAATTCGCTGTGGAAGGGCCAAGTGTTGTAATAACATTATTTTGTGATTTGTATCCCTGTCACTTGTCACTGAAAATTATTTCCTGCTGTAACTACTTAATAAACATGGGTACTGTACTTTTGCACATTTTGACCTGCTGAAGTCTGATAATTATCAGATAGGAATCTGTTTGCAGTGAAAAATTAAATAAGTTTAGAGTCTTTTCCTGACATAACTAATTACTTTTGAAAATTCACTTGAAACTTAAGACCGGAGATATCCTGGGGTTTGAACAAGAACATAAAAAGGTTTGCATTAGACAAAACAAGTAAAACACTTTACACCTTCCAAAATGTACTCTGTGTTATCAGGTCACCATAGCACCCACCGAAGTACAGTGGTGGGGGCTGGGGCATCTGTGCTTCAGTGGATTTGGCAGAGCAGCCCTGGCACATTTATGCCTTTCCAGCTTTACTAATTTGCAATTGCTGACTTATTTTTTCCCCCTAAGTGCCTGGAGTTAAAGCAGTTTTGCTGCCATGCTGTGCTCTCCTGCTGGAATCCCGGCTTTAATCGAGATGCCCTTGGAGAAGGCATTGTACCTTCCCGCAGCACCTGCGCCCTGCATGGAGAGCTGGGAGGTTCAGGTTGGAGCCTGGCAGTGGCGTTCCCTGTTTGGCACTCTTGGCACGAGATGCTGCACCACAGACCCTGTTCAGGTCAGACCCAGCTGCCTCGGAGCACTTGGAGTCACCATTGGTGACAGTCTGGCCCATGGTCTGCAGAAATTCCACGGCCCCCAGAGAGACATTCCCTTTAGGATAAGGGAAGAGGACTGTGTCTGTGTGACCTCAGGGAAAATGTGGCATAAAGTTGGGAAAGGAGCGGCGAGTCTCTCCAGGAACCCCAGGCGAGTCCAGCAGGAACTTCTGTTCAAATACTGCAGCCACCCGATTGCTTTTCTTTGGAGGTGCTAAAATATTCTCAGGTGCAGTTTTGCTTTGGTTTTAAGGTCAGTTGACTATTTAGAGACCCCCAAAGCCTTTTCCTGAACAGATCAGTTGCTGCTTCCTTTCTTTAGAGTAACCCTTGGCTGTTCCTGCGTCGGTAAAGTGTCTCTTGGAGTAATTCCCTTCAAAGGCCAAGGAAAGGCCCCCCAAGCAAGGAGGGAAGGTGAAGTTCTGCTGTTTCCCACACAGACTGAGTTACTGACATTTGAGATGAAGAAACAAATCCCAGCCTTTTTGCCTTGCTTTTGGCCTAACTAGAGTTTGACTCTTTCAAATTCCCAACTTTCAGTTGGTTGGGGGATGCTTCTTCGCTTCCCATGTTAAACCTCTAAGAAACATTCTTAAATAACTTCTGTTTTCAGCTCCAGGCTGCATTGAATACCCTTCTGAATTCTATCATTCACACCCCGATTGGTTCCTCAGAGCAATGGGGTATTTGTCTCTTTGCCACTGGCCATGTTACACGGCAGTGCTTACTGTCACCATTTGCTTCTACTGGTGATGAAGAGCTGCTCAAGCCAGCACGGGAGGTCTCCCAGGGAAATTGCACAGGAGGAGGTTTAAATGCCAAATTTGAAATTCTGTACCAACATTAGTTTAGCAACTTGTCCTTAGAACAGCTTCTGCTTTTTTAAAGGGCTTGTAAAAACGCAGTGCAGACCAATGTGTGTTGAATATAAATTTTACTGATACCCGAAAGCCTCCACACAGAGCAGAAGAGAGACAGATATATGATTGAAAGTATGATCAAGAGGAGTTTGTCAAGGAGAAAAATCTTGCTGATGGGTACACAGTTCCATGTATTTTCTTCCTCAAACTTTGTCAGGAACAATCACAGCAATAAACAGGCAATCCTGACTTTCAATCATGAAACATGTCGTTCTGAGAGGTTTGGTCTTGAGAAGTTTGATCCTCCTGAGAAGTTTGATCTGCTTGAGAAGTTTGATCCTCTTAAGAAGTTTGATCCTGAAAGAAAAGGAAAAATAAGAAAGCTGAAATGCTTCCAGCTGGTTCCAACTAAAAAATTCAGCCTTACGTCAAGAGCTAGAGCCCAGAACCTTCCCAAAAAAAGCACATGCAGAAGAGTGACAGACCTGCTGCATTTCTCAAGAGCTAGAGCCCAGAACCTTCCCAAAAAAAGCACATGCGGAAGAGTGACAGACCCGCTGCATTTCCTTACATACCTACTCACTGATGTCTAAAAAGTCACAGAAAACCAAAGGATTTCAGTGCTTGACTTGCTTGCCTTTGCTTGAGTGATTTTTTGGTGACCTGGTTAACCTGCCTTTCTGTTGGAACACGAGGGCTGCCGGCGCAGACTCACCGGGCGCTGGGTACGCCAGGTACGAGGGGATTCCTCCGCACAGAGCCTGGATGCGTTTCCCGTACGGGCTCAAGTTTTGGAGCCTTTCCCTCGAGATGATGAAACGATTCTCTCTGGGTGGCAGTGGCTGAGCCCCAGGGCCCTGAGCGCCAAAGAGGCAAACGCAGAGAACAGCATTTAGGAAAACCAAGGGCAGAGTTTGGAACCTGAGGATGGATGGATGGGGAGCGGCCCCGGGGAGGAGGACCTGGAGGTGATGGAGCTGCCCCAGCCATGTGCACTCCCAGCCCTGATTCTCCCCGTGCCCTGGGCTGGTCCCACAGTGTGGGCAGCACCTGAGGGGGGATTCTGCCCCTCTGCATCCTCAGGGGTGACCTCACCTGCAGAGCTGCTCCAGCTCTGAGGTCCCCAGCACAGAAGGGACATGGAGCTGCTGGGATGAGTCCAGAGGAGACACCAAGAGGATGAGAGGGATTGAGCCCCTCTGCTGTGAGGGAAGGCTGACAGAACTGGGATTGATCAGCCTGGGGAGGAGAAGGCTTCGGTGGGACCTAACTGTGGCTTTGCAGTGCCTGAAGGGAGCCTGCAAGAAACATGGGAAGAGTCTATTTCCAAGGGCCTGGGGTGCCAGGACAAGGGGGAATGGCTTCCCACTGCCAGAGGGCAGGATTAGATGGGATTTTGGGAAGAAATTGGAGGAGGGAAGGCCCTGGTACAGGTTGCCCAAAGCAGCTGTGGCTGCCCCTGGATGCCTGGATGTGCCCAAGGCCTGGCTGGGCAGGAACGGGGCTTATTCTTGGGCACTTCAACTGGTGAAAGAACTTTGAGAGAGACTCAGCTATAAAGCTGAGTTCTCTTCAGCTCTTGAGGCCTTTTCTCCTATGGGTGTAGGAACTGGCAGTTGATGGACTTTCCACAGACAATCAATTGCCTTTCACACCACTTTCATCCATCCATCCTACCGTGTCTCCTTGAGATGGTGTAGAAAACTGTTTTCCAAGCCAAAGCCTCCGGCTTGTTGAAGCAATGATGCAGGTGTTCTTTGAGAACACCTTGGTTGCAACGTAGCCCTATTAAAATTAAACAGAAAAACCCCTTGTTGTTGCAAACGATATCCAGGGAAAGAGAGGTGGATTGCTAGAGAGAGGCACTGGCTAAAGGAAAGGCTTTGCACAGTGCAAACAGTCACAGGGAAAGAAAAATATTGGTCCTTCAATTATAATGTTTAGGTGAATGTGTCATGCAGGGTGACGAGGGACTTTGGTGGAAGGTAAATTGCCTCCTCCAGTAACGCCACGTGTATGATGTGCTTAAGGCAGGTGAGGGGCTTGGCTGCTGGAACGCCCAGTGTAGCTCACAGCACAGCACCAACAGTCCCGTGGCTGCCAGAGCACCTGGGAAAGAATCTCCCCCAAAATCCAGTGAAGTTTTGTTGGAGCCGTGGTGATTTTCAGAACCCTTTTGTCTCTTGCCTTTTTTTTTTTTGAGCCATGGTGGCAGCTACTCACGGTCTTGAAGTCCCAGACAGTTTTCCAGGCTCCAGAGCCCTCCTTTGGGTCTGTGCTGACCCCACTGCCAGAGCACTCTGAGTTCTCACTGTGGTCCCCATTCTCAACGTTCTGATTTTTTGAAAAGATTAAAGGAGGTAAGGATTTGGCTTTGTGGATTCCCAGGAATGTTTCACTCAACAAAGCAATAGTTCTAGTGCTTTGGGAAATGGCTCTTTTGGAGATCATATGAAAGGGGAGAGAATTTCTGACCTCGGAATGAAGACTGGGAATCCCAGAATCCCTTTCCTTTCTAAGCACATGTAATAATTCCTGGCTGTTCTTTCCCCAGTAGGAGTTTGCAGACACCAGATTACTTAAAGTACTCGACTAGATTTTGTGGTCAGATCATTCATGCTAATATTTATTTCTGCCCACACCATTTCCTACAGGGATTTTGTTCATCTTAGGGCAGACTTTCCTGATTTCATGTATGGTAACTGTCTTTTTCCCATGGTGTATCAAGCGCATTAATATGGTATGCAATAATAATAAAAATGCAATTTTCTTCCAAGTAACACACTTTAAAATGCAGCTTCACTCTCAGTTTAGGCAGGAGCTAAAGGTCACTAATTCTTTTGGCAGCAGTGAAGAGCTGTGTGTAGGTCTATCCTTACCTTGTTGGCAAAAGCTGGTGCCAGGAAAACTCCAAGAAGAGAAGCAATCACAACCTGAAATGAGCATTTGAAATTCACAACATTTTAACGCTGCTCATCTCGAATCAAGTTATTTGCTGTCTTTAAATAATTTGGACTTCTCTTTAACTCTGTGTACAGGATCAGAACTTTCTGCAGAGGGGTCTGGCTGAAGAGGGTTTAAATATCCAGGAGAATTTTTTGTTAATGAGTTTCCGTGAGACCATTAATGAACAGAAATTGCCCTTAACCCCAGCAGGGCACTGTGGTAAGAAGGTAATTTAAACACAATGAGTTCTAAAACTTGCCCAACCCCTTTCCAGAAAACTCCTTAGAAAGAGGTGCCCTGAAATAATGTTTTGGAAAAAGTGAGCTTTTCACCTTGAGCTTTTGACTTCAGACATGGAGCAGATCCATGACACGTCCATGTGTATCTTCTGTGAAGAGCTGGAATATGTGTGTCCAGTCCAGCTCTGTACTCCAAACACAGCAGCAAGGGGACCTGAGCATCCTCACAGTGACCTCATCCTCCAAACACAGGGCTAACAGACTAAGGGTTGGCACAAGCCTTTTTGCTCAGAAAAATGTGATGCTGAATGTTTGTATCCCCTTTACAAAATCGCAGAGTTTCAGTGACTCACATGTTTCTTATTGTCCAAACTTCTGCTGGTATATTTTGGAGATACTTAATACTGTTGTGATGATAAATTCTTTTGTGATAACTATAGTGAACAATTACTCTCCTGGAGACAATCCTCAAAATACTGAATCGGTCCCAGATTTCATCTCTTTCAAAGGAGAATTTGGATGAGAAAGACCCAAGTGTGACCCAGAATATTTAACAGTGACACTTGGGAATTTCTCCTGCACAGTTCCAGGCTGCTGTAGATACCCCAGTGACACCGTCCTGCACGTGGGGTCTCTCGTGGTTCTTCTCCTACGCTCCCAGCACAGCTGTGCCCTCACTTTATGGAACTTGCTGAGACTGTTGACTTGTCTCTGAGTTGAGAAGGAGAGAATATTGTCCTTTGGATGTTCCGTGTGTGTGTGTCACCCTGTGACAGAGCAATTCTCTCTTCCATGTTTGAGCAGGCATAGGGAGTTCCATCCCTGCCAAAAGGGACATTTCGCCCATGCAGTCCCCACCCCTTTGGCATTTTCTCCCTGTGATCCCTGCATAAATCACTGAGAGTCCACTCCGTGCCAAGAAAGACTCAAACCCATTTAAAACTGTCCAACCTTAAGAGTTTTATGAGAAAGTGATTCGTCTACTTACAGCGACCTTCATTTTGATGGTAGGCCAGGCAAGCTGTGCTGGTGATTGATGTGTACTCTTAGTTTTTATACATAATACCCCAAAGTGAAAGGTGGAAATGGGTTTACCTTATTGGCAGGTGCCCTGTGTTCACAGAATGGTGACGGGTTTCCTGGGGAAGTGCTCTGATAAGAGGAGGCTTTGATAGCAGCCTGATTGAACCCATTGCATACAGGGAGATGAAAGAAAACTTGTCCTGGTAAGTCCAGTGTGTTTAACAGTAACTTTTAAATGGAAAAAAAATAATAATTAGAAGCAAAGCACAGATTCTCCATAAACTTATAACAACACTTTATGCCTACGTGGCAAAGGTCTCAGCCTGAAGTTGTACCTAGAACCAAAACCATCATTCACATCAAGGCAGGTGGTAATCTTGCTGTTAGAAATGGTCAGTCAGACCCTGGACATCATGAGGTTGGTTCTAAAACACAGAAACTCCTGAGTCCTGTTGTGGACCTTCCTTTCTGTGCTTTCTGGTGGAACAGGCGTGGCCCGTGTCTTCACAGAGCCTCTTCGTGGCAGTAACATCTGATTATGGACTAGGGGTTGATTTGAGAAAGGGACCATAAACTGGAGGTGGCAAAACATGAGTAGCAAAACATCGGGTATTTTATGTCAACTGTTATTTGGGAAGCATATTTTACTGTTTCTCTGAGTTTGATGATGATACACAGAGCCACAACCTCTGGAAATGCCATTAATTGAGTCACTCTCAGGACGGGCACGAGAAACTGAGCTGTACAATCCCCATCCCTGCAGTGTCATTAGCAATGAGTTGGGAAGCAGCTCTGTCCATGTCTTCCAACAGCCAAAGCCAATGTGGCCTTTGCAGTCCTCTGTCCCACTTGGAACCCTGAATCTGCCCATCTTCCATCAGCCTCTGGTTGCCTGAGTGGTCTGTGTGGTAAGTGCACAGCTCAAGCACTGGACATGAAGTTTGGCTTACACAACTAGTGGGAACAGGAGAACAGCCAGGAAATGGGCAGGGAATTGGCCTTTGACTGGGTAAGACTCTGGTCTTTTTCCAGTAAAAGCTTGTCTCTGTCTCCTTTTCAAGCTCTGCTCAGGGCATTCTGATTCCATAGGAAAATTCTTGTACCACTGTGCAGCAACTTCCCAAGGCCAGGAGTCATTCCGGTTTTCACCCTTTCCTCCTCAAATTAGTGTTTCATTCTGGGCACACACATTTTCATGCGTTTGTTTGGTTTGGTTTTTTTGCTCCTTACTGTCCAGCAGGAGTAACACTGCTGAAATTGTACCTGGTTTTGTCCTGGAAGCTTTAGCTTGATTTTAATTTTTTTTTTCTTAACTTTGGAATGTTATTAATTCTGCTTGACCTGTCCTTGAGCCTCAGAGTTTTCCAGGCAATGTCACCCTGTCTTTATCTAGAGCATGGCCCACCCGAGTGCAAATGGGGAGATAGGTTGGTTTTTTGAGGTGTTGCTTCACTCTTTGCTTTTCTCCCACTACCTGCTCACTCCCTGATAAAATAAATATTTCTGAAAAGTACCTGGATAAAAGCCCAATGAGTCACCAGGAGAGTTTATTGTGATAGTACAATCTCCCCTTGACTTGATTGAATCCTTCTCCTTTAGATGCAAAAATTCTTGTTTGGCACTCAGGCTTGAACTGACACAGTGCAATTATTCTTTCCACTTGATGCTCAAGGTTCTTTGGTTTCGATGTTTTCTAATGGATGACAGTGTCAAATAACGGGTCGAATTCTTTTGACAGTTATATAAATTAGGAGCAATTGTGTTTTTTGATTGATGATTTTTCATCGGGGTAAAGTAGAGCGTATTTGGAAATACAAAATTAATTTGAGGGTTCCAGCCCTTCGTATGCAGCTCCTTCCTTCAGATACTTCATGTAGGAGGTGCTTCTGGACTCAGGACAGAAGGTGACAGTGACTGGGGTGACACCAGAGTAGTGACGTGTCACTAGTGGGGTCCCACAAGAACCTGTGCTCTCCAACATCCTCATCAATGACTGGACACAGCACTGGAAGGGACACGAGCAAGTGGGATACAAAACTGGGAGGAGCTGTTGAGTCCCTCGAGGGCAGGGAGGCTCTGCAGAGAGACCTGGACAGGTCAGAGGGCTGGGAATCACCAACCATGGGAAGTTCAACAAGGGGAAGTGCCAGTTCTGCACTTGGGATGAGGCAACCTGGGTATAGGGACAGACTGGGAATGAGAGGCTGGAAAGCAGTGCTGGGAAAGGGCCCTGGGGGTCCTGGTCCATGGACAGCTGGCCACGAGTCAGCAGTTCCCTGGAGCCAGGGGGTCATCCCTGTCCTGGGGGACATCAGGAGAGGGAGTGGATTGTCGTGCTCTGCTCTGCACTGGGGTGGCCTCACCTGCAACAGTGGGGCAGTTTGGGGGGACACAATGGAAGGAAGAGATGGAGCCATTGGAGAGTGTCCAAAGGAGGGACACGGGGATGGGGAAGGGCCTGGAGGGGCCCCTTGAGGAGCAGCTGAGGGCACTTTGTGTGTTCAACTGGAGGAGACTGAGGGGAGAACTCAGCACAGGTCCAACCTCCTTGGGAAAGGCAGAGGAGGGGCAGGCACTGATCTCTGCTCTGGGGGGATCAGGGACAGGACCCTGGAATGGCAGGAGTTGTGTCAGGGTGGGCTCAAGTGGGATCTCAGGACAAGGTTCTTCCCCCAGAGGGTGGTGGGCACTGCCCAGGCTGCCCAGGGCAATGGGCACAGCACCAAGGCTGCCAGAGCTGCAGGAGGGGTTGGATGATCCTCTGGGGCACAGGGGGTGACTGTGAAGATGGTCCTGTGCAGGGCTGAGGGTTGGACTTGATGGTCCTTGGAGGTCCCTTCCAACATGGAATATTCTGGGATTCTGTGACTCTCTGACTCCGGTGCTTGGCTCTGAGCTGATTTCAGGTGTGCTCCTGGGAGACGTGGGTAAACTGTGGGGGAAAAGCCTCCAAAAAGCAAGGCCTTCCTATTGGAAATATTTCTAGGCTTTGTCCAGGACAACCAACTCGGACTGTGCTCTCTTCTTGCAATCATGTTAATTAGTCAAATGCATTTAAGAAATTAGTTTTAATTGTTGTCCCTGTCTGATGGGATGAGCAGAATTCAGGCAGTCCAATGGAAGGTGAAAATTGGGAGGGTGTGGCTGTTGCTGAAGTTCTCCCTCAGTGAATAACTGTGGATCTCCCAGTTTGCTCTGTCCTTACCTGTGTGGAAGAACATCGATGCTCAGGAAAGCAGGAGCTCATGTTTCTTGGGGGTTTCTCAAAAGAAATGAACATATGAAGGCATGGAAAATTAAATGGAAAACACCCCTAATATTAATGTAAAATTAAAACCAGCTTTCCCTTTAATGCATTTAGAACATACTAAAGCTTTTTGTTTTACCTTGTTGGGACGGACGTTGTCATATTCCCACGGAGAAAAGCTTATTTGACTGTCAAAATCTATTCCAAGTATTTCTGACATACCTGGAATCTTAGAAACAAAGAATCTTTTGAGAAGAAGGACCAGAACCAGCTTTTAAGAGGAGGGCAACTTCAACCTCATTAGTCTAACTGTGCTTATCCTGATTTGATATCTGTTTATGTGTTTTCTGATATATTGCTTAGCAGCACAGCCTTGTTACAACTGGAGATAACCTTTTCTCATGTGGACTTAGGTGGCATAAAGCAAATTTCTGCAATTTCTTTTTTTTTTTTTTTTGTATTTTTATTTTCCATTGAGGCCTGTTTGCTGCGAGAGATTTCTGCACAATCTCCTTCACCTTTCTCCCCATAACGGAGATTACAGAAATGTGTTTGCCGTTAGTTGGAGTTCTTGTTTTATTTGGAGGGAACCGGCCTCAATTACGACCTTCTAGTGGAAAGCAGAGTGTGATTCATCCAAGTCCCAGCTCTGGCTGGAGTGGAGTCACAGACGAGGAGGAGCCCAGGCAAGGTCACAGTCAGCAGGGAACGTTTCTCACGGCAAAATCCCGTCATCACCCCCGTTTTCAGAAAACACAGATATCAGTGGCAGCTAAAAGGGGGAATCCCCATCCCAGTGTTTTGGTTTTGTGACCTTGTGTGAACCACGAAGCCCTTGAATTTCCCCATCCCTCCTCTGAATGCTGAGAAGGCCACAAGGCACCCAGGTCTGTCCTGTGAAGCACGACTGTTGTTCCTGATTCTGTCACTAATTTCAAAGCAAGTGTTCCACCCGTCATGGGAACTGATCAAAATCGTGCAGCGCTTCTTGGAAGAGTCCATGCACATGGAATAAAATCATAGAATGCCAGAATGGTTCAGGGTGGAGGGGACTTCAGGATCATTCAGTTCCAACCACCTGCCATGGGCAGGGGTGGCACTAATGGGTCGGGGTGCCACTCACGGTTCAGAGTGCTCAGGGCCCCATGAAATGCAAGAAATGGCTGAGGAGCTGGTCTGCTGGGTGGCTGCTGGGGAGGCCACCATGACACAGGTGTTCCCTTCCAGGATTTGCCTGCACACCATCAATCAGGCTCTTGGGGATTGTATTCCAGTAGACAAACTGCAGCTTGTATGAATGAATAGCAGAGCCATTCCCAATGTCATTTGATTCTGGATAATATCCTGTTAAATATTTTTTTAAAAAACAGAACCAGCAAGACTGGGAACTCCTCTAAAGTTTAAACCAGTAAATAATAGCCATTTGTAGAGTGATTGATTTACTGAGTCTTACTGAGTGCTTTAAATATATCAGGGTCAGGTTATCTGTGCCAACCCAAAATTCAGATAGGAGGCTTACGACATGTAGATATGGACTTGTTCGAGTCATGAAGGGAAGTTCTGTCAAGTGTTTCCCACACCTCCAGCAAGATATAAAAGTTGAAGGTCCCTGGGATTTCCTTGCGTTCTTACCTTCTGCGGCGTCTTGTTCTCATCCGAAAGAAAAATGAAGGGACTTGTGAGTATCTCCATTTCTGTTGAGCTTCTAATGCTGTAAGTTCCTAATTCTGAAAAACAGAAGGATAGAGGAGATGCTCAAGTAAGTGGTACAATAGAGGGTGCAATGATCTGTGTGTTGTTTCTTTGGGTGGCTCAGTGAGAAACTTGCATTTCTTGGGTCACGACGCTCAGTGGGAGCACCATTTGAGCAAAGAGTGCAGAACTGGTTACCATTAACAAAGGGGGTTTATTTATGGTTTAGTAACTGCAGTTGTAGAGGCAAATCAAGAATGAACAAGGTGTCAAGGAGGGACTTCTGAAAATACAAAAAAATTGAATGGTTAAGTTATTCTGCTTTTTCAGTTACAGGCAAAAGAGATCCAAATAGCAAGAACTTTACAGTGAAGAATTGCAATTGTTTCCAACTAATATACATGTTAGGAGGGTAATTTTTCAAACTGGTGCTGCAGCTGCTGCCCTCAGTTCATAGGGTTTGGAAGTCGCTGCCTGGTGTTTTGCTGAGTGAGAACTCTGGTTCCTTTCACAGGCTGCAGTGCTCGTTTGGCTGGGAGTCCTCTGGACTCAGACGTCTGCCCTGGAGGTAAGTAGATGATGAACCTCCTCCTGAACGTGCTCCCTTAAAATGTGTCACATCTCTGAGCAGGGGGGAATAGAACAGGCAGAAAAGCACAGAGGGCACAAACAAGTTGGGCAGAAAAGCATAGAAGGAACTCACAAGTTGCTTATTGCCAAGTGTAGACAGAAAGAGCTTTTGCCAGAGGTGGCAATGAAGGCGAAGAGGTGGCTCTGTGCAGGTGCAGAGTGACAAGAACTCTGGGGGACACAGATTCCCTCAGCTCCAGCTAAACTATGGAGGCTGGTGCAGCCTCCTGCCAGTCTCAGGTGACTGGGATGTCCCAGATGGTTCTCCTCAGCCTGCAGGAGGGCCTGCAGCATGACTGGTCCTCACCTCAGGAACCTCCTGAGGCTGCCCAAGGGCTGGGAAGGGATTTGGTGTTTGGGGTTGGGTTCACCTGTTCAAGACGAAGGCAGATGACAAGCAGAGACCTTGTGCTTTTTGCCACAGTCCTTTCTCCTGCGAGAGCCTGGCAGTAACTACGTCACTGGGACCATGACCATCCACAGCGAGGAGCACATCGTTGACGTCCACGTCCGCTCCGGTGTCTACTCCTCTGACACCATCTTCGACTACTCCCATGTCAGTAAAGCAGAGAATCTGCCTCGACTTCATCCCTGAGGAAGTTTTTAAACAGAGAAATTATTTGAGTGTGTTTTTAGCATGTGTTGAAACCTGTCTCTTTGAAGCCTCCCATCACCTTTCCCCCTCTTAGACTGTCTCCTCGTTTCACCCATAGGATGGGTTGGTTTGAAAGACTTGTAATGAAACCGGTGGAGGCACTTCATGAGTGAGGAGAATGGCCCCCACCTCGATGAGGGTGGAGTTGTGGATGGGCTGCCAGCACTCACAGGCAGCAAAGTCTGTCAGAAATTATGTTTCCAGGCTTACAGACAACGCTGGGACAGGCTGTGACAGTGTAAATTCAGTCACTCCACACTGGCAGCCTCTGTGGCCACTCAGGGTTTCCTCTGGGTTGCCCTAAAGTGGAAACCATCAACCACTAACGCCAGTGTCAGCCAAATATTTAACCTTCATGCTTTCCCTCGCAGGGGTACATTGCAACCAGGTTGTTCTCCCGCAATGCCTGCTTTATCATGAAGATAAAGAAGGAATATATCCCAGAGCTGCACGAGATTGGACGTCTGGCTTTTGAAAAGCAGGTGAGTTTGAGGTGGATCCCCCCTGCTCGCAGGGAGGGCTGGGGGGGCTGTGGGATGTCATGGGAGCCCCCACTCTGCCTCCAAGAGCAGCTGCTCTCAGGAATGTCTTTTGCTGTCTCAGCAACGATGGAGCTGATCTGAGAGAACTTCCAGGGAATATCGTGTGGAACATTCTCATGAGATAATGCACAGTCATGGCCCCCCTGCAGTTTTAAAGTGTGTTGTCAAGGTGTCTCCAACTGTACAATCCCTGGCCCTTGAAAGTGATGGAATTTGACCATTTTGAGGTGATCACAACATAAGTCCAGCCAGGGCTGCCCTTTATTCCTTGTTCTGTTGGCGCTTTGAGCTTGACACAGCTTGAGTTTTGCTTTTTATTTGCAGAACAGAATTTAGAGAACCATTTACTTTGACCACTCTTTGACTTCCCTGTTCAGTCTGAGGTTCCAGAAGGTGACTGGAAGTACTTCCTGGAGATGACCTGGAGTTCTGGCCCATTTTGTGCCAGCCCAGCAGGAGCACATTTACAGCAAAACTTACTGCCAATTAACTTAACGTGTCAGAAATACTGCTCAGGTTTTCTGTGCTGGCAGAATTATTACCTTGTGAATTTTCTAATTAGATTGAAAATATTTATTTTCCTATATTTTTTTCCCCAAAAGTTCTTTAGTTAATGCTCTTTCGTGAGGCAAAAGAAGGTGATTTTATCTTTGGGAACCAAAGCTACATCACTGCTGCTGGTTAACCTCTCCTTTTCAGACCATGAAGGACGTTTACTCTCCGAACAACGTGTGGGCCCAGTTCCAGTCTGGCAACTCTGTGTTTGGGCACTGGAAGGACTGGCTGCTCTATGGCAAACACATTGAGAAGCTCTGCACAGGGCTGCCCCTCTACAGGCTCGTGGCCACCGAGCGTAAGTTGCACATCGGAACTCTCTGCTCCTGGCCCTGCCTCAAAGCACCTTCCTATCCTTCAAACCCAAGTCCATGTGGTCCCTCTGAGCTCTGCAGACACTTCCTCACATTCAGTTAAACCACAGTGTTGTGACCAACCAGAGCCTTGAAGGGGGGGTTTGAGATTTGTGTGTTTAGGACTTTTCCTGACTGGCTGCAGTGACCTCATCACTGATGGTCTCCTCATCCTCTTGTTTCTTGTAGCACCAGAGAGCACTGATGGCTGTGCCAGCGCAGGAATTCCCAGCATTTTGGGCCTTCAAATCTGTGAACAGCTCATGTCAACAGGATCTTGACGTTCCTGCTGCAAGGAATTGCCTGGTTTCTTTGCATGCTATTGTGGTGGCGACTGCGTTCTCCAGCTGGAACAGAGCTTGGGTATGAGGTTCCACTTGCCTATTCAAAGCTTTGATGTATGACAAGCCTATGATATACAAATAAAGCTAATGCTTTAATAACTGAGTAAAATCCTTTGTCCTTGTTATCCATCCAAAATCAGAACAGAGTTAAAGTGGGCATTGCCAGTTTTCCTGCAGAAGAGACACATTTCCCTTTGGTTGATTCCTGTGCTGGGGCTGCAACGTGGCCCAGGCCTTGAAACAGAAACAGAGTAGGATTTTCCAGTGGAGAATTTCACTTTGGCATCAGCATCCAGCCTCTTCAGGTGCTGCTTCAGCTCGTGGAGAAGTGCTGGAGGAGGGAGCAAAGAGGCGAATGGAGACAAAGGGTAGGAGCAGATCTACAATATAACATTTGCCAAAACAGCTTGAATTCCCTGGGGCCAGTGGAAATTCATAGCAGTTTGCATACATGCAGAGAGTTTTTGTTCTGGGTATTTTCAAACCTGGACAGAGGAGACTGTCCCAGTCCTAAAAAATCTCTCACCCTGGAGTAAAGTTTCCCTTTCACACAATGCCCACTTGCTCTCTGTGCCCACTTGCTGAGTGCCCCTCCTGTTGGAGGGTGGTTTGTGTCAGGAGCTGATGGAAATAAATGATGAGGCAGCACCTTCCTGCTCTGTGCTGATCCCAGGGAATGGTGGAATTCCCTCAACCTTTCCCTCAGGGCTTGGAAGGGGTGGGTATTTGGGGGCTGAAAACTGAATATTTACTGTTTATTGGAGCCCTGGGTGGCTGCCAGAGGACAAGACATTCTTTTGGAGGAAACTGGTCCCGGGTCTGCAAGTTGTTTTTTTCAAATCAGACTCCTGGTCAAACCATCTGCTGTTTATTAAAGGAGCATTTTATCACATGGTGAAGTTGTCCTTTCAGCTGAATTGTACTCACAACAGGCCGTGGGCTCTTGGTGAGCCAAACCATGTTTCTGGAGAGTTAAACTTTGGTCATTAAAACCAGGAATTCTTGTTTTGTGTTCTATGAACTCTGAAACAAGCCTAAATACCTCATTATCTGCCATTTAATCCTGAGTTAGGGAGGTTGTGTTCCTGCCTTTCGTGTACTCAAAAATGGAAGAAGGTGGTTTCTAGCTTTAATTTTAGTTCCCAGACTCCTTGTACCAGTCAGGCCTGCAAGGAATAGATTTTCATTTTGACTGCTGTGTTTGTTGTCTAGCAAATAAAACTTCAGCTCTCCATCCACTCATGTCCCTCCAGCACCCACGTTCCAGCTCACAGGGAACTTCTGGGAGGAAAATCTGTTGTGCTGTTGCTGCACCTTTTGGGGTCCAACAAAGACTGAAGGAAGCACAGGAAGAATCACAAACCACACCACCCATGTGGGCATGTTCTGCTTCCCCCAGATTTTTATAGGATGGTCTGTCCCCACGTGGATGGACGAGTCACAGCTCTGAATTTCCTGACCTTGAGCCTGGGCCACTTGGTATCCCCAGCAGCCTAAAAGACCTTCTAGAAAAGGCTGCAGAGCAAACCAAATTTATTCTCAACTTAAAATAACTAATTACAGGGCAAACAGGAATGTACACCCAGCTCTGAACAAAGCTGAAAAGGACGTTTGAGGAGAAAGAAACTTGATATTTTATTTATTGACACTATATTTGCCCTTGCAATTTCCTGCCATTTCATTCCCTGCCGAGCAGGCCACAGTTTACAGTGTGTTTTATGTAGCTGCCTTACATTGTAATTAATCTATTTTTCTTATCTGGCGGGTGATTGGTATTATTATTGGACTGCAGGGAAAGACCAAGGGAGTGAAAAAACAGCAACAACAGGTAAAGAGTCCTGAAGATCAGATCCATCCGTTGCCTTAAATAACTGTGGTCTGAAAATGTTAACCCTTAAATCCAGTGTTTGCCAGCAAAGGGTCTGCACTGAAAGGTCACACCCAAAGGAAGTCACAGAATCACAGAATCATTAAGGCCAGAAAAGACCTTTAAGATCATCAAGTCCAACCAACAACCAGAAGCATCACCATGTTCACCACTAAACCATGTCCTCAAGTGCCACATCCGTATGTTTTTTGAACACTTCCAGGGGTGGGAACTCCACCATTTCCACAGGCAACCTGTTCCAGTGCTTCAGGACCCTTTCTGAGAAGAATTGTTTGGCTTGGAAAACAACTCACAGACTCACAGGATCAATTGGGTTGAAAGAGACCCCTGAGATCATCCAGTCCAAGCTATGACTGAACAGCACCATCCCAACCAGACCAGAGCACTGAGGGCCATGTCCAGTCTGTCCTTAAACACCTCCAGTGACAGTGGCGCCACCACCTCTCTGGGCAGCCCATTCCATGAAGAAATCCCTCTTGATGTCCAACCTGCCCCTCCTCTGGCACAACCTGAGGCCGTTCCCTCTCCTCCTGTCCCTGTTCCCTGGGAGCAGGCCCAGTTCCCACCCGGCTCCCCCATCCTGTCAGGGAGTGGCAGAGCCAGAAGGTCCCCCCTGAGCCTCCTTTTCTCCAGGCTGAGCCCCCCCAGCTCCCTCAGCCCCTCCTGCTGCTCCAGCCCCTTCCCAGCTCCATTCCCTTCCCTGCTCACTCTCCAGCCCCTCAACCTCTCTCTTGTCACGAGGTGCCCAAAGCTGAATATATTGATATATTAAACACTTAGTTTAACTTAGACATGCTCTATATGATCCCAAACACCTGCTGTCCTAGAGCTCCTCAGTTATCAGCAGCTTTGTGGGTCGGCTGTTGGTAAGGATCTTTTTGCACTGTGATCCATGAGATTTTCCACTGGGATGGATGGAAAATTCCCACTGGTTTCCCTGGGAGGCACCCACGGAGCACCGGGCTGTGCTCAGAAACAATGGTGGAGTCTTGTTCTCCTTGGCAATCAGAGCCCGGCCCGATAAGCGCCCGAGGTGAAGGTGCAGGTGGATAAAGGAGCCCTGTTGGCCCCAAGCACAAGGTCAACACCTTGAAACCAGCACGGCCACTGGTGGACCTGCACCAGGAGAGGGCCAGGGCTGTGCTGAGCCGCCTGGCAAGAAAGGAAAAGAATCCAGTGCACCAACTGGGATCCTAAAAACACTGGGGCTGGAAGAGTCTGGGGTGGAAGAGAGTGTTGGGATGTGACTCGTGTCCTTGAAAGTTACCTGATCTTTCCAAGAGCTTCCCTCCACCAAACGTGCATGTTTTGGAAGTTTACCTTCCTCCTCAGTCAGGCGTGTTCCGTAAAAAGTTGGGGATTTTCTTTATGTGGAAGAGAGCTCCGTGGGAGTGTGTCGGGGTGTGCCCGAGGGAGCATCTGTGTGTGTCCACGGCAGCTGCTCTAAATCAAACCAACAGGTATTCCTGGCTGGGATATCGGGATAATGCTGCTTGTTTGCTCCCAACCTTTTCAAAGAAGGTGTTGGGAGGCACGTCTGGAATCCACGCGATGGTATCCTGTTGGATGCCACTGACAGGCAGCTGAAACACATCAGGCATTTGGGGTGGGCAGGATGAGCCCAGCCTGGCCACATCTCCACCCCTGTGCTGTTAAATATTCCTGATGCCCTTGGGCGGGAAGGCTCTGTGGCCCCTCTCTGCTGAGGACATGGATTTTTCTGGTCGTCTGTGCTGCACATTGACCCGAGATGCTTTTCCACCCCAGAACCCAATTCCCAAAAACCTCCCACCTCCTCAGTTTCCCAGGATATCAGGCTATTTCCCAAGGTCGGGGTGTGACACCCTCACCAGCTGGGACCATTTCAGAACCAGAGCTCAATGTGGGAACTCTTACCCCAGCGAGCAGCACTTTTTGAATTTCAGGCACTGCTTACATTGGGAGAAATGGCAGCATTTCATATGTATTGTCTGAGGTGTGAAAACAGGTTTTCCAGTTCTTATCACGTCATGAAAAGGGGCAGTTGCTAACAGTGGCAAATTTTCCCTTTTAGGAAGAATTTCCACTGGCGGAGAAAAATTAAGCCAGATTGGAGACTCAAACCTGCAGCTTAAAATCAAACCTGGGCGGGCTGGGCGGGCAGGGCAAAGATGTGAATGAGTGTCCTCCTCTGCTGGGTCTTCCCACCCTTTCTGTACTGACAGGACATGGTCACCAGAGGGGGAAAAATCACCCCTTCACTTCAGAAGGCAGAAAGATTCACCTCAGGGGTATTGCGAGGGAAACTCATGGACACCACCAACTGACCAATGTGATCAAGGTAATGCCATTTATTGTTGTGAAAACACCCCTTAAATAACCCAGAGAGCTCACACACTGCACACACACTGCAAACCACCCTGGGACTGGTTAATGCCAGTAACACACAACTCTATTGGTGTCAAATAAAGTCCTCGTGATCTCTCTCTGTGCCGTTGTTTTTCAATCTTCTGCTGCAGCTTCTCTAAGTTTACATTCTTCTCCCTGTTGGTCTCCACAGAGGCTTCTTAAAAGTAGCTTTTCACTGCAGTCTTAAAGGCCTCGCAGCAGAACTGCATCTGAAATTCCAGGGTCGCTCACATGTCCATTTTCTGCAAGAAATTTCCCACCACTGGAGTGTGTTGGAACCCGTGAAAGCAATGGCTGTGGCTGGGCACTGAACAAGAGCCACGTCCAGGGCGAGAAGAGGGAACGTTCCTCAGCTCAGTTGGACTCAAGGTGCCTGATCTTAAATACTCAGGTTATTAATCATCAGGAGGTGGGCTGGATTCTTGGTGGCTATTTTTTGAAATAAGTGAATGTCCTGGCCAGGGAGCCACACCAGATTTCCAAGGAATACAACCCAGCCCCGGTGTATGCGTTTCTCTCCCCTCCAGCCAAGCACGAACGAGGTTCCCATTGACCACTAGATGGCAAATGGTCACAGCAACCCCAGCATGTGGCGTTCTTGCTGCGGTCGGCATCCTGCTGTCATCGGGCTGCTAAAGACACGGATTAGGGGCAAAAGTTAAGGCAAAAATAAAATACAATAAATCGCTGTCAACCTATTCCCCAGATAATAAAAACCGAGTCAGGATGCAGGGGAACAGAATTCTTTCTTTCAGGTTTCTAAACCAACATAATGTTTATTTCACCTGTAATTACTCCCCATTTGGTGATTAACTGAACTGGTTTTGATCTCTTAATATTTTTAATTTCTCTCTCTAATAGCTATGTATATATATATTCCATCACATAATAAGACACTGCATTTGCATGAGGTTTATCCATCCAATATTCCAAAGTGTTGCAGAAACACACGCTGCAAGGATCCCCAAGCTCTCATGTCAGTGAGTGAAATATTTCCCTTTCAGAGAAGGGGCACAGCAAGGGGTGAAGGATCCACCTGACCAAGGCCAGGTGAGCACAGGTAAGGAGGGGGCAGCCCCAACACCCCTGAATTCTTCTCTCTCTCCTTTATCCCCACCCAGTTGCCACCAAGGGAAATCCAAGCAGCCTCCTGTGTCTCTGCCCTGCCTGGTCCTGCCTCTTCCTCGGGCGTGAGGAACCCACAGAAGGGTCCATGTGTGGCTTTGGATTTGGGTTCCTTCTTTTTTTTGGGAGGGCACCAAGAGCAAAGGGGGCTGGAAGACTGGCTGGAATTCTGTAGGAAGGTCTCTGTTCCTCGCAGGCAGGTCCTGCCACATCCTCTGCCGGGGTCAGTGTCTCTCCCACTCCTGCAAGTCCTTTGCTTTGCCCTTTCTCTCAGCTCGGTAAGAGGCAGCCAAACACACGGCTTGGCAGTTCCCACTTTATTTAATTTTCTGAGGGTGTGTACAAAGAGAGGAAGGTGATTCAGACCAACCAAACCTCAGGCTGTTCTGGCCGTTTCTTGCCAGGTAGGAAAGCAAAAGCAGCATAAAGTTTATCCTTTTGTGGCTGTGCTGAGAGAGGAGAAAACATCCTTAAAAACCACTTTGTAGTGGCTGGTACTGGGATGAGAGTTAATGTGGGGAGAGAATCACAAAATCATAGAATCGTTAAGGTCGGGGGAGACCTCAAAGATCATCCAGTCTGACCTTCAAAATAAATGTAAAGAGTGTTAAAAAGTAAATGTATAAGGGACTGTTAAAAAGTAAATGTATAAGGGAGTGTTAAAAAACAAATGTATAAAGGAGTGTTAAAAAATAAATGTATAAGGGAATGTTAAAAAATAAATGTATAAGGGAATGTTAAAAAATAAATGTATAAAGGAATGTTAAAAAATAAATGTATAAAGGAGTGTTAAAAAGTAAATGTATAAGGGAGTGTTAAAAAGTAAATGTATAAAGGAGTGTTAAAAAGTGAATGTATAAAGGAGTGTTAGGGGGGGGTGAGGAAGCACAGTGAGGTTTCCTAAAGAGGTTCTTGTGGCCTCCAGGGCAGCCCAGGCTGTAAAGACAGGAGGACCTTTATCAATTTGCAGATTGTAAATCCCACCCTGCCCAGGTAGGACTTGGAGCATCCCCCTCCCCACTGCTGCTGGGGGTCTGCCCTTCCTCCTGCTGGCCCCCATCAAGCACTTAAATCCCTGTTTAAACTGAGAATGTCGAGGCTGGAGCCAACAGGGATGGCCAGAGACCTTCTCCATGCCCCGGGATGGGAACCAGAGGTTGTTTTCACCTCCAGGAGCTCCGTGGCTCCGAAATTGGCCCTGAGCACACGGGAAGGGTTTGAGAGCAGCACTTGGAGCTCCATCCCCGGGCGAGCACAGCGAGGGCTGAGCCCAGAGAAGCCGAGCCCTTCAACAGCAGCCCTGCCAGGGGCTCCTTCCAGGCTCTCCCTGGGAGAAGCTGCCGGGCTGCTCCGAGGGAAAAGGATGCACAGCATGACTGAAAGCACATTATGGGCTCCCCAGACCCCAGCCCCAAATATGGGGGGCTGCTGATTGAAAATGAGGGGGTGCCAGAGGGGTGGGAGTGTTTGTGCATGGCTTGGAGGTGTGTTAGACTGGGAAGGAGGTCAGCACAGCACAGCAGGGACAGAGAGGGCACAAAGTGGGACGTTGATTAAAAAGACTCCAATTAAAATGTGTTTTCATGACCCCCACTGCTAACACAGAATAAATAGTACCCGAGAGAGAGTGGTCTCTGTATCCACATGCCACTAAAATGGTCTCAAACTGATATGCCATTTAATTCCCAAACAATTTCTTTTACAAGCAAAGTAAACAAAAAGTTTTATTGGATTCTCTTTGAGTCAGCTGAGATTTTAAACCCCCAGAACTGGGGCTTACAACGGAAAATCCATTTTTTCTTAAGACAGCAGCCACGCTGGTGCCAGTTCAAAGGACCCCAAAGGAACCAGAGAGGTTCAGAGCTGGGTTTAGTACCCTGAGGCTGGTTTGAAGGAGCCCTGACATGGACTTGAATTGGTTAATTTGGCTTTCCTGGAGGAGCCTCACCTGAAATTAATTCCTGTGTATCCATGGGGCAATTTTCCTGCTGTACAGACATTTGCATGGAGCTGTTGCCCACGGACCCTCATTTTCCCTGCCCCTCGTGAGTTGCTTTTTAAAAGCTGTCAAGACAAAGTCGCATCTTTGAGCACTCGTTAAATTTGGAGAGCAATTAGTCCTTCAGTCTGTTGGTGTTGGATAGACCCAAGACTTTTCCAGGTGAGGGTTCAGCAGTTGCCCTGTGAACTGAGACAGATCCCTTGGGGATGCTGAACAATCCACAAGCATTCTGAACATCCCAAAAAATGAAGTTGCAGGAGCCAGGCTAAGAGGAACAGACCATATTTGGAATTTTTGTTGCACTTGAAGCTGAAATTAATGGGACGTTCCAGACAGTTTCTTTTAAAAAAAGGATAAAAACGACAAAATTTGATATTCAGCTGCATGGCAAACAAATCAGAGAGAGGCTGCTGACAACCTGAATTCACCTGATGTAATTCCAGGCTTCAAGTTACAGAAACTGGAATATAATACTTTTTCATCTTTGCTTTTTTAAGGCTGCACTTAAACAGTATTTCTAGTTGAATCAATCTTTTCTACTGTTACACACAACCTGCTTTCCCTTTCTGATTCCAGCCCTAACATCAAATAAATAGAGCAAATATTAGACAGGCTTGTCTAATTTATCCTCTTTTTTTATCGGTGTGATTACAAGCTGTTGACTTTGTAATTAATATCTCCTGCTGAGATATCGACTAAAGCTGCCAAAAAATATTCCACTTCTGCTTAGCACTCAAGTTGTCAGTTAAATAATTTCAAGTTATTAATCAAAACTGCCAATAAAACAATTTCTGGTGGCCAGACCTGATTTTTTTTCCCCATTGTTCTCAAACCCAAGGACAAGGTACATTTAGTAATTATTCCCAAAGAATTTGGTTTTTTTAGGGTTGTGGGAGCTTTTCAGTGGAGTTCTCATTAAGGAAAAGAATGGTATTCCTCAGGCAGCCTGTTTGGACCCAGAGCTGACGAGGAAAGGGGACCAATTTTGGAGGTTTCTGGGAGGTTTGGTTGGGCCGTCTTGCTTTTGTCAGTGTCACTGGAGCTGCTCGGAGAGTTCCCTGGAGTTTAACACCCACATGGATACCAAAGCACCACCAAAGGACCGCATGATGAGAGAAGGAATTTCAAAAATGTAAAATTAAAACTTTCTCTTGACCTTTTTCTGTGCAACTGCTCTGTGGAGGGAGTGTGATAAGAAGCCTGTGGAGTGCAAACTCCTGGGATTAAACAACGTTCCTCCTCCCTCTTCATTAGCCCTGCACTGCTCCCACATTCTATGGAGACCTCAAATAGGGACTGATTTTTTTCTGACTGTGTCTCACCGTGTTTGAGTCAATCCAGGACAGAATTAATAAATTGTGTGGCCTTTAAGAGTATTAAATTTTGAATGACCTTTTAATATTAGTTAGAGGCTGCACACACACAGAGGCACATCCTGAGCTCCTGGAAGGGGAGACACATCAGTAGATTCCTTGAGACACCTCCCATCCCATAAATGTTATAAGCAAATAGCTATATATATATATATATGTATATATATATATAATGTATAAAATTACTGCCCCTAGAAATATCTGGGGGTTTTATTGCCGTTGCTGGTTCATTTTGAGGTTGAGCAGGAAAAAACCACAGATTCAATATGGGATGCTGAAGGATTTGCTTTGACTGTCTCCTGTAAGGAACTAACAATTCCCTTTGTATCACTCTCCCACTGCAGGACTGGGCTGTGAGCTTGAGGGTGTGCTGCAAATTTCCCCATCAAGTGCAAATCCCACCCAACCACACTGGACAAAGCAGCTCTCCCAAATATCTGCTCAGGGATTGAGCCCATGGGGAGCTGGGACCCCCAGTAAGAAGGAGCCTGCAGGGAATTTGCTGCCCTGACTCGCAGGACACTGACAGGAAGGCCATGTCCAGCTTTTCCCCGCTCTTTTCTTTCTGTTTCAATTCCTCAGGCTTTGCACAGGCTGGATAAATCCCAGCTTATCCTCCTTTTCCTGCTCTGCCCCATGGCTGAGTGCGGGCTGTGCTGGTGCAACACGGCTGGACTCCCTTCCCTTTCCTCAGCAGGAAAAAGGGAATTTCCAGAGGCAGGGCTGGTGGTTTGTGTGCCCTGCACAGTGGGATCCCCACCCTTTGCACTTGCCTGGCAAAGGCTGGGGAAGATCAGCCATGGGCTTCCCATGTAAAGCTTCCCATATAAAGCCCTTGGTGCTCCGGGTCAGGACGTGGTGTCATGCAGTTCAGGCAATTCCCTGCCCCTGTGGCTGCCCACGGACTTCTCCCCTTCTCCCTCTTTCCTTTTCCTTGCTGTAACACATTTCTCCCTCCTCTTCCCCCTGCTGTTTCATTAAATGCTCTCTTTTTGTTTCCCAGCGCCGTCGAAACCCAAATAGATCCGCTGGGAAGGGCCCATTTATGGAAAGGGAATCCAGAGCAGGCAGGAACTGAGACCTACAGGAATCAGGGCTTGGGCAGATGTAGGAATGGAAACTAATTTTAGTTATTCCATTGCAGGCTCATCACACTGTCAGTGTCACACTCTCCTTTATCTCCCGTATCACGCCCAACAGCTACCTCATGCCAGAGCCATCTCCTGACAGGGACCGGGGTGGGGCATTTTTGTAATAATTTCATCCCTGCCTTTTGGAAAACCTCACATCACATGCCGTGATGGCCGCTGGAGCACGTTCCCTTGGGGAGCACGTTTCCTCGGGGAGAACGTTCCCTTGGGGAGCACCTTCCCTTGGGGAGAACATTCCCTTGGGGAGCACCTTGCCTTGGGGAGCACGTTCCTTTGGGGAGCCCCTTCCCTTGGGGAGCACATTCCCTTGGGGAGCAGGTTCCCTTGGGGAGAAGGTTCCTTTGGGGAGCACTTTCCCTTGGGGAGCACCTTCCCTTGGGGAGAACATTCCCTTGAGGAGCACCTTCCCTTGGGGAGCACCTTCCCTTGGGGAGCAAGTTCATTTGGAGAGCACATTCCCTTGGGGAGCAGGTTCCTTTGGGGAGCACCTTCCCTTGGGGAGAACATTCCCTTGGGAAGCAGGTTCCTTTGGGGAGCACCTTCCCTTGAGGAGCAGATTCGCTTGGGGAGCACGTTCATTTGGAGAGCACTTTCCCTTGGGGAGCACATTCCCTTGGGGAGCAGGTTTCCTTGGGGAGCATGTTCCCTTGGGGAGCACCTTCCCTTGGGTGCACGTTCATTTGGAGAGCACATTCCCTTGGGGAGCAGGTTCCCTTGGGGAGCACCTTCCCTTGGGAAGCAGGTTCCTTTGGGGAGCAGGTTCCTTTGGGGAGCACCTTCCCTTGGGGAGCACCTTCCCTTGGGGAACAGGTTCCCTTGGGGAGCACATTCCTTTGGGGAGCACCTTCCCTTGGGGAGTACATTCCCTTGGGGTGAACATTCCCTTGGAGAGAACATTCCCTTGGGTGCCTCTCGTGCTTCCCTGAAACACCGTGTGTGTCTGAGGCGTCCTGAGCAGCCTGGAACCCAAACCCTGCACTTCCACAGCTCCTGGAAAGGATTTGGGGCTGTCCAGAAGGAACTGGAACCATTTCCCAGCGAGCTGCCGCGTTGTTGGTTCAGAGTGTTGAGATGGGACCCAAACGTCGTGCCAAGGACGTGTCTCCCACCTCCCTGCACTGGGCAGGGGGATTTTTTTCTGACTGACCCAGTTGGTTTTGAGTTCTGGTTAACGCCACCAAAGTCCCTCCTGTTCTCCCATCAAATGCACCCTGTTCTTTATTAGTGCTCTATAACCGATGGGCAAAAGCCCTCATGGGGCTGAGTGGGGTGACTTGACTTTGTTTTTTGTTTTCTCGAGGGTTTTAGAGACAAATTTCCCCTGTTCTGCAGGGCAGATTCCTTGCAGGAGCAGGGTGGGAAAGGATGGCTTCTTGTGGTGAGGCAGAACATGGGGGGTTGAGTTTTGGCTCTGCTGTCCTTGTCCTCTGCTCCTTTGGACAAAGCACTGGATAAATTTTATACTGGGAAGGAGGGATGTGTCCCTTTGCCATCCTGGGGGTCTCCTCATATTCCATGCGTGTCCTTGGGGGACAGGATTTATTTGTTATGTATTTCACATACAAGTGCCTGATCGTGCTGCTGAATAATCAACATAAAGCTTAAATTAAAATTGCAGAGCTCTTTGGGATACTGGACGCGCTCGATGCTTGATAAGTTTCCTATCTCATCTGCCCTAAGTGTGGGGATTTGGAATTGCGGATTGAAACTCTGTAAGGAACATCTCCAAAACCTCCCAGTGGATGTGAGTCCTTCCCTTGTGAAATCTGAAGTGAAATGTTTTCACCTCCACAGTCCAGCCACAGTTTGACCTGTGATTTTTATGTTCTTATCCAAGCAGGACAAGCAACATTTTAATATCCTCTCCCCCTCTCATATGTTATTTATTGGATTTTTTTTCCATCAAGTATCTCATTTCAAATATTAAAAAAAAAAAAAATTAACTCAAAGGATTATTTTCCTTCAAATAGTGCTCTCTAATGCATGAACAATTCTCTTTCCCTCTACTGAAAACTTAATCTCTGTGGGTTTGCTTGGTGGTGTTTTCTGAGAGACTTTGTCAATAGATTCCATTAAAATGATTAGAGAAAAAGGAAAAAAGTTAGAAACAGAGAAACACTTTTTTCACATTAAAAAAAACCCGTAATATATAATAACAATCCAATTTACAAATCTTAATTAAATGTGTTAAGGTGTGGACTTCCAAACCAAAATCCACCCGAGCTTACACATGGGAAAATTAAATGTGACAAAATGTAAGCAAGCGAGAAACTTGTTTTTTATTCCCTGAGGAACTATTCCTACTCAGAAGCCCAGGACACAAACACTAATCATTATTTAAGCACACATTAATTGCTCTCTCCGGGGGAAGGCTCCACATTCCAGGCTCTCCGAGCGTGTTGGTGGGAGCAGGTGTTCCCCCATTCCTAAAACCCGACTGAGGGGGCTTCAAGAACACCTCCCATTCCTAAAACCTGACTGAGGGGGCTTCAAGAACACCTCCCATTCCTTCTCCCTGGAGGAGCATCACCCCCTTTGGATCTGGTGTGTCCTCGACCTTGACCCTCAGTGAGCACTGCCTCCCTTCCCAGCCTATTCCAGCTGCGGCCGGGCTCTGCTCTGCCCCTGGACAGAGGGAGCCGTGGGGGAAGTTGGGGGTGCCCGAGATTAGGGGCTATTTTGGGGTCCCACAATCTTCAGGACTGACCCTCTGGACACATGGGCTGTTCCCAGGAGCGTCTGCATGTCCCTGCCCTCTCTGCTCAGCCCTGGGAGCAGCAAACACTTCTCTTTGCTCCCAGGGATGAATTTCCCCTCCAGTTCTTACCATGGCACAAGAATGGAGTGTTTCCAGCCCATTCCCATCACGAGCAGATCAAGAGGAAGGGTGAAGCAGGAATTCCCCAGTGCTGGGTGATGGGTGTGCTGGGTGTACTGGGCGTACTGGGTGATGGGTGTGATGGGGGTGATGGGTGTGATGGGTGTTGGGTGTGCTGAGTGTGCTGGGTGTGATGGGTGTGCTGGGTGTGCTGGGTGATGGGTGTGTTGGGTGTGTTGGGTGTGCTGGGTCTGTTGGGTGATGGGTGTGTTGGGTGTGCTGGGTGATGGGTGTGCTGGGTGATGGGTGTGTTGGGTGTGTTGGGTGTGCTGGGTCTGTTGGGTGATGGGTGTGTTGGGTGTGCTGGGTGATGGGTGTGCTGGGTGATGGGTGTGTTGGGTGTGTTGGGTGTGCTGGGTCTGTTGGGTGATGGGTGTGTTGGGTGTGCTGGGTGATGGGTGTGCTGGGTGATGGGTGTGTTGGGTGTGTTGGGTGTGCTGGGTCTGTTGGGTGATGGGTGTGTTGGGTGTGCTGGGTGATGGGTGTGCTGGGTGATGGGTGTGTTGGGTGTGTTGGGTGTGCTGGGTCTGTTGGGTGATGGGTGTGTTGGGTGTGCTGGGTGATGGGTGTGCTGGGTGATGGGTGTGTTGGGTGTGTTGGGTGTGCTGGGTCTGTTGGGTGATGGGTGTGTTGGGTGTGCTGGGTGATGGGTGTGCTGGGTGATGGGTGTGTTGGGTGTGTTGGGTGTGCTGGGTCTGTTGGGTGATGGGTGTGTTGGGTGTGCTGGGTGATGGGTGTGCTGGGTGATGGGTGTGTTGGGTGTGTTGGGTGTGCTGGGTCTGTTGGGTGATGGGTGTGTTGGGTGTGCTGG
>VWZG01004501.1:67165-100732 GCA_013396735.1 Grallaria varia | reverse complement strand
ATTATATATTTTTATTATATATTTGTTTTATATCTTTTTAAATGACATTAAAATGCCATAGCAATGTTTGGCTCCAACACCGCAGGTGATTTTCACAAATATATTTATTTTATTTTTTTGTTTTACTACAGAACTTTATTATGTAGTTATTTCATTTATTTGTTTTATTATGTATTTATTTTATATATTGTTTATATATTGTGTGGGCTTATTATAGATTTATTCAATTATAGATACAATAGAATTTATTACATTAAATGGATATTTAATAAAAAATCAAGTATTAATTTAAACTAGGCATGGCCTGAGTATTATAATTGTAATTCCAACCTGGGGCTGTAATTGCAAGCTGGATTTATGGCCATTTGTGCCAGTGCCAGGTTTGGGCTAAGGAAGAGATGGGGCAACCAATCCCTGGATGAGCCCAGACCAAAAGCAGAGTGCAGAAAGCCCAGCAGGTCAGTGCCTTGGTCCTGGGCTGAAGTTCCAAGTGCCCGGAAGGCAAAACTTCGCTGCAGGAGCAGAAATTCCTCTTTATCTCGAGTGGTGAACCCTCGGGGACAGGGGCTGAGCTCCGGCCCTGCTGCCACAGCGGGGCCCTTGGGAAGAGCCTGCGGAGAACGGGCAGAAGGAAGAAGGGAGGGATTCCTGTGAGCCAGACCTGGCTCTGCACACACAATACTCACGTTTTGTTGGGTATTTACACATTAAGATGAACAGCTGCTAAATCTTAGCACGTTTTTGCCAGTTCCATGTTCCCCGCGCTGTGTCCCTGAGCTGTTTGAATTGCTGTGGAGGTGAAGGCAGAGTCGTCTGTTGGCCTTGGTGTGTTTTTATTAATTTGTCGTTTGGCAGGGCTGGGATCACTTGGGAATACGTGTCACCTGATGTCACAAAGATGTGACTGAGGAGGAAGTGAAGAATTTCTGAATTATTGTGAATGCTCCAGCCATAGAATCACCGAGTCCCTCAGATTGGAAGGGGCCCAGAAGGAACACCAAGTCCAACTCCCTGCTCCTCGCAGGATGTCCTTCTCCTTGCTTTTCTTGCTCTCATCCTGACCTCTGGAGTTGAGGCAGAACCAAGTGCTCTCGTCCCCGGCTTTGAGCTGGACAAGCACGGAAAGGAACATCTCCCAAAGGAATTCCTTTGCAAGTGCAACGCAAAGACTTGACTCTGAAACAGTTTTGAGAAAGGCAAAACAGTTTTGAGAAGGGCAGGGTTGTCACCCCCAGGAGCTGCTGGTGTGAAATGGGTATCTCGGAGAGAGGCTGTGCCGAATTTACACGTTCCTTGAAATCTGCACCGGGGGAGAGTCGCCCGCACACGGCAGAGGAAGTGGCGACGGGAGGGAGAAAGAAAGGGCAGCTCCTCTGC
This sequence comes from Grallaria varia, assembly GCA_013396735.1. Lineage (NCBI taxonomy): Eukaryota > Metazoa > Chordata > Aves > Passeriformes > Formicariidae > Grallaria > Grallaria varia. The sequence continues at coordinate 99,355 of VWZG01004501.1, read as the reverse complement.
GAGGAGAAACTTGTCCTATCTCGGAGTGTCCCGCGCAGAATGTTTACAAAACGCTCATTAAGGCCGAGGGGATTGCGAGATAGCAACAAATCTGGTGAGCAGCTCCCGCGGCCGAGATAAGGGAGGCAAAGGCGGCCATAGCAGAGAGCAACTCAGATCCAATTACCGGGCCCTGGTCTTGGGGAGGGGGAAGGGGGAGACAGACAGGACGGATCACAAGTTGCAAGACAAGAGCTTCCAAACTTGTCATCTCTGTGTGACACAAGCCGCGTACAGCCCAGGGGATAAAACCGCCCGCAGCCCTCCGGAGAGCCAGAGCCTGTCGAGCGCGGTTGGCGGCTCCAGCAAAGCCATGGATCCCGTGGTGCCACGGCTGTGGGCTGTCCTCTCCCTCCTGGTGCACCTTGCTGCCTGCAGTCCCATCCTCAGCCTGGAGCACTCGTCCTTGGAGGAAGACGTGCCTCTCTTCGACGAGATCCTCTCCGAGCAGGATGGGGTTGATTTCAACACGCTGCTCCAGAATATGAAGAACGAGTTTTTGAAGACGTTGAACCTCTCTGACATTCCCCTGCATGAGTCGGCCAAGGTGGACCCACCAGAGTACATGCTAGAGCTGTACAACAAGTTCGCCACCGACAGGACATCGATGCCTTCTGCAAATATCATTAGGAGCTTCAAAAATGAAGGTAAGAGATGTGCATTTCTAGAATAGAATAGAAAGTCTTTAGAGTCAACACGAAATGACTTGACCAGTCACAGAGCTGGGGAAAAGGCCTTTAGGTGAGGATGGCCTTGGAAATCAGCTGCTGACAATGGCTGTGCCCAGGTCCTGCTTCTTCGGGGCAATCCCTTGTCCTTTGCTCTGGAGACTTTAAGACTTTGGGGGAAAATATGCCTTTAATGTTTGAGTAGCACCAAGTATAATGTCAGTGCATCATTTCCTAGATCACGTAATGACACACATCATTTGCAATTAGCTGGTTGATTTGTCAAGTGGATACCTTAAGTGATGTTTCAAATCAAGGCAAGAGATGTTTTTTACACTCTGTTCAAAGGTGCAATATTTTCATATCATGAGTTTAGCCAAATAGAGCTTTCTGTTATATCCTCTCGGTGGTCCTCATGGCATCTGCTGTGGTTTCTTCCTTTGGCATCAGAGCACGGTCCAGCAAACACACAGAAATACAGGATCAGAATTCTGGATAACCCTTCAGTTTTGCTTTGGAGGACCAAAGTATTTCCTCATAAAAACAAGTAAAAAAACCCCACAACAAACAAAACCTGAAGATGCCTAATTGTGCCCTCAGATAAATCCCTTATGTGTTTTTCCTTCATCGTTGCCTCTGAGTTCAGTGAGGACAAGATAAAATTTCAGCACTAACATTCAGTAATTTGCTTTTTTTACACCAACACCGGCTTTAAGTCAAAAACCTTTTACAGTTAAATAATTCCAAATTCCCGTCCCTCCGCTGGATTCATGTTTAATGCTCAGGGGCAGCTGTTCAAACTGCCACGGGGCCTCTCTCATCCTTGGCTAGTTTAATTAATGAAGCCAAAGGCACCACTGATTGTCCTCCAACATCTGCAATTTCAAAAGGATGAACTTTAAAAGAGGCCACGTGGAAGTCCCTTGAGTTCTGCAGAGCAGTGAGATGCCAGGAGAGAATTCCAAAGCTCCTTCCAAGCCTGGGCACCTTTTACCAGCAGTGAATTTCTGGCTGGAGAGGAGCTACTTTGGGGTTTAAAGGTTCTTTATGCATCTTCTCCAGCGTGGAGAAATTCCCTGGAAGCGTGGTGGCAAACCAGTTACACCCAGTGGTGCCCAGTTGCTCACCCGCAGGATGGAGGTTGTTCTCTTCTCAGTAGGCACCATTTGGGAAAAATTAATGGGATAAAAACCACGAAGAATAAAATATACCAGAGAATAAAATACCATGTGGTTTGGTGGCATAAACCCAAAACTCTTCCACCTGCAAACCCCAACTCCAGGTTTGCAGCCCTGAAGTGGCACCACCCGACCTCTGCCAGTGCTGCAGGGAGGGTTGGCAGGTCTGTGCCATCCAGTGCCTGTTTCATCACTGCAGAAGTTCTGCACCAAAAGGGGCAAACTGGGCTGAAACTTGTGCCTTTTGAGGATTTCTCTTGCCTCTTCCAACCCAAACCAGCACGAGGCAAAGCTGCTGTTAACGCGGATCCATAAGTGCACACATCTAAAGGGCCATGCAGTTCATGTTTGCTACTGAGAACCATCCATTTCATGCTGAAGAGTCCTTTTCATAAAGAAATTCATTATCTGTGGCGGTAATGACAGGAGGAACAGACCATGACATTTTTGGGGTTTGTTTTCCTGCTGAAAATCGGCAGAAATAGATGTTTCTTTATTACCCATTAAATCCTTTATTATAGAAACACACCAGGCTGCGTGGCTGGAATTAACTCTTGGTTTTAAAGCAGCGACGATAATGTCATAAATGGGACTTCAATCAGTTCTTAACACTTGAATAAAAGTCTTAAAGGAAAGTTTTCCTGCAGACTCCAAATCTTCCTTCCTGACCCTCCCAGGGGTGTACTGGGAACAGGAGGAGATTTTCCACTCGCTGTGCTTTCTAGATGAGGAGCAGAGTCACAGCCTGGCTTAGAAAGGACCATCTCTCCTGCCCTGGTAACACCACACTCCACCTGTGGAGTGACCTTCCCCTGCCTCCTTGTGCTCATCTCCTGGCATTTCTCCACCCTGGCTTTATTTGCAAGCCCTGTTTTAGCACATTAAGGTCTAGGAAACCCCAAAAATTGCTTCCAGTATGGAGATTATAGCTCAGCTTGGATAAAATTGTCTTCAGCTCATAGTCTGCTCCCGCCCTGGTGCAGCTTCACCAGCTGACATAGAGGGAAGTGGAAGCAGAATCACCCCTGAATTTTTTTTTTATTTATGAACAGAGGAAAACGCAAAATGGAAAAAAAAATTAAAATAAGAAGGCAGGTGCCTCAAAGCCTCAAAACTGGAATTAAGCAGGACAAGTTCCATGCTAAAGTTAATTACCCGCTTGCCCAAGTGCACTGGTGGAGTGTGGCCGGTATTTGCAGTTTATCAGTGCCAGTTTTCTACAAATATAGGAAAAAGGGAGAGGTCAGAGCTGAAGAGAGCCATAGTGACAAATGGCTTGCCTTTGCAGAAATTGCAGTCCCAGTCTCTGTGTCCTGATCTGTCCCTGGTCTCTGAGGAGGCAGCGAATCCCCCCTGGGAGCTGCTCCCTGTTCCATGGCAGGGGTGCCCCTGGTCTCTGTCGAACCAAACCCAGACAGGACGGGCAGATATTGATCTTCTCACCTGTTTTAGCAACCAAAACCACCCAAAGGGCCTCACTGAGTGCACTGTTTGACTGCTCCCCCAAAGCCCAGTGGGGCCGTGGCAAGACTGATGCTCTGGTGGGACACTCTGGGTGTTCACCTCCTCCTCCTCCTGACCAGGAGACTTGACATCTCCCAGAGCAACTTTTCCTCCCTCGGTGCTTGTTCCTTGCAGTGCCTGAGGGATGTCTGAGAGGAGGGAACACGGATCAGCTCAGAAACTCTGAGCACAGATTCTTTCACATGCAGCTTTTACAGCCCCTGTTTCATGTCCCCTCCACAGTCACCTCCTTCTTCGCTTCCTCCTCCACCGAGGAAAGTTTTTCCTCCTTTATTAAACAATTATAGTGCAGGAACCAAGGAGGGATTTGTATTTCCATATTAGGCCACACATTTTCAATCTATAATCCTTCCAGTTGGGAAGGAATTCCCTGGGAGGGCTGGGGATAGAGGGAGAATCTCTAAATCCAGGTTTGTGGACTGGGGTCTTGCTGTCCGTTGGCATGTGAAATAAAGTTGGTCTTTTTCCCGAGGAGAGCTTTGGGAAGTGATGAAGAAACACCCTCCTGGAGCTGTTTGGCTGAAACCAAGCTGTGGAAAACACGTGGGATAAACTTCAGTGCATGTGTTTGTGGGTGTATTGACCCTCCTAAAACATCTGATGTTTGTCCTTTCCAGACTTGGATTCCCACCCTACTGGTGTCACAGGGACCCGGAAATACCCTCTGCTCTTCAACGTCTCCATCCCTCACCACGAGGAGATCACCATGGCCGAGCTGCGGCTCTACACGCTGGTGGAGAGGGACCAGATGCTCTACGAGGGGCTTGACCGCAAGGTGACCATTTTTGAAGTGCTGGAGAACATCCATGCGGGGGTCGGGGAAGAGAGGAAAACGGTGGCCCTGGCGTCCAGGCAGATCTACGGCACGAGCAGCGAGTGGGAGAGCTTCGAGGTCACCGAGGCCATCCGGCGCTGGAGAAGGGCCGGGCTGACCACGCACCGGCTGGAAGTTCACATTGAGAGCAGGGAAGGGGAGGAGCAGGACGGGGAGGGGAAACTCGACATCGACATCAACTCGGAGGCCAAGCACGTGCCCCTGCTGGTGGTGTACTCCGACGACCAAAGCAACGACAAGAAGGAGGAGAAGGAAGAGCTGAACGAGATGATAGACCACGAGCAGCTTGTGGACCTGGAGCAGCTGGAGGTTGGCCATTTCCACGACCAGCCCGGCGAGGAGGCGCTGCTCCAGATGCGCTCCAACATCATCTACGACTCCACCGCCCGCATCCGCAGGAACGCCAAGGGCAACTACTGCAAAAAGACACCGCTCTACATCGACTTCAAGGAGATTGGCTGGGATTCCTGGATCATCGCCCCGGCGGGATACGAAGCCTACGAGTGCCACGGGGTGTGCTCCTACCCCTTGACGGAGCACGTCACGCCGACGAAGCACGCCATAGTCAAGACTTTGGTTCACCTGAAGAACCCCCAGAAAGCCTCCAAGGCCTGCTGCGTGCCCACCAAACTCGACCCCATCTCTATCCTCTACCTGGATGCAGGGGTGGTCACCTACAAGTTCAAATACGAGGGCATGGTGGTCTCGGAGTGTGGCTGCAGATAGTAGGAGGGGAGGCACACACGGGGAGGGCACAGGGGGAGTATTTAATGATTCAGTCTGTAAATTTGTACATTTGGGATTTGCTATTTAATGAGGTTATTTAATGAGGCATGTACAGATAATTGTGTGTTTCCTGTTCTGGGGAGTGGGCAAGTCGTGCGACCGCAGGGATTGTATATTTTGGTCCATTCCTTCCTTCTTGCTGTTCTTTGCTGTCCAAATTATGGCCAAGTCCCTCCTGCCATCAGGGTATGGAGGAGACCATTGGATCACTTGGGAGACCTCTTTGTGCCAAAGGGACACATTCAAACTCACAGAAATAAAGGCATATTTTTGTACTTTCTCACTGTTGATTGGCATCTCCGGGGCTGTTAAAGATAAGTGAGCTGTGGCCAGTCATGTTTAGGTTGTTCAGTTTTCTGTAAAATCTTTATAAAGATCTTTACACGCTCAATTCTTTTTAATTTATCTCTGTAGAACTGAAGCCTTGATAATTCTCAAGCTCCTAAATCACCAAGGCACAACAAGGTGTTAGACTTTTTCCTTTTTCCCTTAATCCTTTCCTCACTCTTTCCCTGTCCCAGTTTAAGGTAACTGGCACGGGTGATTTGGCATCCAGAGCCAAGGGAACCATTCCCTTTCTCACCTTTCCCGGGAAAGCAAAGGGGTCTGGAGCCATGCCAGGCATGGGCAGTGCTCTGATGTGCCACGACAAGAAATTCCCCTGGTGCAGGTTTAGTACAAAACCACTCTCTGTGAGCTCTGGTTCGCTGGGGTGGCCACGCCTTGTCTCTCAAACTCCAGAGCTCTGAGTGGCAGAAAGAAGCGCAGAAAATTTCCTGAATCCTTGAAATTTTACCAGCTAAAATAGTCCTTGAAATTTATCCCAGTCCCCCTACCCAGCCCAGTAAACTCCAGGAGGCACAACCACATCATCCCACCCCAAAGGCCAAGCGGTGTTGCATCAAGTCTGCCCAGGGCAGGGCAGAACAGCAAAGGGAGAGGATCTTCCCTTTCTGCCAGCGCTGGAGCTGCCAGTTCCTAAAGGTGCTGCCCCCCTGCCCAAAGGACAGAGGAGGAGTCACATGCCATGTTTCTGCCACTCCTCCGCACCCAATCCCGGCGATAAGGAGGTGTCGGAGCGCAGAAACAATAGACCCGTCACTTTATTTATACTAAGCCGCAAATTTGTCAGATTCTTGGGAAAGTGTAAGTGATGTTGACTCTTTTAGCCCCTACCAGAGCCTACTGCACTGTCCCTGCATCTGTTTTACACTTTTAAGGGAAAGTTATCTTCCCTGGAAGTGATAAGGGTCTTTGAGGGAATCACTCCAACACTTCATGGGAATGAACACGAAAGACTTTATCATGCACCAACTAAACCCAATTTCACCTGTTTTCACACATATTCTTCTGTGCTTCCCATAATTTATTGACCTATTTATTGACTGTCTGCCTTTGTAATATAATGTAGAATACAGAATGTTTTATTTTTGTGCTTGTATGTAATCCCCCCTGGATAAAACCTTTTACTGGTCCTATTTGAAGTGGAATGTCTCTGTTGAGTTGTGCTACACAGAGCTTGGGGCTGCTGATTTTTGTCCTCCCCTCGATATGGGTAAATCCCAGGAGCCACAGTTTTCTCCCTGTTCCAACCCCTGCAGTGATTTCAGGAGTGTTCTGGAGCACGTAGGGCCTTGTCCAATGGATGACTCCTCTTGCAGGGGTATCGTGGCTTTAAGTGCCCCGCTGTGTAGTTTATTGTAGAGCTGTGCAGTCTCCACTCGTGCTGCCTGTTTCCAGATAGTTATTTCACTTTATTCCTCATGCTGAGAGTGACTGACACCTCTGCCAGACCTTTTCCCCAAGCCACTCTGCAATCTGAGCCCGTGGTTAATGGCACGTCGGAGGAATTCGTGCGAGGTGTGATATTTGCTCTGCTGACATGAACTGGAGCAGCCAACGGTTGAAGTGTGACCACACAGCCCCTTTCAAAACTATCCACGATTCTTATGAAGCCATTTGCCAAGACAAGCCATTCACCTTGTTAGGAGTGATAATCCAGCATTAGGGAGATAATCCGACATTTGCTTTTATCGTCCCTTTTCTGCGACCGGTGCCGTGGCAGTGATTTGCTTTTTGCACCACTGTCCTCTCCTGACAGCACCAACATCTCTGGACAGGGGGTAGAAGGGTCTGTGCCCTAAAATTAACATGCAAACCCCTGGAATTGCCCATTATCACTATAAATTCTCAAGCAGCCAAGCAGGGGGGCTGAGAGGAGGAGCCTTTCCACTCTTTCTGGCTGTGACAGAGTGTGTGGTGTGTTGCAGCACAGAGAAACACGGGCAGCAGACCTGCATGTCTGAACTCTTATGAGATCAATAAAAATACCAATAAATACCAAAGACAGGTTTTTAGGATCAGGGGTCAGCCGGTCTCTTGGTATGAGTAACTTTTCTTTATAAAGAAACAGGGACAGTGCTGGAGGAGGAGGATGTGCTGAAGGAAGCAAAGCAGGAGCTGTGTCTCACTGTGCTGTTTTGGGGGAAAACAGAGCATTCCTTGACTCCTTGAGCTGCGCCTGTGCTGGTCAGAACCTGGCACTGCTGGGGATGGGATTTCATTCCTGGTGTGTGTCTGTGGGCATTGCACACCTGCCTTTGGAACAAAACTGCGCTTTGCTTTTCCCTTACCTTTGAATAAGCAAAGGCATTTGTTGGATGTTGAGGCAGCTGATGGCAGAGAGGAGGTAAAACACCACCAAAAAAAAAAGCCAGTAGCAGTTATTTAATAAAGAGCTTTCCCTAAGCAACAAATTGAGTTGTTCCTGCAAGCTCAGAAGTGATCAGCTTTAAATGCCCCTTGTCCAAAGAGACACGACACTCACAAATAACATGGTGAGTGTGTGACAAGAGCCAGGGCTGAGCTGGGAGTGCTGGTCACGTCAGGAGTCCCTGGAAAAATGTTCCGAGCCCCTGAAAAAATATTCCACTGCATGTTTTCGTTGCCTTTGTTTCTTTACCCCTCCCTTCCATCCACCCACATTAGTACTGACTTCTGTTTCTACAAGACTTTATTTGTCACATTAAATGCTTGGTGTGCGTTGATTTTCCTTTCATTTCTGCTCTGTTTTATAGCCACAAGTTAGCAGGTGCTTGACTTAAATCTTAAATTACATCTGAATTTTAGAAAGGTTTGGAAAAACATGGCTTCAGTATGGAAGCATCTATCTTTCCATCCATCCATCCATCCATCCATCCATCCATCCATCCATCCATCCATCCATCCATCCATCCATCCATCATCTCTGAATTATTGTATGCAACTAAAGCAACCCTCTCTCACCAAAATCATCCCTGTGAGTTGGATTTTTGCTTTCATCTCTTTGTAGCTGAGTATGGATAGGAAAGTGTGAGCAGCTCTGGAGCCCCTTTTCCCTGGATGTTGTGTAAAATTCCAGGCAGCCTTTTCAGGCTAATCAGGACAAGTAAAGGGCTGGGAGCAGAAAGAGATGATCCCAAGGTCCCTCTTTCAGGTGTGATCCCTGGAGTCTGGGCTCACTGCAGTGCCCTCTTTAGCTGATCAGGGATACACATTCCCAGCTTTTTTAGTGTTCCAGCTTCACAGCCCGGTGTGATTTTCTTGCCCCCACTGCCCCAGCCCTGCCAGCCCCTTGCTCTGGGCAGACCCCTGGGTTTGGGGTGGTCTGTGAGCCTGGGGGGAAGGAACTGCTCTGGCAGGAAATCAGGGCACTCCCTCTCCCTGGCAGTGCCTGGGCTGGCTCCTGCTGTTCCCATTTGGAGATGCCCAAATACCAATCTTTGGGGGAAAAAGGTATTTCAGGATATTGTGGACACATCCCTTTCCAAAGTCGCTGTGCCCTGCCAGGTGAGCCGGAGATTAAGACAGGAGGATGAACCTCTCCAAAAATGAGGTCACTCGGGAAAAACCATGTCCCAAAGAAACCACCATCCAAAGCAGCAGCCAGAACCTATTCCCAATTTCTCCTCTCAAGCTCCAGCTGCTGCACTGCCCTTCCCAGACTGCTCAGGGAGCAAAGAAACCAGAACGTCCAGCAGTGCCAAAGGATCAGGTGGTTTTGGACAGCCCTGGGCAGTTTTGGTGCCCGGGTCACCTACGGCACCACAGGGGAGGTGCAGTTTGGCATTTTCTGTGAACCACACTGAGCCAAACCCCTGCAAAATCTACTCGTTTTTGGGAGAGGGGGGGGAAAAAAACCCCAACAAAACAGGAAGATTGCCTGGCACTTGAACATCTGCTTCAAGTGTTTGAAAAACTACAGCCCAGTGTTAATTTAAACTTCCTTAGAACCCAGTTCAACATTTGGAGTGCAAACACGGTTAATAGGATGGGAACTGGAGGGGGGGTGGTTTGCTTGCTATATTGGGAAACAAAACCAGAACAAAACCAGCTTGAGAAAGAGCTTTTGTTTATATTGCTGACCCATCTGTCTTCATTAATGCACTATTTACAGGAAAAGTTAAAAAATTAGCTTCTGCTCCTTCTTCAATTGCAGCAGCAACAAATAAAAGGCCGAAGGGTTCATTTGCCCTCGACTAAAAATGGAAATTCTTATCAGCACCCCTTGGAAGAAGAGGTTTATTGTAGGGGGTGTGTTACTGCTGAGTATTAGCACTGGGATCCAGCGTTTTGGCCAGGGCTGTGTATTTCCAGCACAGGCAATACCAGGAGTGCAAAGCCACAAAACGTGACCCTCATCTTTCTCCAAACTCCTACTTTGAAGTTCAAAGGAGAAATAATGTGGTTTCCCCCCAAGTTGGCCCACTCAGGGCGAAGGTGTGATTTCCCTGGGTGTGAAATGGGGCAGGTTTGAGGGTAAGCCTTGGCATGGCACAGGAATGATCCAAGGTGTGCCTGGCACTGGCACTGGGTAAGGAGAGGGGGTGACAGTCCCTTTGTCTTCCCTGCAGGCAAAGGGGCAGCACAGATACATCTGAGTTTCTACAGTTTAAATGTCTAAATGAGGACTGATAAAAGTCCCCCAAAAATGTGTCTACCTGGAACGTCCTCCAGTCAGAAGAGGCAGGTTTGTGACATCCTGTTCTGAAGCTGGACAGGTCTGGTCACAGGCTCAGTTGGCAGAGCTGCAACCCAAAGAGGAGCTGAGGGGATGGCCCAGTCCCCCTGGACATTCCTGTGTGAATCAACTTGGAATCACAGAAGGGTTTGGGTTGGAAGGGACTGGAAGTCCATCCAGTTCCACCTCATGGGCACAGACACCTTCCCACTATCCCAGGTTGCCCCAAGACCCATCCAACCCAGCCTTGGACACTTCCAGGGATCCAGGGGCAGCCACAGCTTCTCTGGGCAACCTGTTCCAGGGCCTGCCCACCCTCCCAGGGAAGGATTTCTGGTGTCTATGAAGATATTGGGTAGATTTGGAAGGTTCTTTAAAAGCATTTCAGTAAGAAGAAAAAGCAAAGCTCTGCCCTACAAGCCCACTGAAATAGAGACACCCATTCAAAAATCAAAGCCAAACTCTCTCCCTCCAAACCACCAGGGCAGTGATTTCCAAGGTCAGGAGGTTTATCAGAGTCATCGTCACATTTGCACATCCCACTGCACGCTTGGGCTTTGAAACCACCCCACAAGCCCAGGGAACATTTGGGGAACAATTTTGGTTGCTGGGCATCTTCTCCCACTCTCCTTCCCCACTGCCTCCCCTCCTCCATCCCTCTGTCCCTCCCCATCCCAGTCCGTGTGTCCCCCGGCCATGGGCGATGGGATTGGAGGCAATTCCGCGTCTGTCCCTGGGACAGGAGCAGCTTCCCAGGAAATGCAGGGCCCTGGAGAGCAGTGGAAGGAGAGGACAATGGAATTGCTGCTTCTTTCCTCAGTAAAAGTGGAGAGAAACACCCTCGTTTTGATGCCCTTGTCAAGGAGATGAATGGTGGGAGGGGGCCCAGCTCTCCCTGCCTCTCCCTGGGCTTTTCTTGCAGCAACTGAGGGGATTTACTTTCAGATGCCAACCAGTAAATCCCAGTTTGCCCTCCAGCCTCCCAAGGGGTCCCTTCAGTCAGTAAGAGCAGAGTTAGAGCTATTGACGAGCTGAGAAAGTCTCTGCTCCCAAACCTGACCCAGCATTAGTGGGATAACTCATTGGGAATGGCAGCATTCATCCTGAAAACTGAGGCACTTCTTAGAGCAGATAATGCCAGAAAATACGGAATAACTTGGTGAACATCTCCACTGCAATAAATCCTGCAAAACTGCCAGCCCAGGGCAAGAGGGCTCCTGTTGGGAATAGGAAGGTTCCCTGTTTTCAGTTGGTGGTGCGTGCCCATCACAAATTGATCCAGCTCCTGCTCAGCGTTCCAAGGGCTTAGCAGGACCTCGGGCTGCATTTTTGGAGTAAACAAAGGAAATACGCGGGATAAAAGCAATCAGCACGCCAGCAATAAAGGAAATTATATGAGGGGAATGGCTTTCCGTGACAGAGAGCAATGCTTTCTGAAAAATGGGGGGGGGGCAAAGTCTCCACCTCCAAATATTCCATTTTCTGCGATGCGTTGGACTTCAGACGGGCAGCTGCAGGACCAGCAATTCATCCTGAAGGTGCCTGTTTTGCAGGAGCTGCTGTCACCCGTATCAGCAGCGACTTCAGGCTGAGGGGACGCTCGTTGCAGCTCTAGAGCTCCCCAAACAAAGTCCTTCAGCCCTGTGTGACTGAGGCTGTCCAGGCTGGGACCTTCGGATGGTGTTGAAAATATACGTGTCGAGTTAAGTGAGAAGGTTTAAATACAGGGTGGTCTCTGAAATCAAGTCCAGTAGCTGGGTAGCAACAGGGGCTAAACAACAGCCCGGCCTCCCAGAGCCCAGGTTTATGTTGGCTTTGCTGTAGCAACTCCTTATCTTTGCCGAGATTAGAGCAGCTCACACCAGTTGTCGTGAGATTTGGTGGAATCCGTTTCCTGAGCTGTCACCGCTGGCCGAGCAGGACAGTGGGAAAGCAAAGCTGCCAACCTGCCCCAGCTCTGGTTGATTTGACCACGGCCAGATCTCAGGTTATTTATGAAATTCAGGTTAAAATAAATTGAAGAGTGAAATATATGGAAGGAATTCTTCCCTGGGAGGGTGGTGAGGGGATGGGATGGGATTCCCAGAGAAGCTGTAGCTGCCCCATTCCTGGGAGTGTCCAAGGCCAGGTTGGAGCAACCTGGGGTAGTAGAAGGTGTCCCTGCCCATGGCAGAGGAGTTGGAACTCCATGCTCTTTAAGGTCGCACCCAACCCAAACCATTCCATAATTCCATGATTTTACATGCCCAGCTCCAGCTCCTGACCCAGACAATGCCCAGCTGAGCTACCAGAAGAGCAGAAGTTGTGCCGTGGGAACAACCAGCCCTTTTTCCAGCTCTAAGGCACTGGGACCTGCGCTCACCACTCACTGCTCCTCTGCAAATCCACACTCTGGAATTCCCTCCTGGTTTCCACCCAGGTTAAAAGGACAGTGAGGCTCCCCAGGAAGCTGAGCCCACACCACCTGGGGACTCCTTGGATGATGGAGCCATCGAAAGAGTCGCAATGACTTGGGTTTGACTTTGAGTTGGTTGCTGCTGGCTGAGACGGACATCAAACACAACCTGCTGTCCAAAATCCCCCTGAGAGCTTTGTGCCTGTACTGAAGTTATTCTGGCAGGGAAAACAAACTCCTTTCACCCACAGCTACTTTCCTTGCCGAGCTCCCTCCTTTCCTCTCAGTATTTCTTGCTCTTTCCCACTCCTCTGCCCATCGACAACTTTCACCAGCTGCAAGTTTGGCCCAATAATATTGATTGCACATCTTGTGCTTCCTCTGATTCAGTTTCCTCTGAAAACACTAATCTTGGGCTCCCTAATTAGTGGGCCTGAGATAAGCCCTGCGCCCGGAGCAGGAGTTCACGGCAGGAGAGCAGAGCAGCCCACGCTTGGCAGGGCAAGTGTCCTTCCTGAGGGGCTGCCACTGCTCGGGGCACTGCCTGCAGCACTAATGAGCTCCAGGGCAGGGAAGCTGTTTAGACAAGGGCCTCAGGGAGCTGCCCAGAGCTGCATTAACCCCTGCTCGGGCTGCGAGATGAAGGAGCAGCTCTTGAGACAGAGCTTGGCCAAGCCAGAGGTGCCACCCGCGGTGGTCGGCGCGCACAGGGGTGCAGCCGCCTTGGAGGGACTGGGTGTCCTCTGGGACACCAGGACACCTCTGGGACACCAGGACACCTCTGGGAATGGATAATTGCACCTCTGTCTTCGCTCCCAGCTGTTCTTCTGTCAATAACCACCCTGATCCTGCATCGTTCTTCTCAGGGAAGTGTCCTCACCACCAACACCAGTGTTGTCACCCTTTCTGGTCTCAAGCCTCCAGCCCAAACTTAACAAATCGAAGGTCACCTGGCAAGGCTGGAGACCAACTTGTTGTCATGAATATTTATATGCTGGAATTTTTTTAATTATGGATTGGGGTTCAGGACTCCCAAGACTTGGTCTTTGTGCCCTGAGAAAACTTTCAAAGGCTTTGTTACTTCTGTGTTGGTTTTTGGGGAGCAGGTACCCGTGGCCTCGGTGGCCTCACCTTCCCTGGGACAGAAGACGTGGCTTGGTTTGAATTGTGAGTGCTGAGCTCTCTGCAGCAGACCCTGCCTGGTGCAGGGTCACCTCCACGGGGCTCCCTGCTTTGGTGTTGAAGCTGAAAGAGGGTGGGGAGGTGAAGCCAAAGCACCCTGACCCACGTGAGGGGCCGGGAGGGCCTTTCACTGCTCCTGCACGTGATTCCCTGACAGCAAAGGGGCAAAGGGAGCAAAGACCCGGCTCCAGTTTTATTTTTAAAGCCCATCCTGCTGCCATCGTCAGGCAGGGCTGATGTCTGAGTGAGGCTCTGAGTGGATGACAGCAATTTAATCTGCTGATGTCTTTCTGTACCTCCTTGTGCTATCCTTGACCCCGAGCCAGTGCCCTTCCGCTGCCAGCTGGGGCAAAGAACCAATCCTGGGGAGCTGAGGAGCTTCTAAACACACCTTCTGCAACCTGTAAATGGGATTTATCCCCATTTCAGACTTTCCAGAGCCTTCTTTACCCTGGATAGGAGGAACACAGGGAGGGAGCAGGATGTTCCCACTCCCCCAGTGGAAACATCCCTTCCTGGGGTGTGACAGCACTCGTTTCCAGTGGACATTTTGACCTTTCCCTCCTCAGTGCTGTCTGTAGCTGTTGTGTTGGGAACAACTGTCCTTGGGGTGCTTGGCTGACCTCCTGACTCCTCTTGGAATGGCATTTCCACAGAGCTCAGCACTTCAAACCAGCACCGGCGTTTCAGTGGCACCAGAAATGGGGATGGGTGTGAAAGGGACACTTGGCAGCACCCAAAAATCCATCCTCGGAGCCCCGGGAGGGGACACACGAGGGGAAAAGGTGTCACTGAAGAGACTCCAAACGCCCAGCAGAGCTTGGCATTGAGTGTGGATCTCACCCAGAGCACACGGAGGGCAAGGGGAGCCACTCGAGCAGGATGACAGCCTGTGCCAGCCTTTATCAGGGAGACGAGGAAGGAAACAAGGCAAGGCAAGGAAAGATTTACCTCTCACATGCTCAGAGAGCAGGTGCCAAGCCGAGGCTTATCCTCGTTTCGTTAAGAAGAGGTCAAAGCCTGGCCTCTGCCTGCCTGGCTGCTTTGGGAACCCGCTCGCTTGGAAACGGGAGGCAGCAAACACTGGGGTGAGATTCCCCCTGCCCTGTCCCATCGTTGTTGTCAGCTCACAGTGACACGAGGGCTGAGATGTCACCACGTGTTTCTATGCGTGATAAAGCAAATTTTCACTGGCCACACCGACAGCTGTGGAAGGGCTGGGCAGGGCTCACAGGGCTCCTCTGGGCACAGGGAGGCATTTTGGGCACGAAAAGGCCCTTTTGTAAAGCTTCCTGATGCGATAGGCTTGAGGTGAACGGGGTATTTCCCTCGTTGGGCTGTTGGGCTTGGTGGGTTCTCCGGTGTTTGCTAAAGGTTGAGCACACCCTGCAGTCCTGCAGTGGCAGCACCACCAAGACCCCTGCCCTGCCCCACACTCGGGGAAATCACACCCAAAGTGCCCCCTCTGCAGTCACCCAAAGTGGTGAACTTTGTTTGTGAAGGAACCCAATCCCTGAGGGATCATTGAGCACTTCTGGTTACGGGAATCACCTCCGGGGGAAACACGTGCCAAGGGAAACACTCGAAGGGTGAACTGCTCTTGGAAGGGACAAGGTGGGCTTTTGGCAAAGGAGTTTTCCATGGGAGAAGCTGTCCCTGTTGCCAAAGGAGTTCTCCATGGGAGAAGCTGTCCCAGTTGCCAAAGGAGTTCTCCATGGGAGAAGCTGTCCCAGCTGGCAAAGGAGTTCTCCATGGAAGAAGCTCTCCCAGTTGCCAAAGGAGTTCTCCATGGAAGAAGCTCTCCCAGATGACAAAGGAGTTCTCCATGGGAGAAGCTCACCCAGCTGGCAAAGGAGTTCATGGGAGAAGTTCTCCCAGCTGGCAAAGGAGTTCTCCATAGGAGAAGCTCTCCCAGCTGGCAAAGGAGTTCTCCATGGAAGAAGCTGTCCCTGTTGCCAAAGGAGTTCTCCACGGGAGAAGCTGCCCCAGTTGCCAAAGGAGTTCTCCATGGGAGAAGCTGTCCCGGCTGGCAAAGGAGTTCTCCATGGGAGAAGCTCTCCCAGTTGCCAAAGGAGTTCTCCATGGAAGAAGCTCTCCCAGCTGGAGCCCCTGCATGTTATTCACCATGCAAGTGTCAGGGGAGATCTCAGCCTGAGCAACTCAGAATCCCTAAACCCAAAGGGGTTTATTGTGCCAGAAGAGATGAGGATCTTCTCCCAAAAAAAGTGCCTGTTTGGACAAGTCTTGCCCTGCTCCTCTGCCTCCTTCCTCCTGCCCACGTGTTCCCTGGCATTACCAGGATGCTCCTTTTTTCTCCAGGCCACTGTGACCCTGTGGCATCTCCATGCTGCAGCAAGGTGGCAGGAAAACACAGGGAAAGTGGGACAGTGGGACAGCTCCCAGAGTTGGGGACATTCCCCCCCCACACACACCTTGGTGAACTGCTATTCATACACTGAATTTCACTGTATTTTCTTCTTAGGATCAGCCTGATTTGGAGGTATCTTTCAGCTCCCACGTAAAGGGAGGATGGACTGATCCCTCTGGAACTGCTGGGCAGAACAAGATGTTCTTGCTGCTCCTGGGGCTGGCCAAGCTCTGGGTTGGGACAATCCCTCCTGCGCGATGGCCGGACACTTCCTGCACGTCCACCTCGGCTCCCCCAGCAACGTGCTCCTCTGGGCAGTGGCCAGGCTAAAAAAGGAACGTTCCCGCATGCCAAAAATGCAACTTTGATAAATAGGAGGGGATAAGGCAGAGTAAGTGGGACTGGCTCAGCAGCCGAAGGGAATGACTTGGGAAGGACAATTTTATTTTCTTGCCTCTCGTGCCTTCTAAACCCTTGGATAAGAGGAGGTGAATTCCAAAATGAACGGGTGCAGTAAATACCTGAGAGGGTAAAACCCCAGAAATTCCTAAAGTGTAAATGGGATTTATCCCCATAAATGAGAGGGCTGAAATTATAGCCCCAAAGGTGTCGTATTTTCACTCCCCAAATGGTGATCTAACGGCTTGGGATGCGCTGAGAGCTGTGGTTTGACAGCTCTCATTTGGAAGGTTGTCTCACATTTAAAGGGAGGGGAAAATCCTCAACCTGATCTGTGGGTTTATCCCCTTGGTGATGCTCTTGTGGGAGGGTTGAGGGGGTGAAAACCTTCTTTTTGGCAGTTTCCGAGCCCACAGTGCCTTGAGAAGGATTTTTTTTTTTTTATTTATTCTCTGTTGTGAACAGTCTATTGTGCTTTTATAAGATTGTAGTATCTTCCCACTTTCCAGAGGATCCAGAGATTCAAAGCCCAAATCCTGCTGAGCTGAAAAGCCACCAACCAACCCCAAAGGAGATAATAATGCCCCTCGTAGGGGCAGGGGAGACTTTCTCTGCCACTCCTTCCCCAAAATGCAGGTTGTGCATTTTTGGGAGTCTCATGTTGTGGTGTCTCCAACAGGAGAGGTGGAAGGGCATGAAATCCAGAGCAGGATTTGGGCAGAGCCAGCAGAGAGGATTCTCCTTCAGGGATGGAAGGGATGCAGTTCCACAGCTGTGGTTTGGGCACATCCACGGTTTTCTGTCTGAGGGAAAAACTCACATTTTTTTTTAAAAAGAAGCCCCTTCCTTCTTCTTGCAGCCCCCAAGAAGATGCCCGTGGGGCTCCCTGAGTCTGCTCCTCCCTCCAGGCATGGAGGAATTTCCACCTGACCCCTATTGGAAAGTCCATCTTTTAAAGCTGACCTCTATAAACACTCCAAATGTTAATGGGTGGAATATCTTCAAAGAAGTCACTCTGGTCTTCAGAAACAGCCCTGAGGCTCTTTGGCCTCTCCGCAGCGGAAGAGCAGGAATGCACAGTTTATACTAAAATAACGTGCACTTGTCCTAATCCTGGAGGTTTCTGAGCCCCAGCCAAGCCTTTGCACGTCATCACGATGTGCTGTGAGGGAATTATTTGCCTCTTCACACTTTTGATCTCTGCAGAAAGGAGCGTGTGGCATTTCCAGCCCAGATGTTCACGACGCTCTCCCTACACCCGACGGCTCCTGAGCCTCCCGCTCAGATCCGGGAATGAGCCTCTTGCAAGGGTGAAAAATCAAATTAAACCCCGGGGCAGCTGTGCCAAGGTCCTCTGGAATCACAGAAAAGAGCTGTGAAGGGGAGCAGCTGCCCTGAAAAGGTGGGAGACACCTCGGAAACCTCGTGGGTCACATGGTGGGGACTTGGACTTGCAGCACCAGTGACGTCAGTGGTGCTGGAAAGAGACTGTAGGAGACAACTCGGGAGGGTGGTGGGGCGGTGGTGGAGAGGGTGAGGGTGGGGTGGCTCCTCTTGGAAGGTGGCTAAGCCTGGTGGAGGCCACCCTGCCCTCCTTGGGGCTCTTCTCCATGATTCCCATCCCTCTGCAAAGCCGTGGAGCTCCTGCACCTGGTCCAGTGCAGAGGGAGAACCTCATCACCACATCACCAAGACTAAGGTTGGAAACCTTTTAACGAGCTTTGAAACCTCACACTGGAGTCTGACAGCTCCTGCTGAGACCAGATCCCTGGAAGAGCAGAGGACCTGGGAAGTCACTGGGATTTTGCAGGAGCCCCACCCAGAGAGTTTCATTCCCCAGTGGGAAGGTTGATGAGGAGCTGTGCAGTCTCTGGGTATCCCATGGGAAGGAAAACCACCTGCACTCGGGACCTGGAGGTTCCAATGAGCTGTTTGTGGGTTGGATTTTTAAAAGCAGCTTGACCTTCCCAAACTTATCCTTCACCAGCGCTGAGGAAAGGTGGGTTCAAGGCACCAAACTGAATCTGAGACCAAGTCTGGGCTCAGTTTTAGGCCTAGACAAGACCCACCCCCGCCCCAGCAAGGCTGAGCAGCAAGTGCTTTTTACCCAGTATTTTTATTCTCCACTAACATTTTCCCGCTCCCGTCTCCCCTTGTTTCACAGTTTCCTCTTTGTCCTTTTCTCTCAGCAGGTCCCTTCCCTCCCAGGCTGTCAGACAGCTCTGCAGCCCATCCTGAGCTGAACTTCAGCCTCACCAAAGCCAAATCCTCAGCAGCAAGAGTCCAGTGTTTTGGGATTCACCTCCTGGTGTTTGGCACAGAGACACGAGGTTGGTCCTGATGGAAAACTCCTGCAGATCTCTCGAGTTTTCCCTTTCCCATTCCCAGGAAGGCTCCAGGCTGGGCTGAGCCCGGGCCTTGCTGTTCCCCCTTCTCAACAGAAGTGAGGAGTGAGTGAAAGGTTTTCTTGCAGAGTTCTGTTATTTTTCTTTCCTCCCCCAAAAGCTTCGGCAGCACCGTCAGCGCTGCTGGAACCATGAGTGGCTGGCAGGGGTGGGGACAAGCAGGTCAGGAATAGTCATGGTGGGATCTTTGGGTCCAGTTTGACCTCCTGCTGATGGCAGAAGGTGCTGGGGAGAGACCCACCATCATCACTGGGGTGCAAGCCCAGGTTTCCACCAGCTGCCTGAGGAAATCCTGTCCTGCGCCGTAGAAACGATGAGAAACCAAAGCAGAGGCAGAAAAGGAATCCAGGTCCATCATTCCTTGGGAACTGCCCATCAGGGAAATGCAGAAGCCCCATTTTCTGTGCTGGGGAAGTTGCTGGTGGACCCCCCCCCACCGCACAAGGAGCTCCCAGTAGGGCGGTGGGACAGTGCCCTCCAAAGCTTTGTGAGCTGTGTTGGGTTTCTGTGCAGGTGGGAACAGCGACTCGGAACAACCAGACAGCCCCTGAACTAAAAGGGCTTCTGGGATATTGGGATTTTCCAGCTGGAGCCCCAGGGGTGGTGACTGGATCGGGAGATCCCTGACTGACCTGAGGGGCTGTTTGTGCTTGTCCAGCTCTATAAGAGCAATAACCAGTTGTGGGATCAAAGAAAACCTCAGCTGAGGTGCTGAAGCATTTGCAGCCCAGCAGGTTGTGCTACCCCGGACCTTGGGGCTCCTCTGTCTCCCCAGATCCAGGATTCATGGACGTTTTGGACAGTGGGATCCCCAGCAAGGAGCCAGGGGGCTGGAGGGGGAATTTCTTCCTGTAAAGGCATTAACGTGTCCATCACCCAAACTCCTGAGTGCAAGATATCCTGACCGAGCAGCAGAAGGTGCTGGCTTGTTCTCCAGGTGACTTGAGCAGCTCAAAGAGGAGTTGAAATAAACACACCAAAAAAAAGCTAAAGAATATGTTAGAAAGTTCCTGTTTCAGAGCACAAACCAGCCTCTGACCTCTGGACTCCTCGCTCCAAACGGTCCTGTGGTCAGTGGTAGGACAGTGGACAACACAAGTCCCTGGCTCCAAACCTGCTGGGAATTCCTATGGATTTGTGCAGCTGCATTTTGTGTCTGTGCAGAGCCGGGTGTCTCCTCCTAGTTGGTTTTGGCACCAGTTTTGCTCGTGGATTTAGTTAAGTTTTTTAACTCCTCCTCAAGCATCTTGTTTTTCTTCTCCATGTCCTCCCTCAAACGCTCCGCGTTCATCAACTTCAGCTCCAGTTCCTTGGACCTCTTCTTCTCCTCCTCAATCTCCTGGTTCAACCTCACCACTTTGGCCCAGACCTCATAGTTTTCCTTCTGGAGACTGCAAAGGGAAACAGAGCAAGAGAGGATTGGATGAGAAAAGTGCTGGAAAACCATCATTTGGCACTTAATGAATCACCCTCTGTGTCATTAAGCACTAAAACCAGCCAGAGGTTCTGCCCTGGTGCCCTCAATGGTCACGTAAAAACACGCAATAAATCAATATGTGTATTGATCGTGTGATAATAATGATAATAATGATACGGTTACACCTACAGCCTCCTAATGCTATGGCTGAATTCTGGAGAGTATAACGGCACAAAACTGTGGTAATAACAAGAATTATGGCAGTATAATTATGGCAGGAGCACTGCAGAGCCATCCAATGACGGGAGAAGAAATACAGAGTATTAATATTGTGGCAACCGTGTCCTGAGTGCACAGCATGTCCAGAACTGGACATTGATTTTTCCGTAACCCACTAAACACTGTATCTTATCATTTACCCTGTGCAATATTACTGGTCCATAAATCCATGCTCCGAGCTCCAGAGAGCATCTCCCTGCAAGGACTCACCTTTTAATTTCTGCCTTGTAGTCCTCTTTCTGTGCCTCCATCTCTTTCTGCAGCCTCAGCATCGCCTCTCGCGGGGACTCCTCGCCCTCCTGGTCGGGTTTGGGGACCTCGGCGTGGGGACAGGCGGGTCCCTTGGGGTCGTGGCTGGGGCTGGAGCTGGAGCAGGGCAGGAATTCCCGGTCGGAGATGCTGCTGGCAGGGCTGGAGCCGCCGCCATCGCCGCTCTCAGCGGGCGAGGAGGGAGCACTGTCACAGGTCGAAGCCCGGTGAAGGTCAAGCAGCTTGAAGAGATCGTGAGACAAAGTTCTCTTGTGCCCCTCGTGGGGCACGGAGCGGGCGCTGCTCCCGGAGGAGCTTTTCCAAAACTCCCCAGCAAAGACATCCCTCCTGTCCTGGGCCCCCCTCTCCACTGGAGCAGCCACGGCCAGGATGGATTTCCTCGTGGGCAAAGTCTGAGTTCTTTTCCTTGGCTGCCCTTGCCACGTTCCCTGGGGCTCTGGATCTTCCCTGAGGTCCCTTGGCTGCCCTTGCCACGTTCCCTGGGGCTCTGGATCTTCCCTGAGGTCACTCAAGCTCGCGTGGTCAGCGCTGGAATTCGGGTCAACCCTCTGGAAAGCAGAGCATGGCATTAGGAGAGCCCTGGGAACAGGCTGGAGCCACTGCCACGTTTCCCAAAGGCATGGCCACAGCTTTCCATAAAAAGTTATCTTGACTCGTGCCACGTTTCCCGATAAAAAGTCCTTTCTGCAGAGATTCCTTCTGAGAAAAGCCTTTAATCCCCAGTGTTTTCCCTTCACCAGCCCCAACTTCAAAGGTTTCATCCCTCCGGCCATTTGGCTGAAAAGTTTGGGAGTTTTCATTTTTCCCCCAGCAGTGGATTTTCCACAGGCAGGTGGGAAGTTTCTCTCCATCGTTTTCCTGACTCAGATATTCCAGAGCTGGCACACACGGAGAGCTCTGCCCTGCTAACAGCGAGTGCTCACTGACCCCATTAGAGGGCGAAATAATTAATCCCACGTTTAATTACTGTCCCCCCCAAGGGTCTGTCCTTACCATCTGCCTCTGGATCATGGCCCTGGGCGCAGCAGGGTCCTCAGCAGCCCCCCAGCCCACGGAGCTGCGAGGGACAGGGGCTTTCTTGTCGTTTTGGGGGGCAGGAGGGGAGAGTGGCAGGTCCTTGGACGGGGGGAAGAGGTTTGTGTGGTCGCTGATCATCACAGTCATCACCTTCTGCACCTGGGGAGTGCCTGCAGGAATTGGAGACTGTCAGGGACAAACCCAAGCACAGCGGGATTCCTTCACCCCCATTGGGATTTCCTGGTGTCTAAAATGGAGATGAAGGTGAAGGCAAAGGGGCAGGATCATGAAGCTAAAAGAAGAGAGGGATTTTTATACTGGCCTGTATTTTATATTAATATATTAATATATTTATTGATACATTTTTAAATATATCTATTGTGTTTATAATGTATATAGAAATGTATTTATTGATCTATTTAGAAATAGATAGATTGNTTGGCTCAAGAGCCAAGCCCAGGTGAGAGGTGGATGAACATCTGGCCCCTCTGCATGTGGTGCCTGCGGAGCAGAGCAGCCTCTGACCTTCGAGCACTGCTGTTATCAGTTCTGCTCCATCTGGCCCTGCCCACGGGGTTACACTTTGGCTCAGCTGAACACCAATTGCTCCGAGTTTCCTTCGTTTCTCCCAGAAGAATTTGACACCACCCTGCTCCGGGCAGCAGAAGTGACCTCACCAAAGCCCTGAATTGTTTGAGCTCCACGGAGGGAACACACAGTGGAACTCCAAAGGGTGTTTTGTCTCCATAAACACCTTTACAACCAAAGCAACACATGGTTTCACTCTGCTGTGCTGTTCTTGCACGTTTCTGCCCTGTACCCACCAGCAAAACTGCAATTCCAAGGTTGTGGATGCACCTGAGGATTCCTCTGCCTGTTTTTCCAGGAGTCCCTTTTACCTCTCATGATAATTGCAGGATCCTCTATCTTGGGCCTGATGAGGTTCACTCCAATCACTGTTGCCAGGTTCTCCACACTCATCTTGTTGACACTGGAGTTCAGCTGAATTTCGTGCAGGAACCTGACAGAATGCAGGGCGAAATATTCCCCATCAGAGCAGGAAGGATTCCAAGAGAACCTTTCACTCCCATGGGGATAAAATCGTGATTAATCCACCCAGCTCTTTCTCTGGGTCACAAGGACAGAAACAGCTCACCTTGGAACAGCAAACTGGAGTTGGGTCTTACTGGTATCAGAATAAACCCCACCATGTGATGAGCTGCTCACCTTGGAAACAAACCCAAAAGGAAGGGAAACCCTCCCTCAAAACTCAGCATCAAACCACCCAGGCTGGGAGAAACCCAGGACTTTCAGTGCCCAGGGTTTTGTCTGGGCAATCTACACCTGGTTTGAATTCTCAGGGATTTACGAGCGAGTTTTAGGGCAGTGATTTGTGCTCAGACACTGCCAAGGTGTTTCTCCCCGTGGTTGAAGTTCTCCCTCTACAAAAGTCGGGATCTGGTGACTCGAGGGGAACCAAAACACGGCTTTAGGAGGCTCTGCCTGGAGGAGTCAACCTTGGCCTTTGGGAGGACAATTCTGCTCACCGAGGCCAAATCCGAGCTGTTCCTGCCCTGTGCGGGGCACTGACCTGCAGATGTAGCTGAGGAGGTTGTAGTTGTCTCTGGGAAGGAGGGACAGCTGCTTCAGGAGTTCCTGATGGCCCTAAAGGCGAGTTAAGAAACAGCTCCAGAAACATTCACGGGTATCAATGGACTCAAGAGCGGCGCTTGGTCACCCCACCCATGCCTGCACGGTCCATCTCTCAGTGATTCCACAAATTCCAGGCAGTGGACACTGAGAGTGTTCCAAAAACCTGTGGATGTGGCACTTGAGGACGAGCTTTAGTGGTGAACACTCTGGTGCTGCTCTTTGATGGTTGGTCTTGAAGACCTGAGAGGTCTTTCCCAACCTTAAGGATTCCATGATATTACGAATCTCTTGGCATTTGCTCACCTTGGAAGTTACATTTCTCCATCAGACCGAGCATGGGCATGGAGAAACTTTGTCAGGGGTGCTCAGCAAGGACAGCCCATGGCCACAGCAGCACAGGAAGGAGCAGGGTCCCCTCCAGCCCAGCTCAGGTGCCATGAGCTGTTCAGAAAGAGCTGGTCTCCTCACCAGCTGCCTCATCGCCTCACCAGCTGCCTCATCTCCTTGAGTTTATCGTGTATTAACATTTAGGATATTTTTAATCCCAAAGATCCTGAAGGGAAACAACCCCCAAGAAACATTTGCCCAGTTCCCAGAGCTCAGAACTGAGGAGATCTGTGTTGTTGTTCTGGGTGTTTCCATTATCATCTTGTGTGTTCCCCCATTCCTGGAAGTGTTCCAGGCCAGGATGGACAGAGCTCTGAGTAACCTGGGATAGTGGAAGGTGTCCCTGCCCATGGCAAGGGTTGGAACTGGGTGATCTTTAAGGTCCTTCCAACGCAAACCGTTCTGTGATTCCATGATTTAATTTTTGGGAACAGCAGCCCAGTGAGTGGGGTTTTTTGCAATTTTCCACCAAAATACATAGCTAAAAACAGACAGTTCCTGTGTGTTTCTCACTTCTGCCTCTCCCAAATCCCCCCCTCCTTCCTCGATGTCCCCCAGAGCCCCTCACCAGCTCCACACTCAGCTGGGGCATGGGGAGGGTGCAGGAGGTTGGGGTTCCTTCTTCCCTGGTTTCCACACTTGCTGTTTTCTGCGAGGGCTCCACAACAAGAAAAATTTGAGCTTTGACATTCATAACCCCACTGTTGTCAAGTTGAGAAACCCCACCAGCTTTGGGAGAGTTTTTAATTTTTTGTTTGTTTGTTTTGTTGCCCTTTTTTTAACTCCCCCCAATTTCAAAGCCCGGTAATTACACAGTCAATAAAACCCAGTTTATTACAACCCTGACACCTCCAGCTCCCAAAGCCCTCAACAAAGCTGGTTTTAAGGCCAGAAGGAGGAAAACAAAATCAGCTCTACCTTTGTCTCATCAGCATCCAGTGCCTGCCCGCAGAGCAGGAAATCCTCGTACTGTGCCCAGGGCACCACCGGCTCCGGCAGCTCCCGCAGGTACAGCTTGAACAGAGAGGCCACCGTGTGAACATCCGTGTCCCTGCAAGGGGCAAAGGGAGCAACTCAGCCCTGGTGGGTCCCAGCAGGGCAGCAAACCCTGCCCGAGGCTCTGTCGGAGCTCCTGGCATGGGTGTGGGCACGGGGAGGTGTAAATTGGGAGGCCAGAGCGTGGTGGGGGCATCCACAGGGCACCCCGAGATGGGGAACGGCCCCAGCTGGCACGGGGAGAAAGGCTTGGTGGAGATTTTCACTACCACGGGGCTGGCAGGTCCTGATGGATGGACCAGGTACTGGCCTGGGCTCAGCTGGAATCCCAAGAAATTCAGTCAAAGGGCTCCTGTGTCCTCCCAGGGTCGAGTTCTGAGCAGGCACAGTCGCTGTCACAGCCACTGTCCCCATCCCATTGGGAAGACCTGGATCCTGGCAGGCAGTCCCTTTCCCTGGCTGCTCCATCACAACTTGGGGCCAAGCAGGAGCCAAAGGCAGGAGCAGCTGCCCCTGGCAGGACACAGGCTCCTCTCCTGGCCAGGTTTATCAATCTCCCCCCTTTACACTAAAAAATCTCAATGTCCCCCTTAAAATCACTTTTCTTCACCCACTGGCCACCTCGGAAGCCACATCATTTTGGTGAGCTGCATATTTGGAGTTCTCCATTGGCTCTTGTTGCTGCCTTCAAGTCATTAGAAACAACCCAAGAAAAAGTGAGCAAAACCCTTCTCCCACCTCCCCAAAAAGCCAAGCTGTCCCAGCCCACGCTGGGCTCCCCAGGGTTTGTGTGCAGCCCCTGCCTGGTGCTCCCACTTTGGCCACACTCCCCACTGTGGAGCTTCGGATCCCTGTTTGGAGCAGCAGCACCCACCGGGGATGTTCTGCTGGGACAGATGTTTGCAGCTCCTCTGGAGTTTCCACAATGTCCAAAGGACACTGGCAAGACCATCAGCCTCGAATCTGACCTACCTTGGGGTTAGAAACTTCCAGCAAACAACCTCCTAGGTCAGTTATTTTTAGGACCTTTACCATTATCTGTAACGAATGCACAGGACCACAAAGGGTTTTTTTTCAGAGCTGTATTTTTGTGGGGTCTACCAATATTCTCCATTAGGCAACTGCAACCCCAGTTGTGTGTCACTCCCCGCTCAATCCCTGTGACATGGCTGTGCCCATGAAGACCCAAAGGGATGGCAGTGAGGGTCGAGCCACCCCCTTGCAGCACTCGGGTCACTGCAAACCCTGTTATTTGCCTCCCTCCTCCCTGGTTTGGGTGTCTGGGGGTTGCAGCCCCTCCTGGGACCACCACAGCGATGCCATTCCAAGCCCTGTGCTCCAGGAGCACATCAGGGCTGAGCTCCCTGGACATGCCCTGCTGCAAAAGTTCCGCAAAAAAATCCACAAAAAGGCTTCACTTCCCCATGGACCCTCCACAGGTTCCACCAGGAACAGGCTCAGTGCCTGGGGAGTGAGGAACATCCCACTGCAAAGCCCCTGGTGGGATGTTCTCCTTCCTGGAGCGGCCCCGGCTCTGCCTCGCAGGGGGATTGAGGGGAAAAGTGCCAGGGGGTTTTCCTGACAAAGCTGGGGAAAAGCAGGAAAAGCTTTGTGGTAGGAACAGCCCTGGGAGTAGGCAGAGGAGGGCCCTTCACTCTGCTCAGAGAGGATGCTTCGCACAGAAATCCAGGGAAGCTCCAGGGTTTGGGACTCGCCTCCCACGAACATCTGAAGTCTTGGAGCTCAGGGAGCCACACGGAGCAGCTCCCAAATTCTGCCCAGGTGGGGCGTCCCCACGGCCGGTGCCACCCTCACACTGGGCAGCAGCCTGGGCACTGCTTGGCTTGGGTCTGGTGGGCAGGACAGGGCAGGCATTGGGGCAAAAATCCTCATTTTAGGTGCCGTGCAAAGGCAGGAACCACCTTTCCTTTATCCCAGATCTGGGGTCAGGGATTTCACCGGTGCCAACTGGCAGGGGAAGCCCCCAGGGCTGGCACAGGTGAACAGGGCAGGATGGGAATTGAGGAATGGAATTCCTTATGGAATCGAGGCCAAAACCAAGGGGTTCAGGAAATCCCTTTGGAGTCGGCCAGGCACCCGAGGGGCAGCTGCATCCCTCCAGATCCCCTTGGGAAGGGGAGAACCCGGAGTTCAGGAAGGGAAGCACGAGGGCCATGGCAGAGGCAGCAGTTGCCAAGGTCTCTCTCCAAACCCTCGCCAAGACCCAGGAGCAAGGACAGGCAGCTCGCCCACTTTTAGGGAGTTCTCTGTTTCCTTCCGCAGAAGAAGAGGGTCAAGGGGCCTGACCTGCCTGGCAGCAGCCAAAAACTCTCCCCTCTCTTTGTGGTGCTGGAGGGAAAAGCAGCAGGAGGAAAATCCCATGGCTGTGGGGTGGGAGGGGAAGGAAAAACTCCTGTTGTGCATCCGGCTGTTCCCTGAGCTCCCTTGGGATCTCCTCCCAGCTCTCCTGTCCCCAGTCCCTCAGCTGATGGGCATTGCTCCCTTTGCTCCTTCCTTGCTGTCCTGTGCTGAGGGTTGGACTCGCTGATCCCCTCATGGGTCCCTTCCAACTCTGCATATTCCAGGATTCCATCATCTTTCCTTCGTTTCCATGACTCCCATCTCAACACACCCTAATTCTGCTTTTCCCTCCATTTGTGGTTCCTGCTGAAAACTCTCTCCTCATCTGGAGGCTCCAGATCTCCCACAGGACACAGTGTGGAGGTCACACTGGTTGTTTTCCCCTGGGATTTGGGAGCAGGAAAGGTGGGAATTTGGATCACACTGGCTGTTTTCCCCTGGGATTTGGGAGTGGGAATGGTGGGAATTTGGATCACACTCATTGTTTCTCCTGGGATTTGGGAGTGGGAAGGGTGGGAATTTGGGTCACACTGGCTGTTTTCCCCTGGGATTTGGGAGCTGGAATGGTGGGAATTTGGGTCACACTCATTGTTTTCCCCTGGGATTTGGGGGTGGGAATGGTGGGAATTTGGGTCACACTGTCTGTTTTTCCCAGGATTTGGGAGCGGGAAGGGTGGGAATTTGAGTCACACTGGTTGTTTTCCCCTGGGATTTGGGAATGGGAACGATGGGAATTTGGGTCACACTGTCTGTTTTTCCCAGGATTTGGGAGCGGGAAGGGTGGGAATTTGAGTCACACTGGTTGTTTTCCCCTGGGATTTGGGAATGGGAACGATGGGAATTTGGGTCACACTGTCTGTTTTTCCCAGGATTTGGGAGCGGGAAGGGTGGGAATTTGAGTCACACTGGTTGTTTTCCCCTGGGATTTGGGAATGGGAACGATGGGAATTTGGGTCACACTGTCTGTTTTTCCCAGGATTTGGGAGTGGGAAGGGTGGGAATTTGGGTCACACTGTCTGTTTTCCCCTGGGATTTGGGAGCGGGAAGGGTGGGAATTTGAGTCACACTGGTTGGTTTCCCCTGGGATTTGGGAGTGGGAATGGTGGGAATCTGGGTCACACTGTCTGTTTTCCCCTGGGATTTGGGAGTGGGAAGGGTGGGAATCCGGTGGTACCTGTCGAAGGAGGGTCTTTCCCCGGCGTCGAAGGCGTCCCGGAGCTGCTTCACCAGGTTGTCCTGGCCAGGCAGGCGGAAGATGCCCTCCTCACTCAGGCCATGCTCCCGGATGAACTCGGCACATTTCTGCACCAGGATGGGCACCTGAGGCTGCCCAAACTTCTGCTCGTAGGCCATGGTGTCTGCCAGGCGCTGCCCGAACACCGCTGTGGAGAGGGCACACGGCACAGGGCACAAAGCTCAGCCCAGGGGTCATCAGGGGGCACAAAGCTCAGTCCAAGGGTCATCAGAGCCCAAAGCTCAGCCTGAGGGTCATCAGAGCCCAAAGCTCAGCCCAAGGGTCATTGGGAGCACAAAGCTCANGTGGGGGCACAAAGCTCAGCCCGAGGGTTGTGGGGGCACAAAGCCCAGCCCGAGGGTCAAGGGACCCAAAACTGAGCC
The DNA here is from genome assembly GCA_013396735.1 of Grallaria varia. Classification (NCBI taxonomy): domain Eukaryota; kingdom Metazoa; phylum Chordata; class Aves; order Passeriformes; family Formicariidae; genus Grallaria; species Grallaria varia. Next base: position 70,580 of record VWZG01004501.1, on the reverse strand, counting down.
CAAGGTTCATCAGAGGGATCCAAAACTCAGCCCAAGGTTCATGAGAAGGGCCCAAAGCTCAGCTCAAGGCTCATCAGAGGAGTTCAAAAGCTCAGCCCAAGGCTCACCAGAGGAACCCCAAGCTCAGCCCAGGGCTCATCAGAAGAGTGCAAAATCTCAGCCCAAGGCTCATCAGAGTAGTCCAAAAGCTCAGCCCAAGGCTCATTGCTGGATTTTTCTTATAGGGGTTCATCCTTATAGGAACAATGTGGTCAGTTCACCCCAGCAGGAAAAGTGGCCGGAGTGACCTTTGCTGCTTCTTTTGTGGTTTCACCTGTGGGGGCAGATTTACAGTGTGCTCCTTCCTGATCCATCCCTGGGTTATAATTCACAATTTTGGAATAACTGAGGGGCTGGAAGAGGATCCAGGGGTGGGAAGAGAAGATCTGAGGGCTGGAAGTGAGGACCCAAGGGCTGGAAACAGGATCATGGGGCTGGAAAAGAGGATCCAGGGACTGGAAAAGAGGATCTGGGGGCTGAAAGAGGATCTGGGGGCTGGGAGAGAGGATCTGGGGGCTGGAAGTGAGGATCCAGGGGCTGGAAGAGAGGATCCAGGGGCTGGAAGTGAGGATCTGGGGGCTAGAAGAGAATCCAGGGACTGGAAGTGAGGAAGTGAGGATCTGGGGCTGAAGGGATCGTGCCTGAGTGTGAGGAGTGTGTGGCCAAGGCAGGCTGGACAGAAACTCGGGGCAGAAAGGTTGGGATGAGCAAGAAAAGCTGGAAGTAAAGCAAAGGAAAAGCAAGGAAATTGGCTGGAGAGAAGTGACATTTCTCAACGTTTTATCCCTGAACGGGAGCTGCTTTCAAGAACAACTTTTTCAGGGTGAAGAAGCCGATGAGGAAGTTGAGAAAAGAAGACGAAACCAGTGCAGGAAGGTCCATCCAAGCCCTGCTGTGCCTGCAGCAGCCCCAGGCTCTGCTTCAGGTCTCCAAGGTCAGGCATTTCCCAGCCCAGCTGTGCAATCCTCCCTCCAAAGACCCCGGGCCAGGAGGAGACCACCCCTCCAAGAGCCGCCCCTGCCCCAGTTTACCTCCGGAGGCCGAGCCCAGCGCGCGGCGGATGGATTTGATCCACTCCTCCATCTCACACTGGGAGCTGGCCATGAGCACACAGGGGTCCTGCCCGGCCCGGGGCTGCTCCCCGGCCCCCCCTGCCAAAGACAAACAGAGGCATCATCACTGATGGGCAGCACTGAGCCATTCCTGCCCTTTCCTCTGCCCCCGGAGTTCCCCGTCGGCGTCCCTTGAGCTGCAGGGGAAGAAGAGCTCGGACCTCGAAGGAGGGAACAGAAACTGCTGCCCTTGGCAGCTTGGCGAGACTCCTTCTCCCCGTGGGCACCAGCACCGGGCCCTGCTGCAGCCCTGGGGCGGCGATGACGAAATAATGTCATTTATTTTCACATGAAACGGCACCGTGGGGGCATCGGAGTCGAAATAATGACATTTATTTTCACATGAAACAGCACCGTGGGGGCCTCAGAAAGAAGTGGGAGCCAAAGGACTGGGGAGAAGACTCGCACGAGGGATTTTGGGTGGATGGTCCAGCCCAGGCATCCTCACCTGGGATGATTTCGAAGATGAATTTCCCTCCTTCCTCTGGGTTGGTGGCCACCTCCTTGATGATGCTCCCCTGGAGGGACACGCAGCCCTAGGACAGAGCAGAGCAGGAGCTGAAAATCCCTGTGTTCCACCTGTGAGAGGGTGGAACTCCTGCACTCATATACATTCCAGCAGCTATATTTTATATATTTTTATAAATAGGTGGATAAATGTGTGTGTATATCTCTATATCTATATAGCTAGATAGATATCTGGATGGATGGATGGATGGATAGATAGATAGATAGATAGATAGATAGATAGATAGACAGATACATACATACATACATACATAGATACATACATACATAGATACATAGATACATACATAGAGACATAGAGACATAGATACTAGACAGATACATAGATACATAGAGACAAAGATACATAGATAGATGCATAGATACATACATAGATACATAGATACATACATAAAAAGATTTATTAGAATGACTTTTCAAACCATTAAGTCCACTTCTTAAATGCCACTGTTTCCAATTCTCAGAATGACCAAACTGCTTCTTTTGCTCTTTCCTTTTTTCCCTTTTCTCCATTCTCATGGGGCTTTTAGCCCCTGTTGGGAGTGGAAGAAGAGAGAGCCAAGGAGAAGGAGCTTGGCACAACCCTGGAGGGTCCTGTTTCTGCTGTGATGGAGCAGGAAAATTGTTCCTTTACCACCCCATCACTTAAAGGCAAAAACCAACCCAAAGCTGGCAGGGGAGGAGGAGAGGAAAAGAAGAAAAGGGATGGGATATTAAAAAGTAAAGTGGAAACTGGCCCTTTCTGGTGGACTTTCTCATCCCTGGCCATGGGGGTGGGTGGAGGGGCTGGGCTGAGTCAGCCCCAGAGGCCTCTATGGGCAGGAAATGAGGCCGTGCCTCAGAAATGAAGTTTCTCAGTGAAAGCCTGACCCTTGGCTGTGTCCATCAGAAACTTCAGTGTATCCACCAGAGTCTTTAATGGACCCATCAGAAACTTCAGCATATCCACCAGAATCTTTGATGGACCCATCAGAAACTTTGGTGTATCCACCAGAGTCTTTAATGGACCCATCAGAAACTTTGGCATATCCACCAGAATCTTTGATGGACCCACCAGAAATGTTCGTGTATCCATCAGAAACTTTGATGGATCCAGAAACTTCGGTGTATCCACCAGAATCTTTGATGGACCATCAGAATCTTTAATGGATCCACCAGAAACTTTGATGGACCCATCAGAAACTTTGGTGTATCCACCAGAATCTTTAATGGACCCATCAGAAACTTCGGTGTATCCACCAGAATCTTTGATGGACCCTTCAGAATCATCGATGGGATCAAAGGGGTTTGAACTGCCCCGGAACGGTGCCACAAAGGCACATCCAGAGCTGCCAAAAGTGCCACGAAAAGCAATCAGGTTCTCACAGGACCTGCTGTTCCCACGTCCCATGTCCAGCAGGGAGGCTCTTCCTCCTTCCCGTCACCCAGCAATGGGACCTGGATCCCCCCTGTTCTTCCACCCCATCGCCTTCCCCTTAGGAGTGTTTTCTGTCTTGAGATTCATTTGCTTTTCTGGCAAAGGGGAAGATTTGCCCTGGAATTTCTCCAGAGGATGAAAAGATGGTGGATATTCAAAAAGTAAGTTCCCTAATTTCTGATTTCTTCCAGGCAGGTGTACTGTGAGGCACTCCCTGAGAAAGAGTTTATATGGGGTGGACAGGGAGTGGTTACAGCCCGGAGGGACTGGGGGTGGGATGGTGGTGGTGAAAGGTGGGATGGTGGTCCCGGTGGGATGT
>VWZG01004501.1:29723-58120 GCA_013396735.1 Grallaria varia | reverse complement strand
TTTGTGCCCCAGGGGGCTGGGTTGTACAACTGGGTTTTGAGGGCTGAAACCAATTTTCCTTTGTACCAGTGTATCTATTGTAATCTTTTTATTAAATTGTAGTTCTGACTTCTAAACTCTTTTGAGTTGGGTTCATTTCTCCTGCCGGTTTACTTTTAAACCAGCACACTCCCCCATCCTGGGAAAGCCCAGACCTGGTGGGGATGGAGGTGTCCCCGAGCAGAAGCGGGGACAGCGGTGGGGGGAGCGTGGGGGGATGGAGAGGACGTGGCCTCTGGTTCCTGTGGTGATTTCCAGCCCCATGGGTGTCATGCCCAGGATGCCCCGAGCCACTTCCAAGGGCTCCTTTTTAGGGTTGTAGCCCAAAGTGAGGGAAGGAAGGGGCTGGAGCCTGCACTGGGTGCCCAGGGAACAGGATGGCCAAGGGGTGGCCTCTGGGCTAATTGGGGTTAATCACAGCTAGAAAACCACTTGGCTGCCTTGGGCAGTGAGCGGAACCAGCTCAGGAGACCCCCAGCTCCCAAGGGGACAGGACGGTGTGGAACATCAGAGCAGAGCAGCACAGCCCTGGAGGAGAACACCCCAATATCCTGCTGGGCACCCAAACCTCTCAATCAGCTCCAGTTCTGCCTCTTCCTGGGCAGAGAGCCCTGAATTAGGAGCACAGCCCTGGAGGAGATCACACCAACACCCTGCTGGGCACCCAAAATCCTCAATCAGCTCCAGTTCTGCCTCTGCCTGGGCAGAGAGCCCTGAAGGAGCCCTGAATTAAGAGCACAGCCCTGGAGGAGATCCCCCCAACACCCTGCTGGGTACCCAAACCTCTCAATCAGCTCCAGTTCTGCCTCTGCCTGGGCAGAGAGCCCTGAAGGAGCCCTGAATTAAGAGCACAGCCCTGGAGATCCCCCCAACATCCTGCTGGGCATGCAAACCCCTCAATCAAGCCCCGAATTCAGTGTTGTTTTTTCCTCCCAGTGACACCAGCAGGAGCTCCGGGGGCTCACAGATTTTGATCCCCCCATTCCCCCCAGCCCATTCCTGTCCCAGCAGGCTGGAGCAGCCTTTCCCAGCCTGCTCTCAGAGCAGGATGTCACATGGCCCCTTCCCCTGCCCTCGAACGGAAACTCTCTGAGCCCCAAATGGTGACGTTGAGCCCAGCTGTGGTGACACCACAGAGCTCAGCCCTGACACCCCACAGCTCCTGCAGCTGCCTCAGGGTGCAGGACGGCACAAGGTGGGAAAGGACAACACAAGGTCGATTTTTTTTAATTAGCGATCAAGCTGGGCCGTTCCTGAACTGGATTGTGGAATCTCAGAATGGTTTGGGTGGGGAGGGACCTCAAATATCATCGTGTTCCAATCCCCATGGAATGGTTTGGGTTGGGAAGGACCTTCATGCCCATCCAGTGTCACCCCCTGCCATGGGCAGGGACACCTCCCACTGTCCCAGGTTGCTCCAACCTGGCCTTGGACACTCCCAGGGATTCAGGGGCAGCCACAGCTTCTCTGGGATTTCCATCCCAGTCCCTCCCCCCCCCTCCCAGGAGAGAATCCCTTCCCAATATCCCATCCCAACCCACTCCCTGCCACTTGAAATCCATTCAAGGGCCAGTTTAACCCCAAGTCTTTCAGCTGCCCCTGGGCTGGAGCTGAGGAGGGTCTGAGACCCCCAGAACTGCTGGTGGGACGGAGCTGGAGCTGCCAGGGCTGGGCAAGAGCCCTGGAATGGTTTGGGATGGAGTGGCCTTAAGGATCACCCAGTGCCACCCCCTGGCATGGACAGAGACATCTCCCACTGTCCCAGGTCGCTCCAGCGTGGCCTTGGACACTGCAAGGGATCCAGGGGCAGCCACAGCTGCTCTGGAAATTCCATCCCAGCCCCTTTCCACCATCCCAGGGAAGAATTTCTTCCCAGTACCTAAACCTGCCATGCTCCAGGAGAACTTAAAAAAAAGGCAAATAACCCATAAAGTCGTTAGTTTTGGTTTTGCATCCCTCTTCTGTCAGGATCTCACAGCAAGCACGTCTGTACAGGGGTCACGCAGAGGCACTTTTGGTTCGAGGCTCTGGGCTGGCTCTGGAGCACCGGGATGTCCACTGGGAATGCGCAGTTCTCCACGTTTGATTTAATGAAATTGGTGGTGGAAGGGGAGGAAGGAGGCGGGTCGTGCAGCTGCAGGGCTGACACAGAGCCCTGGGCTCCGTCAGCTGTGCCTGACTCACGACCCAAATTTAAACCTGATATTCGGCACAAAGTGTTCTCAAATGTGGCCCAAAATTCCCTCCAATTGGACTCCAAATTTGATCAAAATTTGACCCTAAATTTTAACCAAAATTTTACCCAAATTGGACCCAAAATTTGACTCAAATTTGGCCCGAAGTTTCCCCAAAATTGGAGCGAAAATTTTCCTCCAATTGGACTCAAAATTTGACCCAAAACGTGTTCAAATTTGGCCCAAAATTTCCCCAAAATTGGAGCGAAGATTTTCCTCCAGTTGGACTCAAAACGTGACCCAAAGGCACTGTCACGCTGCCGGAGCCTCCACGGCCTCCCGAGGCTCTCCGAGTCCCTTTTCCAAGCCTGGAATTGCTTTCCCAGCTCCTGCTGAAGGGGGTGTGAGGTGTGGGAAGGTGGCATTTGGGGCTCTGCAGTCACCTGGCACCGCTGGCGTGGCGAGGGCAGCACGTCGTGGTGCCCCTGGGGGATGGATTTGGCTGAGAGTGCCCACGAGGGGTGACAGGAAACTGCAAAAGGGCTGCCGAGGGGCTGGCTTGTGAAAAGCTGATAAGTGAAAAACAGTCAAAATAACACCAGAGCTAAAAATAGCAGGTTTTTTTTTCTGGGTGAACAGAAGGTTCTGCCCTCCCAGCCCCAGGCCAGGCAGGAGAAACGGCTGAAGGGGAGGAGTAATTTATGCTGGGTGGAACTCCAGTGATTTTTCACATTCCCAGTGAAGGCTTTGGGGTAAAATGAGCTGCCAACACTTCCCTCACCACTGACCAAACTGGGCCTGGATGATCCGACCCCAGGGCTGTTACAAATCCTGCTGGGAATGGGGCTGATTGTGTCCCTCCTGCAGGACGTGGATGGTCCAATCCTGCCCACCTGTGTCTTTGCCACAGCCAGGTCTGCTCCTGGGAAAATCCCCAAGGAAGGAATGCAGGGATGGGAGTTTGGAACAGATGGATCTGCTCTACAGAGCACGGAAAGGAGGTTTGGAGCATCCCACTGAATGAAACTCCGCTGCAGATAATGGAACTTATATTTATTTAACAGTAACATACAGTATATAAATAGGGTAAATACTTTAAAATATACAATATATCACATTGGAACATTCGGTCAAAGGAAGGCAACTCTACGTGTGCAGCTAAACCAGGAACCAGAAAACAATGCACAGAGAAAGCAGCCGATGGTGGGGACACGCCAGGGCTGGAGAACAGGGCACAAGGGGACCACAGGGGCACAAAGTGCCACTCCGGGGCTGGGCACGGAGGGAGGAACCCTCCTATGACTGCCCTGTGCCCACGAGGGGCTGTCTGGGTGCTGCCACACAGCTCTGCCCTGCTGGCATCACCCAGAGCTGGGCAAGGAGCAGAGGGGGGGGTCCCACCACAGCAGGCTTGGGAGAGCTCACTGGGAACAGGAGACATACCCTGGAAAAGGATCCTGGGATTTCCCAGCCCGGGGCCAAGCTGTAGGTGATGCTCTGCAGCTCCACGGGCCACAGAGGGCACCGGGAATGCCAGGGATCAGGAATGCTGAGCCCTCACCCCAAAAGGGTCTCTTTAACACAGGCTGACCACGCCACGACCGCACAAACCAGCTCTGGTGCTTCCCTGAGCACTCCAGGCCACGGGCTGGCCCCACAGCCCATCTGCAGACTCATCTGGGACACAACCAGACGTGGAGAAGCAAATTCCCATCCCAGTGTGCCCAGTGCTCATGTCCCAGACCCAGCCTGGCCGTGCCAGCTCAGCCTGGGCACCAAACCCGTGTCCAACCCCAGCGCTGGGTGCCAGTGCCCTGCCCAGCACAGCAGCCCCTCACACCACCCCAAAGCACCTTGGCAGCCTCGTGCCATCCCTTTGCCAAGCACTCCCACCTCCCTGGCTGTCCCAGTGACACTGGAGGTGGCTCCCACCCTGCCCAGTTGCTCCACACTGGCCCAATCCCACTTGCCTCTTCCTGCCAGACACACATCCCAGCTGAGTCAGAACCTCCCCCTGTTGCTCTGCTCTTCCTCTTTGTTTGGCACAGGGAGGAAGAACTTCCCCAGTGCTGGAGCCCCCTGAGCTGGAGAAACTCCCCTTGACATTCCCCACATTCCCAGGGTTGTGGGGGCCTCTCCACATCAGCCTCCCTCCAAACTGGAATTCTTGAGAGCTGCAGCCCCACCGAGGTCTGAGGCAATGGGAAAGAGGGGCCACGTGTCCTGCTGCACAGCCCTTGGCATCAAAGCTACTCCCTTGGGGACAGCCAGGGCCAGTGACATCAGCTGCTCATTTTTTTCCTCATTTTTCCTCTTCCCGTGGGCTCCCCACCCCTGGAAGTGTTTGGGATCAAGCTGGATGGGGCAACCTGGACTAGGGAAAGGTTGGAATGAGAGCATCTTTAAGGCCCCTCCAACCCAAAGCATTCCATGTTTCACAAAGTTCAACTTGCAAACACTCTTAACAACCCCCATCTCCCTCTCTTGCTCCCCCGTTTCCAGTTTAATAAACTTCCGACCAGGATACCAATCCTTTCCCAGTCAGGACACCAATCCTTTCCCAGTCAGGACCAGCAGGGGCTTGGAAGTTGACCCTTTCCCTGTGCTGCTGGGAGGGAAACAGGGATAAAGCTGAGCAAGGAAAGGCACCCTCAGGCAGTGCTGCTGCTGCTGCTGACTGGAACCACTTTGCCCTCCAGTGTCCACACCCAGCACTAACACCCTCCCCAAGGGCCCAGATCTGCCTCAAACCAAAGCCTGCAGCAAAGCCCTGGCTCGGGGTTTGTCCCACTGATCACAGCTGAAGAGGGACAGGAGGGTCAGAGCAGGCGAGCAGGAGACTAAAGACACACTGGAAAAACTTCTTCATATTAAAACAGCACTTTTGGAATATTTACCAACACCGTCACTCCTGCCTGTGACACAACAGTGCCCACAAGGGGGTTTGGGGCAAGGGCAGGAGAACCCTGAAAACCCCAAAAGGCACCAGCTGGTCCAACCCCACAGGACAAAACACTCCCATTCCTATTCCCATGGATGCTCCTGGCAGGTGCCCTGGCTTTGCCTCCCTGAACTGAGCCAAAATGTGATGAAACCCAGCCCAAAACATTCTCCCCGGGCAAGGCAAGGTGGAAGCACCTTCATTCTCCTCTTCAGGTTGCAAATGAGAGGCAAAAAAAGCTGACTGAAAATAAACCCCTGCCTAATTCAAGCTGGGAAGGACCAGACCCCAGAGCCAGCCCAGGAGAGTCTCTGTGGGCACCACTGGCACTCCCCAGACTTGGTGCAGCAGCTCTGCCAGCACCACACTGGGAACCCTTTGTGGGCACAGCCCCTTCCCCTGTGCTTCCCATCAAACACCTGCCTTTGTAGCACAGATTTCTGCCCTGTGGGTCCTGCTTGGGGGAATGAAGCAAAACCCCCCCTCAGAGCCCCAGAGAAATGCAGGAGAGAGGCTGGAGCTGTTCAGAATACTCACACACACACACATACACACACGAGCTCTCCACATATTCAGGGTTAAAGGGGAGCAATGGCAGAGCCAGAACATGGAGGAAAAACTCTGACTTTGGGGTGTTTTCAGGTGGTTTATTTTCTGTCCATGCCAAGCCAGGTTGCAGCAGGTACAGGTCTCATTTGGGGTGGGATAGGGGGGGGCTGTGCCTAAATTTGTGCCAGCAACTGCTTGAAAACACCATGTACTTTTGTCTTTACTGTCCCTGTCACTCGTTTTCCAGGTTAAAATACGGTAAAGTTTCTCTCTCCCATGCACAAAACTATGGAAAGAAGGAAAATCAGAGTCGCCTGGTGTTTGGGAACATTGCTGAAGGTGTAAATGGGGGTATTTTCACTATCTGAGCACAAAATAAAAAAATTTACAATCTTTAGGGCTCTCATTTTTAAATAATAAAAAAGTATGACAAAATAAAGGGAAGTACTTCAATAAAACCTGCAGCTATTACGTACAAACTATTTCTGACAAGATTCAGTGAGCAAAGCAGGACAGAAGCCTGCAGAGAAATGAACCCAGACTGAAATGCAACACAGACCGTGGTAAACTCAGCAGCACGACATCTACAACTCAAGTAACAAACAGACATGATCCCTGAAAGAAAACAAAACTCCCAGTGGAGCCCCAGCAGAGCCAGAGCCCAACCAGCAACAAAAACAGGCTGGAAACTGCTCCCCAAATTACCTAAAACATCCCAGTGAGGCATTTCCAACCACTGGGAAATGGAAAAGTGTGGTTCTTAAAGGTGGCTCTTGAAGGTTTTCCAGTGGGGGGAAACGAACCAAATTATTTAAAGGTTGTTCTTACTTGGCAGGAATTACCCACTGAAGCTTCAGTGTCCTTTAAAACTTACTTACTTCAAGTAGTTTTGAAGCAATGTGAGCCTCCCACATTCCCACACGCAAGTCCCAGTTCCTTTGCTTCCTGTCCCCAGTGTATTCCTGGTGTGTAACTGCTTAGAAAAATCTGATTTGACAACATTATCAGCCACAAAGTGGGGGGAATGTGAGAGGCACTGCAAAAACCAGCAGGTGAGAGCAGCTGCAGGCAACTGGCTGGGCAGAGGAAACACGGCTGGCTTAGCACAAGATCCTCTTCCAAGCCCCAGAGCCTGGGCAAGGAGATTCCCAACACTTCCTGGGAAAACTCCCACTGCATTCCCAGGTACCAGTGGAGAGAGGGATGGTCCCCAGAGCTGCCACCAGCCTGGCACAGCAGCCAGGGGAGGGCACGGAGTCCCCTCCCTGCCGGCTCCACGTGGACAACGCTCTGCATTCCCTGCAAAAACTCACTCCCAGGAAAAGCTCAGCTCTGCCCAAACACCTCAGAGGCTCAGGACAGTCCCCGAGGACAATCCCACCCTCCTGCTGCACCCAACTGTCCTTCCAAACCTTTAACTCCTCCTCAGCTCCAAACCCAAGATTTGCTCGTTTGAACCATAGCTCTATAAATACATTATTTTTAAAAAAAAAAGAAAAACAAAACAAAAACAAAACAAAACAAAAAAAACCCTCACAAATGCAAACATTTACCAAGAAAGGAAGAAAAGTTACAGTGAAATGAGGCCTTGTTATTGTCTTAGAATCAGGCAAGCCAGGAATTTCCCTCTCGGAGGCCTGTCTGTGCCCAGTGAGGTGCCACCCTGGCAGTGCCTACGCGTCCTCCGGGCTGCCCAGAACGCCCCTGTCCACCAGGTGTGCTTTGAGCGTGTTGAAGATGTGCAGCTGCTGCTCTGGCCTCAGGGTCAGGAACTGCTGGATGAGTTTGCTTGGGTTGGGACCCCTGAAACACAAAAGGATCATAGTCAGGGAGCCCCACGGGGGCTCAGGGGCAGCTTCAGCAAAGGAACGACCACGCTGTCCATTCCTCCGGCAGAAAAACAAAACAAAAACACCATTGGGGATGCTCAGCTCTAAACACAAAACAACACCCCAAATCCAGTCTGTTTAAAGAGGATTGTACATCCCATCAGCTAATGCTCCCCCTCAAAAATCAGAGTAGACAGTTCCTCAGCTCCTTGAGACATCTTTTATGGTCCTACAAGTTTTCTTCTGGGCTTGGCTCGGTAATGCCACAAAATTGGATTTTTCCTGCTTGTTTGACTCTGGAATCCCCATCCAACATCCACAGGGATGCAGGAGGAGGAGTTTCAGTGGGACTGGAATAAAATCATAGAATCATAGAATCAACTAGGTTGGAAAAGACCTCAGAGATCATCAAGGCCAACCCTTGATCCAACCCCACTGTGATTCCCAGATCATGGCACTCAGTGCCACATCCAGTCTCAGCTCAAAAACCTCCAGGGATGGTGAATCCACTCCCTCTCTGGGCAGGCCATTCCAATGCCTGATCCCTCTCTCTGTAAAGAATTTCTTTCTAACATCCAACCTAAAAAAAAGGGGAATGAGGGTTGTGCTTTTTCAGCTCAGCATGACCCCACTAAAAGATCCTTCCCTTCCTCAAGCCTTTCCTCTGTGTCCTGTATTTCCAGATGTGAATCCCAGGGGGAAGCTGCCCCTTCTGCCCAGCCCACCCACGCCCCCCGAGCAGCACAGACCTGATGAAGCTGGCGATGTACACGTTGACAAAGGTGGCCATCAGGTACTGACAGTCAAAGCGGTCCATGATCCCTCCGTGCCCTGGGATGGTGTTGGCAAAGTCCTGAGCAAAGCAGAGGGATCTCACTGAGCAGCTCCAAGTACCCACAGCTTGCTTTTTGACACTCATCCCTTTGCTCCAGCTCTTCCCAGGAAGCAAAGTCAGGCTAAGGAGACGTTTTGTTTCATCTCTCCCTGGTTTGAAAAGTTTCTCCTTTATGAAGCTGCTGGTGCCTGAGGGACAGTGAGGCTGAACTGTTGCTCAGAGGTCAGGGAGGGCTGATCTTTATCTCCTGCCACCCTGCCTTGCCTTTGGAGGCATCTTAACTGATCACAAGCTGTTTATACATAAAAACCAGCCTGTTGACATCAAGGGAAGCCTCAGATTGCAAAATTTCCTGGCTGGCTCTTCAAGTTCTCTTATCACAGCAGGGTTTAGAACACCACAGTAGAAATTTTAAGGTCTTTTCAGTCAAAAAACACTCCAGCATCTGTGACTGAACAACCCCCCTATCCCTTCCCAGAGCACCCATCCTGCTGTTCCCTGGAGCGCTGGGACTGCTCCACGTGGCAGGAGCCACTCAGTGCCTCCTTCCCGAGATGGAAATGCCCCTCACCATCCTCACCTTGATTTTGAAGGCCCTCTTGAACCCACTGGCAAAGAAGCCTCCAAAGGGCCCAATGAGGGAGGCGAAGGTGGAGAGGGCGATGCTGTGGATTTGGAAGGGATACATCCGGACTGTCTTCTGCAGGAAAGACATGGCAGGGAAGGGTTTTCACTGGGAGCAGCACTGCCCACCACTGCCCCTCCCTCCCTGCTCCCCAGGCTGTAGTTCAGTTGGTTTTCAATGCTCCCCCTAGACCTGGGACAACCCCTTGGGTCTCTCAAGCAACACAAACCACCACAACATTCCCCCTCTTCTCCGGACGTACCATCTTCCCTTGTCACATCCCGTCACAGTCCCACCGAAATAAAGCCCTGCCCTCCTTTCCTAGGGCTCCCAACCCACTAAATAAGACGTGATGGAGGGGGAAAGTCGTACCCAGCCCACCACAGACTGCAGCACCAGGGGCATGTTGTACTCCTGCAGCTGGAAGAGCTCGGAGGGCTCACAGTCCACCGTGAAGCTGTTGGTGTCATTGTTGAACTCCACAGGGCAGGTGAAGCAGCGGTACCCAGACATCACGTAGGACAGCTCCAAGGACACACAGGGGCAAGGAAAACAGCATTAGTATTTTCCTCAAGGACTGTGGCAGAGCTGATCAACCCAGGAAAAGGCCACGCAAGGAGATGAGGGAGCCACTCTCCAGCTTCCCTAAGGAGATTATTGTCCTGAGCAGCAGTAATTGGCTAAAGGCAGAGCAAGAGCATCTGGTGGGCAAGGAGGGACCAGAGCTGAGCCAGCTACACCCCAGGGCTGAGAGGACAGCAACAGGCAGCCAGAGATGGGCATAAAGCAGGTTAGAACACTCCAAGAGTGCAGAATTCCCTTGAAAATACATACAGCACCCACCCAGCAGCAGCAGAGGGAAAATCCCTCTGCAATGAACATGTTACAGGGTTTATCAGGGACTAAAACCTTCCTCCAGTATCTGCACACAGCCATGCACCAGTTCAGACCCTGGTGAGCGAGGAAAGGTAAAGGCTCTGACAAGAGCTGGCCGAGATTAAAGCCTGACTGCATTTTTCAGACACCCTGTGAAGGGAAAAGATCAGTCAAATAAGAACCAACTTACCAGCCACCCAAACAAAACAGTGGAAAAGAATCCTCCAATAAAACCCTCCCAGGTCTTCTTTGGGGAGAGCTGCCCGAGAGAGAGAGAGAGAGAAGGAGGTCATCATTTACACACCTCTGCAGCCCCTCCTCACTTGGGAATAGCTGGTGCCACCACCCACAGACAAGAGTCTGGTCAGATGCTGACAACAACAGCTCAGTCTGCAACGGCTCCTTCACTCCCAGTTGATTTTAAAAGTCCTTTCCAATCCATATATTTAATTTTAGAGCCTCCCAGAGCAGCAGGCCATAAAGCAGGAGCTGAGGGCACACAGGAGCAAGGCCCACAGGAGCCCAAACCCACGGTTTGTCCCCCGAAGCATCACAGACCTTGATGAGCGGCGTGCGGCCGAAGAAGAACCCAAACATGTAGGCCATGATGTCGTTGCAGATGACACAGGAAATGGGCACGATGAACCTACAGGGCAGAGGGAGCAAAGCATTGGGAAGTGCCACCACCAGCCAGCTCTGAGGCTTGAGGAACAGCTGCCACCACAAGATGCTCCGAAGGGCCACCACATCAACGTGCAAGGAGCACCCACGTGGAGCTCCAAGGGAAATCTCGGAGCTGCTCTAATGCTCTGGAGTAAGAAGTGGGATGTGTACCCAGAATGGCCTGTTTTAAACACGTTTTCTTCAGCTGTTGGACACCCCCCTCGCTACCCCACTTCAGTGTGAGCAGGAGGCTCCCAGAGCCCTCTGGGCTGGCTGTGACACACAGAGAGGAACATTCAATCTTCAAGTGGCCTGAATTAGCTCCTGACCCTGCTGGTTTGGGCAGTCCCACCACAGGGGCTTCCCCTGCGCCCAGCAGCTGAAGGGAGGTGGGAGGCTCCACCTTCTCCCTTCACCACCTGATGCCCCAAATCCAGTAGCACTTTCCAATCCATTGGAAGAGAAAGCATCTCCCCAGGCCAGACACCACCTGAAAGGCCCCTACACCCCACGGGTGTTTTCAGGTGCTTCTTTACAACATCTCTCTATGCCTCAAGTGGCACAAAGCAAGCCCTAAGTCACCGAGGTATCACTCGGTCTCTTGCTGTTCTGTTCTGGACCAGCTGGTCCCTCACAGGCAGCACCTTCTCCTTGGCCATTTGCTTTTGTAAAAGAACAGTTTTGACTCCAAACTGAGTATTAGGGTTAAAAGATTAGATACCAGGAAGAAATGAGGAGCTGGCATATCACTGGCACAGACTGGCCAGAGAAGCTGTGGCTGCCCCATCCCTGGAAGTGTCCAAGGCCAGCTCAGAGGGGGCTTGGAGCATCCTGGGACAGTGGGAGGTGCTCACGGCAGGAAGTGGAACAAGATAAACTTTAAGGCCACTTCCAATCCAAAACAGTGTAGAATTCTGTGCTTTAGACCCTGATTTGCTGCTGTGGTGCAGGTGCCCCCCATGCTGAGCTGTCTCCAGATTGTTCCCCATTTAACCCCAACTTCCTTGGCTGGTTAATTCAGTACCTTAAAAAAAACCCTGGTCTGGTGGAAGGTGTCCCTGCCCACAGAACTGGGTGAGCTTTAAAGCCCCTTTTAACCCAAACCTGCCTGAGGTTGCATGAAAACACAGTCTTTTCAGGCTGCAGAAATCCGAGCACTCAGGAGGGAGAGCAAACTCACCAGATCATTCCCTCAAACAGGTTGTGGATGATGAGGTGGGACTGGGTGACCACGATGAGCAACGTCACGTGGGTCCATCCAAACTGCAAGAGAGGGCAGGATGGAGTGGAGTCCAGCCAGCCCAGGGACACTGCCCTGCTCTGGGGGCAGAGCCCAGGGCTCACAGACAGCAGGGCACAGCAATTTATGGGCAAGTTGGGACCATCTGCTGGACTAAATGCCCTTTAACCCACCCCATCCCATACCCCTCCCTCAGCCTCCTGACTGTGTAAGACTGACAAACATCCAAGCTGCATCCCTGTGTGCTGAGTATTTTGGAAAGCAAAACCAGTTGTGGCAATGGTCAGACAGAAGAAACATCTCACTGGTGTCTGGGAAGAGGGGGACAGAGAGAATGTACCCTCAGAACCAGACTCAAGGTGCTTCGTGCAGCCTTCTCAGTTTCTTAACAGCATCCACAAGTGCAGAGGGGGGAGAAAACAAGTTTGAAGTGGAATTCTGTCAGTCAGCTTTCTGAAAAATCCAGCCTGCTCTCAGTCACTGCCCCCACTGCAGCACAGAGGCATCTGCTGACACAGAGACCTGCACACAGCATTTCAAACAGCCTCAGTTTGCCCTTCTGACTCCAGCTGGGGCAACCAGGCCAAGCTTAACCCACCAGGCCCTGAGTTTAACTTTACCAAGTCCTAAGTTTAACTTTACCAGGTCCTGAATTTAACCTTAAGAGTCCTGAGTTTAACCCACCACGTACCGAATTTAACCTCACCAGGCCCCAAATTTAACCCACCAGGCCCTGAGTTTAAGAATTTAACCTTTCCAGGCTCTGCATTTAACCCACCAGGCCCTGACTTCAAGAATTTAACCTTTCCAGGCTCTGCATTTAACCCTTCCAGCCCCTGAATTTAACCCACCAGCCCCTGAACTTAACCTTAACAGCCCCTGAAATTAACCTCACCAGGCCCCAAATTTAATTTTACCAGCCCCTGAGTTTAACCTTAACAATCCCTGAATTTAACCTAAACAAATCCTGAATTTAATCTTTTCAGGCCCTGGATTTAACCCAGCAGCCCTGAGTCTGACCCATCAGACCATGAATTTAACCTTTCCAGTCCCTGAATTTAACCCACCAGCCCCTGAATTTAACCTGAACAGCCCCTGAAATTAATCTCACTAGGTCCCCAGTGTAACTTTACCAGTCCCTGAGTTTAACACACCAGCCCCTGAATTTAAGAATTTAAGCTACCAGTCCCTGAATTTAACCTGAACAGTCCCCGAGTTTAACCTTAACAGTCCCCGAGTTGAACCCAACAGCCCCTGATTTTAACTTACCATGTAGAACTGGAGGCGATAGTGTTTCTTCACCAGACTCAAGACAAACATGCAGAAACCTGAGGGGGGACAGAAGGAAAGTCAAAGGTGGGGATGCACCTTCAACAGCCAGAGATAATTTTACATCATGACACTGTACAGCTGCTTAGGATTTTACCCAAATAAAGTAACAATGTTGAGTAGGAAAAAGCATTGTTTTGGAAGTCACACCATTGCCTACAAGTACCACTTGGAGAGATGAACAACCTGGTTGTCCTATAAAGACCATGAAGCTTTGCTCCTTATGAAAGAGATTTGCCACCACCACTCTCCCCCTGCAGCCAAGTTACAGCATGTCCCAGTTACAGTGGCCAGGACCGGTTTATCACTGGGTGGGTGTCACCAGAACTGTGTATTCTACACCCCCTGTGCCATTTCTGATGGCCTGTTAATGATGAATTGTTGGCAGCAGCTGCCCAGGGCACACCTGGCACCTCAGGGTGCAGGCTGGGTGTTAAAGAACCCTGTGGGACAGGGGAGTGTTTCTGTCTCACACCAGAGACTCAGCTGTGATAACTCCCCTCTGGGGGGGCCTCAGCACCTTCACACTCACCTGAGGGGTCATGTCTGCTCATGGGCCACCAAGGATTCCAAAATATCCCAGGACTCACAGAGGAAATCACCCACTGTGGAACTCGCCACCCTGGGGGAGGCACTGGGCATTCCCACCTGAACCTGAGCATGTACAATCTTGGGGTTTGGGGACTTCTGGTACCACTCGTGGGATCCAGAGGAGGAGCAGAACCTCAACAGGACTGAGGTGTGACATCATCCTCACCAACAGGTTTTCCTTTCCTTTTACTTTGCCCTCAGGGGGCCCACGTGGGGCTCAGCACAGGGGCCAATGAACACCGTGCTGTCCGTGCCCCAGGGTGCTGTGTTATACATCTGGTTTTTGTGGGTTAAAATCAGTTTTCCTCCGTATCATTGCATTTATTGTAATCTTTTTAATAAATTGTAACTCTGACTTGTAATCTCAGCTGAGCCGGGCTCATTTCTCCTGCCGGTTTTCCTTTCAACCAGCACAGCACTGGAGAGCAGGGATGGGCTGCTATGGATATGCAGTGGACACAGCACTGAGGATAAGAGTAATTCAACATCCTCCTGCCAGGACGAACCACAGGACTGAGTCTGTACCTGTCAGGTAGAGGGTGAAGGAAATGAAACGGTGGTATTTGCTGAGGATCCGCAGGGGCTCCTCTCTCTGCACCAGGGTGAAGAAATAATCGGTCACGGTCTCACCGTAGAAGAAATAGTTCACACAGAGCAGGAAGTACCTGTGGAGGATGTGGATGCTCATTAGCAGGAACCCTGGAGGGCTCCTGGAGAAACACAGGAAGCGACGGATCCCTGAGGATCATGGCCCTGGCACACTGCCTGGCTTTCTCCAGGTGACAGCCTGAGCTTTTCCTCTGGTTTGGAAACACCCCCTGCATTCCAAGGAGTGGGTGCATCTCTCAGCTCTGCTCTGGGATGGACCACAGCTGGGCTTTGGCTTTGATGCATCCCCCTGAGATGGGACAGGAGAGCTGCTCCTGGTCTGTTACAGGTTTTGCACACCCTGCCTTTAGGTGGCACTGCCCAACTGGCCTCTGCCTCCCAAAATCCCTCATCTCATGCCTCCCAAAATCCCCCAATCCGTGTATCCCAAAAGCACCCACCCTGTGCATCCTGAAAGACCCCACTCCTGCCCCCTCCCCAGTGCCAGGACAAGGAGGAATGGTTTCCCACAGCCAGAGGGATATTGGGAAGGAATTCTTGGTTGTGAGGGTGGGGAGGGGCTGGGGTGGAATTCCCAGAGACGCTGTGGCTGCCCCATCCCTGGAAGTGCTCAAGGCCAGGTTGGAGCAACGTGGGATAGTGGGAGGTATGGAGTGAGCTGGTGTTTGAGGTCCTTTCCAACCCAAACCCCTCTGGAATTCTGGGATTCTATGCCCACATGGTCAGCCCTGTTTCACAGCCACCTCAAAACTCCCATCCCACCCCAGCCACCGTGACCATCTCCAGGTGGTGCCTCCCGTCAGTGCTGCCCCTTGCACGGATCCCAGGAATCTGGTTAACCACAGGACAGACCTCATCAGTGTGGGCTCTCCTAAAACACTCATCTAGGAGGACTTTGGGGGCTTTTCCTTCTGCTGTCCCCTCTGCCTGGGGAGGGGAGCAGCCCCTCACTCACCAGCTGAGCGTCCTGAACCAGGGCAGGTCATACGAGTGGTACACGTTGTAGCCAATAGTGATGATCTCGTGGAAACATTTGATCTGGACACACATCACCTGCACAGAAGGACATCCAGAGCTGTAATCCACGCTGATCAAACATCTCCTTCCCCAAGGAGACAAAAAAACACGCATGTGCTGAGCAAAAGGTACTTCAGCAGCTGGAGGAGCCTCCTATTCCCACACAGGAATCTCAGCACACTGTTTTTCCCTCCCTTTTCCTCTGCAGGAGGTTTCCAACAACCTCTTGCATTGGTTCCAGTTGCAGCCAAATGTTGACCAGCAGATTCCTGCCAGATTTCCTCCATGGAGAGAGAAATCCAGCTCTGAGAGTCCTACCTCAGCAATGGTCCCAGTAACCCTTCCCACCACGGCTGGGAACATCAGGACACTTTTCTGGAGCACTTACTATCATCATTAAGACCATGGGCCCCAAGTAGATGATGATGAAGAAGAAGGTAATCATTGCCAGCGTGAGGATGCCTCTCACCCACCAATTCTTCCATCTGGGCCAGAGAGAAGGGAAGATGTTAGAGACAAGTCAAAACAGAGCCAAGCAGCCCAACGGCACTTCTGCTCTCTGCGTGTCACAGGAAGGAAACCGAGCCCTGGAAACCCCAAGTTTACTCTCAGTGCTGCAGAGAGACCTTGATCTGCTGACAAAGGCCGGGCTGCAGCAGCTGCGAGGCTTCGGTTCAGCCTCACTAACCACACAAAGCATTGGAGAGGTGCTGGGCACCTCCAAGGGCACTGAGATGGGACAGGAGAGCTGCTCCTGGTCTGTTACAGGTTTCCCACACCCTGGACAAACTGCAAGAGAAGTTTGAATAAAATTGGGACCAGTCCCACACCCTGCATTCCTTTCCAAGAGGAGAGATAGGCTCTGAGGTGTTGTGCATCTCCACAGCACACCCAGGAGAGGCACTTTCTCCTGTGACAAAAAGACACCTTCTCCCCAGACAGACTGTAGAGAACATCCCCACTCTGTTGTTAAATCCTGTCCTTCTCAGCACTGTTTCACCTGCATTCCTGCACTACTCACTCACACCGGTGGTTAAAAACCACCGCAGCTCAAATCTTTGCTGAGTGCTCTGAAAGCCACAGACAACCCCAGTGCTCTGTCCCACCCAGGCCCTTTCACCTGCCAGGACCCCGACCCTCCCACTGACCCCTCTTCTCTCACCCACAGCAGCCCTGACCCTGCTCTCTGCTCTCCCTGCTGCTTCCCATGGCCTTGGAGGCAGGAAAAGAGCTGGAGAGCTGCTCCTTGCACTTCCCAAAGTGCTGCTGGGCCAGGAGAGCCCCGGGAACATGCAGGGCCCTGGCAGAGGAGGGGGAAGGTGCCCAGAGAGTGGTACCTTGAGGACAGGTTGGACAGAGCTCTGTTCAGGACCTCCGGGGTGTCATCTGATGTCGGCACGGCGGATGAACCCCCAAACTCGGATCTGCTCTCGCTGTCTGATGCTGTCTCTCCATCCAGCCTGTTCTCAGACTCTGACTCCTGCCAGAGAAAGAGAGACAAGGGCCTTTACCAGCCACTATCCCTGAAGGGAGTCAGGGCAGCCCACTGGCTGTAACACTCACCACCGCACAGAAAGAGAGGAAGAGAAAATATTGTGGGTATGACATGGGGTTAAACCCACGAGAAACATCCTCAAGTGTTTTAGGTGACATCCATGGTGGGTTGGACGCCCCTGAGGTCCATCAGCACCCTTGGAAAATGGTCTGTCCCCTCTGCACAGCTCAAGATGCCTCATAGTTGATTAATGAGTACTCAAGTGCTTCAGGGACGTGGCCTCATTAGCAGGAATTTTCACAAGGTCTCCCAATCCCCCCGGCTGATCTCGAAGAATGTAACACTGCCCAAATTAGCCAGGAAGAAAGGCCTCCAAGCAGACAGGCTCAAGGATTCCACACAGACTTCTGAAGGGCTGGCAACTAAAAATAACACCGAGCCCATCCTCAAGCAGCTGAGGAGGAAGAGCCCGGCTTATCACCCAGACCCAACCATCCCCTCTGGCCACAGGAGGAACCCCAGGGACACTCAGAGGAGGAACCCCAGGGACACTCAGAGGAGGAACCCCAGGGACACTCACAGGAGGAATCCCAGGGACACTTGCAGGAGGGACCCCAAGGACACTCACAGGAGGAACCCCAGGGACACTCACAGGAGGGACCCCAGGGACACTCACAGGAGGAACCCCAGGGACACTCAGAGGAGGAACCCCAGGGACACTCGTGCCTTCCCTGCCCCTCGCACTGGACCAGCACTGAACCCTGAGCAAAGTCCCGTGTTCAAGGGGCAATAAACACAGGTGGGGCAGCTCACTGAGGCCTCTGCAACAGGCCAATAGTGGGAAAAGGGTTCCAGGTGGGTCCCGAATCCCCAGCAGTCCTGCCCATCTTCCCAGTGGCGGTTCTCACTCCAACCCAGCTCCTGAACAGAGGACAAATCCAACCTCAAACCCTCTGCCCTCGTTTCAGCAGCACAGCTTCATCCTGGTCCTGGAAGCAAGGAAGGAAAGGGCCACTCCCTGGGAGTGTTCAGGCACAGCAGAGCCCGGGCACTCACACTGGAAACCCCAGGAAAAGGGAGAAGGTTCACAGGAAAAGCACCAGGGGAGCTGAGCTGACAAACCCTGGGAGCTGTAAACAAAGGGACCTCATCCCTTGGGGTCCCAGCTCTGTAAACAAAGGGACCTCATCCCTTGGGGTCCCAGCTCTGTTATCAAAGGGACTCCATCCCTTGGGGTCCCAGCTATGTTATCAAAGGGACTCCATCCCTTGGGGTCCCAGCCCTGTAAACAAAGGGACTCCATCCCTTGGGGTCCCAGCTCTGTTATCAAAGGGACTCCATCCCTTGGGGTCCCAGCCCTGAAAACAAAGGGACTCCATCCCTTGGGGTCCCAGCCCTGTGAACAAAGGGACCTCATCCCTTTGGGGTCCCAGCCCTGTAAATAAAGGGACCTCATCCCTTGGGGTCCCAGCTCTGTTATCAAAGGGACTCCATCCCTTTGGGGTCCCAGCTCTGTAAATAAAGGGACTCTATCCCTCTAGGGTCCCAGGCAGTGCTGCCTCATGCACAGAGAGGAGGACACCCCCAAAACAAGCATGTGCTGGGACTAGCCTGGTGTACTTCAAGGTCTGGGATATTTGTAGTTCAGTGGAACAGGAAGACTGGAGCAGATCCCTTATTTAAAGCAGGAAAAGATAATTTCTGCCCAAGCTGAACGTGTCAGTGGCTGCCGGCCAGGTTCTTGAATCAGACAAGGCCAGGTGGAGGCAGCTAAAAATACAACAGTGATGTCAAGAGATTACTCCCAGGGACAGTAGAGCTCTGGCCGCTGCCCCAGCAGCACCAGCAGCACCAGTAGCATCCAGTGTCAGCTCTTCCTCACCTCCCTCCACCCTCCTCCTCTCCATTCCCATTGACTGGGAAGGAAGAGTTTGGGTTTGCTACCCATCAAACCTGCTGTCAGCCCCCACGTGGGTCTGGAGAGCTGGCAGTGAAATGCAACTTGGCCTTTTTCCAGCTGTTTTTTAAGTGACCCGTAAAATCCACTCTGCCCTCAGATTTCAGGGAGATTTAGTGCCATTTAGATGGGAACTCAAATCCATAGGGCAGCTGCAAATGGCAGCAGGCAGAGACTGGAAATGATAAAAGTCCCTGGAGAGCGTGAGTTTGGCATCTTACACTCAGGTTTTGGGAAATCACTGCACTGTATTTATCTGCCAGTCCATGTTCCCACTGTAATGCCTTCTCCAGTAAAAGGATTCCCTGCAGAATTCCCCCGGGAGCAATCGAAATGGCTCCAGCCTGGCCAAAATCAGTGTCTCCTCTGCACAGGCTGAACCCAAAACCTGCAGATTCCTCCTGCAGACCGAGTGTCCGTCCCCTACCCAAGTCACCAGCCCAAAATGAGCAGGCAGATCCAAGCAGCATTCCCGGGTTTTACCCCACAAAGGCCAAGTGCAAAGCAGGTGAATCATTCCCAGACGATCAGAAGTCTCACAAAGTGCTCAGAGACTGAAAGAAAGGTCTCTTTTGCCATCCTCTCCTGTGCCTTCCTGCCCTGCACTCCCAGCCAAGGACACGAGGGATGAAGGAATGTGATGGTGCAATGGGGCTGATCCCACAGATGCTGGAACAGGCAGTCCTGATCCCTGCCATCCCCTGATCCCTGCCATCCCCTGATCCCTGCCATGTCCTGATCCCTGCCATCCCGATCCTTGCCATATCCTGAACCTCGCCATATCCTGATCCTTGCCATGTCCCAATCCCTGCCAACCCTGATCTCTGCCATATCCTGATCCCTATCATGTCCAGATCCCTGCCACATCCTGATCCTGCCATGTCCCAATCCCTGCCATCCCTGATCCCCATCACATCCTGACCCTTTCCATATCTCAATCTCTGCCACAGCCTGACCCCTGTCATATCCTGATCCCTGCCATGGTTCCCTGCACCGAGCTGAAGACACGGATACTGCAGGTAAATCCATGCAAACCCCACCCCCAGGTACCTGAGCCACCAGCCCTCGTGCTGCAAAGAGTTTTGGTCTCCCAGAGCAAGAGCAAAGTCAGTCCTGCCGAGCCCAACTCCATCCCCAGCACTGGAATAGCAGAGGTGGAGCAACAAACACCCAATAAATCCTGCCAGATTATTCCCAGAGAGCACAGCAAAGGTTTGTCAGGATAAAGGGACCTTGTCAGGGTTCAGCATGAAATGCAGGACTCATTCTTGCCCTGCTCACACTTCCCCTGATGGAAGAAATCACCAGCCAAAGGGAGGGATAACAGGCATTTTAACATCTGCACTGGAAACAACCGAGCAGAAATCAGCCCTTCTCCCTACTCAGATCCCTCTGAATCAGAGCACTGAGATTATATAGGACACTGTGCCAGATATAGGCTACAGAGAGCGCTCAGTAACTGACACTATTTTTATACCTTTCGTGCAAATTGCCCCCATCAGCCTACAAATCACCACTTCAGGCAGCTGAACGGAGGCTGAATAACTTGTTTAAGCCCCAGCATGAGGCATCCTGGGCTGGGCTTAACCCACCTGTGGCACTGCCCTGGTGCCACCCTCCTGCCCACTCCCACTGCTCTGCCCACTCCTCCCTGTGCCCCAGACAGGCCCCTGTGCCCAGGGCTGTCCATGAGCTGGCACTGCTCTCCCGGGGCAGATTTAAGCTCATTACGGTCAGTGCTGCTGCAAAGGCTTTGTGACTGCCCAGGGCAGGGCTGGGCTGAGCCCCAGCCTGCAAACAGTGCCCTGCAAAACCAGGATGCTGGCTCTAATACATGGGATTTTGTCACCAGTTCGGCTGCTCCCCTCAAAACCAGCAGCTTTTTCATGCCTCTGCTGTTCTCTCCTGTTCCTGCCCTTGGAACAAAAGCCTGGAGAGACTCAAACTTGCAGAGAGTTACCCCAAAAATCATGACTTGTCTCCTTTCCCAGCCACTGGGCTGTTCTGTCTCCCACACTCTCTCCTTTACCCCTCCACGGAACCTTTTTCTGCCTTTTTTTGGGTTGTTGTTTAGGATCAGCCCCAGGCTGAACCCCCCAAACACTGACCACAGCTGAGCCAACGAGGACTTTGAGGTACCAACTCACACAACACGACACTGGTGCCTAAAATCTCCCATCCCACCGAACCAGGAGCTGCCCAGACACCTCCCAGCAATGCCAATGCTTTCCACTGCTGCTCCTGCAGGCACAGGGCTGGCTCCAACTGTATTTATTCCATATTCTCTTTCCACAGCTCTCCCTCAATGACTTTTTCCCATTAGTTCCTGATATTCCCTCTGTTCTCCTCCAGGGCAGGAGGACAGAGCTCCCAGGATGTCAGACATCCATGTCAGAGCTCCCAGGACATCAGACATCCGTGTCAGAGCTCCCAGGATGTCAGACATCCATGTCAGAGCTCCCAGGATGTCAGACATCCATGTCAGAGTTCCCAGGACATCAGACATCCATGTCAGAGTTCCCAGGATATCAGACATCCATGTCAGAGCTCCCAGGATGTCAGACATCCATGTCAGAGCTCCCAGGATGTCAGACATCCATGTCAGAGCTCCCAGGATGTCAGACATCCATGTCAGAGCTCCCAGGATGTCAGACATCCATGTCAGAGCTCCCAGGATGTCACATATCCATGTCAGAGCTCCCAAGATATAAAACGTCCATGTCAGAGTTCCCAAGACATCAGACATCCATGTCAGAGCTCCCAGAACATCAGACATCCATGTCAGAGCTCCCAGAATGTCAGACATCCATGTCAGAGCTCCCTGGATGTCAGACATCCATGTCAGAACTCCCAGGATCTCACATATCCATGTCAGAGCTCCCAGGATGTCAGACATCCTGGATGCAGAGCTGAGAAACAATTAAAACCCCTCATTAAGAGCAAAGCAAACTTCTCCCTCTACTTACCCTGGGATCTGCCTTTATTTTCCCCATTTATATTCTACATGGCAAGCATTAAATCTATTAAAACACAATCAGCAGCTTTTACTGGCTTTTGTTGCCAACGTGGAGTTATTAAATTGAAGGAGGGGTTTTTTTTTGGCAAGCCCAGGGCTCCCTCTTTAATTGATCATCTCAGTAGTGAAGGCTTCTTACTGAATCAAGGGCAAAAGGAAAGTAGGAATAAAATCAAGAAAAACATCCATTTTACCTTAATTCATTTATTTCTACATGAGTCATGATGAGAGGAAAGAGTAAAACCTCAAATCTCTGCAAGGGATGTTTCTCTTGCTGAACCAGAGCAAAAACCAGATACCTGCTCACTTTTTGTAGTTACGAAACCAGTAGATCCAAGGAACATTTGTCATCAAATATTTTATCACCCTGAAGAAAGACACACAGAGAAATGAGTTGTCTGAGCTTTCCTTAAACAACTGGACTCCTTGTGTGTTATGAAATTTGTGCTCACATTTCAACAGTTTTCTCACAGCAGAGGCTCAGTTTTTTTACCCAAATATCCATGATATCATCTCAGTTGTCATAGAAACGAGCCAGCTCTCTCCCTGCCAAAAATCTGCCCAACACAGATCTGCAGTTAAGTCTTCAACGCTGCCAGATTAAATTAGTGCAAGAAATGCCATTATTTGGGCACCTTCCTCAGGGTCAGGAGCAGGTTTAATTTAGACTTCCTGCCAGATTTTAACAAAAAACTGTGACAGAAAATGTTAATACAAAATAAATGCTGAAGGGAGAAATAGAGTTGCTTTTTCAGGCAATAATACTGACAGCTGGAACAAAAGGGACTGACTGTACCAAAGCCTCTGCTATTCTCACCTCCGAGCACATTTGCAGGATCAAAGCCAATGTAATTAGTTTAATGACTACAAACCCTCAGTGTTTTTCTGAAGGGGTTTTAATTCCTACATCCAGGAAAACTGTGGTTCCTCTCTCCCCTTCTCCCTGCTTTACCTACACGGCACCTGCCCATCTCCCACCTCAGACTGACCCACCAGGGTGAGATCCAGGTGGAAAACCATCCCATTACTCCCAAATTACAGGATATTCACAGCTCAGGAGGGTGAAACAAGAGAGAAGTTGGGAAGGAAGAACCAAAAAACCACCCAGGTTTGATTTGCACCGAGGTCCCCAAAATACAGTGGTTTTTTTTGCAGGTGATGGGGAAAGTGCTTGAACTTCTCGGGTGGGGGGGAAATTTGCCTGCAGGAAAATTAAATTCAGATTTCTCATGTCCCACACTAAGTTGGCATCCAGTGCTCACTGGGAGATTTGTTGTCTCAAAAAAAAACCCAACAAAGCTCAGGTTTCGTTTCTGTTGATAAAGGACTCCCCTCCCCATCCCAAAATAACCATATTCCAGCTGAAAGCACGCAATGGAAATTAGGACGTGCCTGAAAGGGGAGAGCTCTAGCAGATAACATCATAAAAAGCACTGATGTTTGTACAGTGGCTGAAAGAGCAGAGAAAACTCATCTCGTGCTCCCAAAGCTCCTGACCCCTTTGGACACTGCGTGTCCATCCCCCAGCAGTGGGATGAGCTCAGTCTGCATCCAGCACAGCACCAGACTGGAACGGGAGCCTGAATTCCATGTCAGCAGATCCGACCCAGGAGAAGTCACATCCCAGTGACTCAGCAGGAGCTCATCTCCAGCCTGCACCCGCTCCGGGGTCTGTGGATTCCAGGGAATCTGGGAGGTAAATGCAGCAGGCACAGCCACTGTGTACAAAAGGGCACAGAAATAGCTCGGTGCTTCTGGCATTCCCCCAGGATTTCCTCCTGCTAAGAAAGGGACCTGCCTCTCCCTCTGGAACAAGGCATGGAGATGTTTTGGAGACAGGCTCCTGCGTTCTCCTGGATTTAACCAGCACCCCTGGGCTCTCCTGGCGTTTTCAAACTGGTGCTTTGTCACTCCTGCAGACACAGAAACACATCCAGGAATGGGAAATGAAAGCTCCAAGAGCCTCTGGGAGCTGGGGACTGAGAGAGGCTGGGGCTGTGTCTGACGGAGCCTGCACAGACATTTCACCCTGCTGATGTTTGGAATGGCTGGGACAAACAAGAGGGAGAACAAACAGCTCTGGAGCAACTGTTCACACTGGAGGTTTGTGCAGGAAAAGGCTGCTTTGGCCTCTGAAATGAGAGTTTGCATCACACCAAGGCCAGTGGCTCCTGACCCTCCATTCCTCTGGTGTTAATACATATTTTTCCAAAACATAATCAGAAAAAAAAAAAATCTAACCAGGCTATTTAATTTGCTGACTGCCTGCAAGGTGGTGCCACAGTCTTGTTCACATTTCTCTGCCAGTCAATCCTTTTGTCTTTATTTGAATTAATCAAGGAAAGGAGCCACATAGGACATGGGCAGTATTTTAGATGAGAGATGAGAACCCCAACCTGTGCTTTGCTGATGTCACAGGTGTCATCAAGGCCAGGTTGGATGGGGCTTGGAGCAACCTAGGCTAGGGGAAGGTGTCTCTGCCCATGGCAGGGGTGGCACTGGGTGGGCTTTAAGGTCCCTCACAACCCAAACCAGTCTGGGATTTCATAATTCCAAGGGTGGTCTGTCCCTGGTGCTCATCACTGCTCTCCAAGGGCAGGCAGGAGGATAAAATGGTTTTCTTGCCACCTAACCCGTTTGCAGCTGACAGACAGTGACACTGGTCCTCGAGATTTTCTCCTGCTTGGAAGACACACACAAACATCCCAACTTCCCTCTTCTCAGCACCAAACATCCCTCCACCCCCAGGAACCACCCCCAGACATCCCTGAGAGCACACGATTTGGGGAGCCTGAGCAGAGACATCACTTATGCACAACCCAGCTCATGTGAGCCCTGACCTCAACCTGCAACAGGGCTCAGAGCCAGCAGGAATATCCACAGGGAGTCATGGATGTGCCTCCCTGCATCACCCCACGCTGTCCTGACCACCCTGTGCACAATAAATGAGGACAGGCCACTGGAGCAGCAAGAGGAGCTCGGGAAGAAGCTTCCAGAGCCACGGAGACCCTGCAGGAATGCTGAGAAAACAAGCTGGTCTGGGGACAACAGCCACTTCCAGACACTGCCACTTGTGTGGCCCTCGGGACCAGACAGGAATAAATCCACTCATTGAATAGGGATGGGAAACAAAAGCCAGCTCCGAGCTATCCAAAGGGCTGAGGAACAGGAAAAGCAATGTGTGCTGGGGGGGTGCTCGCTCTGTCACACACGAGTGCTGCTCACAGGGGTCTTCCCACAGCCCAGAGGGTCACCCAGCATTTAAAATGACAAAATCTTCCTGGCATCAAACTCCCCTGGCATGAGAATGAGCAAGGACACGGGTGAAAGCAGCAGTGGCCAAGTCAAGCCCCTTCCAAAGGGAATGATGGCAAAGGTGTTCAGTTTGAGCCCCTTTTCCATCAGGAACACAATGGGTCCAGTCCCTCGTGGCCACAGTTGATGATGTCAGGAACACACAAAGCTCAGCACTCAACAGCAAGAAAGGCTGAAGGGTTTTCTCCCAGCAGAGCTGAGATTGTGAACATCAATCCACAATAAACACGGCTCGTGCTTCAGCAGAACCCAAGCAAACTGGTGCTTGGAATTGAGCCTAAAATAATATTAAGAGCTATTAAAAATTTAGCCTTTGGAGTGGGTCTGGAAGCAGACTTGTCCTTCAGCCTCCCTTTGTTGGGGATGAGATAAGAGCAGCATCACTGTGGTGGTTCACTGGGGCTGGTCTACAAGACCCTCATCCTGTTATCACAAACTCCCAACTAGGAGCTCTCCTGGGACATGGGAAATAACAGGATATGAAACTGCCTAAACCTTCAGAGCACCTGCACTGCCATTCCTCTGTGTCCTGTCCCTTCTCCTGAGCTGAACTCCAAACCTGGAGCTGCTGCTGCTGCTGCTCAAGCTCAAAGCAAGCAGCTGTTCCCAGCCACCCCTCGCCCTCCTGAGCAGGGACAGCACAGCATTCACCTGGCTCAGCAGCTTCAAAGCCCTTGAGATCACCAGGGAGTTCTTGCAAAATGCCTGGAAACACAAGAAATAAAAGCCTGGAAGCACAAGAAATCACAAGGCTTGGATGCCAGTCTTTCACTCTGTACCACATGAACCAGATGCAGTCAGATGAAAGTCACACTGCGAATCCACTGCAAAACTGAGCTGGAAATAATCAGAGTTTCCATCATCAAACTCTTCTCAAGTACAGAATCATTCCAATTCATGTCTGCTCAAGGTCTCACACCAGCAAAGCCACCCTCCTGCAGCCACTGCCACCCCTTTTCCCGGGAGAAATGGAAAATCCACCGGGAATGCTGCAGGGACCACTTCCATTTGTTCCTGCAGCTGCCCCCTCCCTGCCAAGGGCCCGGATTTTCCAGCAAGGCACTGACTGCCAGGGACAAAGGGGTGAGTAAACAGAGCCAGAGGGATGTGGGAGTGTGACCTGCAGCCCAGAAAAACCAGCTTCCCCTTCCCTGGGAAGAGCCCATGGGATGTCTGAGAACACCCCCCACTCCAACTACCAGTGCAACGTCCCAGCAAAAGGATGGAAAAGGAAAAATCACTCTGTCCTCTCTGTGGAGTCACACAAAGCACCAAGAACGACTGAGAAATTATAATAAACCCCCCTCCCTGAAGCAGCAGGAGCCTTCAGGAGCTCTGCAGGCACCAGGAAACAATTTTGTTTTGCAATCCTCATGTTCTCTTTGGGAGCTACAAGAGAAAATGTGATTTCATGGGGATGCACAAAGCACATGAGAGAGGCACTGACCTCGAGTTTGGGATCATGAATGAGGCTACAGAACCTAAAACACCAGGGGAGAAGGAACTGCAAGGCAATGAGAAATCACAACTTGTTTCATGGGCAGGCCCTGGCACAGATTGCCCAGAGCAGCCGTGGCTGCCCCATCCCTGGAAGTGCCCAAGGCCAGCCTGGAGCAACCTGGGATGGTGGGAGGTGTCCCTGCCCATGGCAGGGGGTGGCACTGGATGGGCTTTAAAGTCCCTCCCAACCCAAACCATTCCATGATTCCATGACCTTCTCTCAGATACCAACACACAAACACCAACAGCATCCAAGTGCACTGGGCTTAGAAAACGGCTACAAACAACACCAAGGCAATCCTGTCTGCTTTTCCCTGGCGAGATGAGATGGGAGTTCACTGAGCAGAACAAACAGATGTTGCCTTGTTGCCTGTGACACCAAGATTGTGTTGCACAACAGTTTTAACAGAAATCGATTTGAAAACGCTCTGGCACGAGGAGCTCCACTGGGGCAGCTGTGCCAGCAGGGAAGGACAGCAAAGCTGGGACACTGGGCAAGGGTGACAGGAGCAGAAAGGGAAACCAAGCCCTCTATTCCCATCCTCAGACCAGGAAAGTGGGAACGAGCACCAAACACAACCCCTTAAAAAACCCGCCTTGGTGTTTACATCCCTTTGTGACACACCTCTTTTAACACGCTGAGAGCTCTTTCCAGAAGCCACGAGGGTTTCTGGAGAATAAAATGTGTGTTGCCAGATTATTTCCCTCGGCAGGGCTCAGTGCATGACAAAGCAGGAATGGGAATGTCCCCTCTCCCTGTAGCAGAGCCCTGGGCAGGATGAGACCACCATGAACACGAGTGAACCTGCTGCCCTGGCCTTTCCCTGCCCTTATTCCCAGGCTTTTCCAGGCATTTCCAAACACAAGGGCTGGATGTCGGGGGGAAAAAGCAAATCCTGCCCCTGAGGTGCCACGGAAGGCAGGGGAGGAAAGAAATCCTGCCCCTGAGGTGCCACTGAAAGCACGACACCGGAGGGATCCGCTAAGGCAGGATTAGTTCCCAGGTAACCTCCCAGCAGCTGGATTGAACCATTTGGGGAAAATTCCCAGCTCCCAGCTCTGCTTCCTCCTAGGAAACACCACACTCAGCACCTCGGAGGAGCTGCTCCTCACTGCTTGGAAACACCTCTTTCTATTTTTTCCCCTCCTGCAATTCATTTGAGCTGTTTTAGGAGGAGCGGCACGACATAAATGTTCCCTCTCTCTAGGAAGGACACTCCAAGGAAATATTGGCTCCAAGGAAATATTGGAGGAGTCCTTCAGAGGGCTTGGTGCATGTGCAAATACTCGCCTGGAGATAACAGTGGGAACAGTGGCCTCTGACCTCCTTTAGGAGCACAGCACGAATCCCAGCTTGGCCCAGGGGGGTTGTTTGTGCTCCAGTGAAGCAGCACCAGCCCTGCTGAGGGAGCTCTTCCAATTCCCACTAAAGTTCTGGAATAGGAAACTCCCTAAAGATTTTCTGCTGCAAAGTAAATTCCAGCTGGGACAAAGGTACTTATCTGGAGGGAGACGGATTCACCCTCTGCACAACCACCCCAAAGCAGGAGCCCCTCGGTGCTCCCATCACTCAGGGCAGGGAATGTGGGGTCAGGGGGCTCCAGGGTGGGGAAATGTGAGGTCAGGGGGCTCCAGAGCAGGAAATGTGGGGTCAGGGGGGCCCTAGAGCAGGAAATGTGGGGTCAGGGGGCTCCAGGGCAGGAAATGTGGGGTCAGGGGGCTCCAGGGTGAGGAAATGTGGGGTCAGGGGGCTCCAGAGCAGGAAATCTGGGATCAGGGAGCTCCAGGGGAGGGAAT